>CM032163.1:17589131-17640367 GCA_018901935.1 Pugionium cornutum | reverse complement strand
AGCTTGCTGAATTTTCTATAAAGTAACAAAAATTGAGACAGAAATGGATTTGACAAAGCGTCCAAGTAATCTAGTCCATCCCAAATTACGTGATGCCATGCATTATTCTTCATTTATAAGCTTTTACTCAATGAGCACCAACGATAAGTTTAGAATGATCATTTTAACTGGCTGATCAACTTCACATGTACGCACTATATCGTCCATAACATTTGATTGATAGGTCATAATGACACGAATAAATTGCCCACATTAAGCTAGTTTAATTTTCTATAGTGTGACAAAATTTGAGTCTAAACTAGATAAGATTAAGAGTCCAAGTAATCCAATCTATCCGAAAATGTGTGATCCCATGCATTATGCTTCTTTTGTAAGTCTTTACTCAGTGAGCACCAATGATCAGTTTAGAATGAACACTTTAACTGCCCAATAAACTTGAAATGTCCGCATTAAATGGTTATTAACTTTTGATTTAAAGCTCCAAAAGACACGAATCCAATGCCCACGTTAAGCTAGCTCAATTCTCTATATTGTCACAAAATTTGAGAAATAAATAAGTAATCAAATCCATCCCAAACTGCGGGATGCCATGCATTATTTTTTATTTATAAGCTTTAACTCAATGAGCACCAATGATCAGTTTAGAATGATCATTTTAACTAGCCGTTCAACTTGCCATGTCTGCTCTAAATCTTCCATAACTTTTGATTTATAGCTTAGAATGACAAGAATCCAATTCCCACATTAAGCTAGTGTTAAATTTTCTATATTGTGAATAAATTTGAAACATAACAAGATACAAAAAAGCGTCCAAGTAATGCAATATATCCCAAATTTCGTGATGCTCTGTTTTATTCCTCATTTATAAGCCTTTACTTAATATGCACTGAAGATCAGTTTAGAATGATCCTTTTAACTCGCCGATCAACTTGATATGTCCGCACTAAATCGTCCGTACTTTTGATTTAGAGCTCATAAACACATGAATACAATGCCCACGTTAAGGTACCTCAATTTTCTATATTGTGACAAAATTTGATAAATAAATAGATACGAAAAAAGCGTCCAAGTAATCCAGTCCATCCCAAAGTGCGTGATGCCATGCATTATTCTTCATTTTAAGTGTTTACTCAATGAACATAATTGATCAGTTTAGAATGATCATTTTAACTATCCGATCAACATGACATGTCTGCACTAAATCGTCCATCACTTTTGATTTGTAACTCATAATGATACAAATCCAATGCCAACATTAAGCTAGTTCAATTTTTTATACTATGATGAAATTTGTGACAAAAATAGGTAGGACAAAGCGTCCAAGTAATCCAATCCATCCCAAAGTGAGTGATGCCATGCATTATTTTTCATTTATAAGCTTTTAGTCAATGAGCACCAATGATCAATTTAGAATAATCATATTGACTGATCGATCAACTTGACATGTCCGCACTAAAACGTCTGTAACTTGTGATTTAGAGTTCAGAATGAGACGAATCCAATGCCCACGTTAAGCTAGCTCAATTTTCTATATTGTGTCAAAATTTGAGAAAGAAATATATACGACAAAGCGTCCAAGTAATCCAATCCATCCCAAACTACACACGTAATCCAATATATCCCAAACTGTGTGATGCTATGCTTTGTGCCTCATTTATAAGCCTTTACTTAATGTGCACCAATGATCAGTTTAGAATGATCATATTAACTCGATGATCAACTTGACATGTCCTCACTAAATCGTCCATAACTTTTGATTTAGACCTCAGAAACACACGACACTATAGCCCACGTTAAGCTAGCTCAATTTTCTATAGTGTAACAAAATTTGAGAAAGAAATAGAAACGACAAAGCGTCCAAGTAATCCAATATATCCAAAACTGTGTGATGCCATGCATTATGCCACATTTAGAAGCATTTACTCCATGAGCACTAACGATTCATTTAGAATGATCAATTTAACTGCCCGATCAACTTGACATGTCCGCACTAAATCGTCCGTAACTTTTGATTTAGAGCTCAGAATTACACGAATCCAATGCCCACTTTAAGCTAGCTCCATTTCTTTATCGTGACAAAATTTTAGACAGAAATAGAAACGAAAAAGCGTCTAAGTAATCCAGTGTATTCCAAACTGCGTGATGCCATATATTATTATTCATTTATAAGCTTTTACTGAATGACACCAATGATCAGTTTAGAATGATCATTATAACTCACCGATCAACTTGTCATGTATGCACTAAATCATCCTTAACTTTTCATTTATAGCTTATAATGACATGAATCCAATGCCCACATTAAGCTACTTCAATTTGCTATATCTTGACAAAAATTGAAACAGAATTAGATACGACAAAGCGTCCAAGTAATAAAATTTTAGTCATAACTAGATACGACAAAGCATCCAAGTAATCCAATGTATCCCAAACTGCATGATGCCATGCATTATGCTTCATTTATAAGCCTTTATTCAGTGAGCACCAATGATCACTTTAGAATGATCACTTTATCTAGCCGATCAACTTGACATGTCCGCACTAAATCGTCCGGGACTTTTGATTTGAACCTTAGAATGACACGAATCTAATGCCCACGATATGCTAGCTCAATTTTCTATATTGTGATAAAATATGAGAAATAAATAGATACGAGAAAGCGTCCAAGTAATCCAGTCCATCCCAAACTTGTGATGCCATGCATTATTCTTCAATGATCACCAATGATCTGTTTAGAATGATCATTTTAACTGGACGATTAACTTGAGGTATCAGCACTACATCGTCCATAACTTTTGATTTGTAGCTTAGAATGACACGAATCCAATGCCCACGTTAAGCTAGTTCAGTTTTCTATACTGTGAAAAAAACTAAGACATATAGATACGACAAAGCGTGGAAGTAGTCCAATTCATCCCAAACTGCGTGATGCCATGCATTTTTTTTCATTTATAAGCTTTTATTCAATGAACACCAATGATCAGTTTAGAATAATCATATCAACTTGCCGATCAACATGACATGTCCGCACTAAATCGTCCATAACTTTTCATTTATAGCTGAGAATGACACGTTAAGCAGGCTCAATTTTCTATATTTTGACAAAGTTTGAGATAGAAATAGAGATGACAAAGCATCCAAGTAATCCAATCTATCCAAACTACTTGATGCCATGCTTTATGCTTCATTTATACGCCTTTACTTATTGAGCACCAATGATCTGTTTAGAATGATCACTTTAACTTGCCACTCAACTTGACATGTCCGCACTCAATCATCCATAACTTTTGATTTATAGCTCAGAATGATACGAATCCACTGCCCACATTAAACTAGCTAAATTTCTATACTGTGACAAAATTTGAGACAGAAATAGATAGGACAAAGCGTCCAAGTAGTCCAATCCATCCAAAACTGCGTGATGCCAAGCATTATTTTTCATTTATAAGCTTTTACTTAAAGAGCTCCAGTGATCAGTTTAAATTGATCACTTTAACTGACCCTTCAACTTGACATGTCTGTACTAATTCGTCCGTAACTTTTGATTTAGAGTTCAAAATGACACGAATCCAATACCCACATTAAGCTAGATCAATTTTCAATATTTTTGACAAAATTTGAGACCAAAATAGAGACGAAAAAGCCTCCAAGTAATCCAATATATCCATACAACTTGATGCCATGCATAATGCTTCATTTATAAGCCTTAACTTAATCAGCACCAATGATCAGTTTAGAATGATCACTTTAACTAGCCACTCAACTTGATATTTCCACACTAAATCGTCTGTAAGTTTTCATTTAGAGGTCAAAATGACACGAATCCAATGCCCACGTTAAGCTATCTCAATTTTCGATATTTTGAATTAATTTGAGACTAAAATAGTGACGAACAGGCGTACAAGTAATCCAATCAATCTAAACTGCTTGATGCCATGCATTACGCGTCATTTATAAGCCTTTATTTAATGAGCACCAATGATCAGTTTTGAATGATCACTTTAACTAACCGACCAACTTGACATGTATGCACTAAATCTTCCGTAACTATTGATTTAGAACTTAGAATGACACGAATCCAATGCCCAAGTTAAGCAAGCTCAAATTCTATATTGTGAAAAAATTTGAGACCGAAATAGATACGACAAAACATCCAAATAATCCAATCCATCCCAAACCGCGTGATGCCATGCATTATTTTGCATTTATAAGCTTTTACTAAATGAGCACAAATGATCAATCTAGAATGATCATTTTATCTGGCCGATCAACTTGTCATATCTGCACTAAATCGTCCATAACTTTTGATTTATAGCTTAGAATGACTCGAAACCAATGCCCACATTAAGCTAGTCAATTTTCTATATCGTGACAAAATTTGAGAGAAAACTAGATATGACAAAGCGTCCAAGTAATGCAATCTATCCCAAACTGCATGATGTCATGCCTTATGCTTCATTTATAAGCCTTTACTCAATGAGCACCAATGATCATTTTATAATGATCACATCAATTGGCCGATCAACTCTACATGCCCGTACAGAATCGTCCGTAACTTTTGATTTAGTGCTCAGAATGACACAAATCCAATGCCCACGTTAAGCTAGCTCAATTTTTTATATTGCAACAAAATTTGAAATGGAAATATATATATGACAAAGCGTCCAAGTAATCGAATCTATCCAAAAGCTGTGTGATGCCATGCGTTATGCTTCATTTATAAGGCTTTACTCAATTCGCACCAATGATCAGTTTAGAATAATCACTTTAACTGCCCGATCAACTTGACATGTCCGCATTAAATTGTCCGTAACTTTCAATTTAGAGCTCCAAATGACACGAATCCAATGCCCATGTTAAGCTTACTCAATTTTCTATTTTTTGACAAAGTTTGAGACAAAAATAGATATGACAAAGCGTCCAATTAATCCCAAACTGTGTGATGCCATATATTATTTTTCATTTATAAGCTTTTACTCAATGAGCACCAATGATCAATTTAGAATGATCACTTTCTATGGCCTATCAACTTCACATGTCCGCACAATATCGTCCGTAATTTTTGATTTAAAGCTTAAAATGACATGAGTCCAATGCCCACGTTAAGCTAGCTCAATTTTCTATATTTTGACAAATTTAAGAGAGAAATAGAGATGACAAAGCGTCCATGTAATCCAATCTATCCCAACTGCTTGATGCCATGCAATATGATTCATTTATAAGCCTTAGGTTAATCAGCACCAAAGATCACTTTAGAATGATCACTTTAACTGGCCACTCAACATTATATGTCCGCACTAAATCGTTTGTAACTTTTGATTTAGAGCTCAGAATGACACGAATCTAATGCCCACGTTAAAATAGCTCAATTTTCTATATTGTTACAAAATTTGAGATAGAAATAAACACGACAAAACGCCAGAGTAATCCAATTTATCCAAAACAGTGTGATGCCATGCATTATGCTTCATTTATAACTGGTCGATCAACTTGACACATGTTCGCTCTAAATCGTCTGTAACTTTGATTTTGAGATCAGAATGACATGAATCCAATGCCTACGTTAATCTCGCTCAATTTTTTATATTTTGACAATATAGATGACAAAGCGTCCAAGTAATCTAATCTATCCAAGCTCCTTGATGCCATGCATATGCTTCATTTATAAGCCTTTACTTAATGAGCACCAATTATCAGTTTAGAATGATCACTTTAACTGGCCAATAAATTTTGCATGTCCGTACTAAATCGTTCGTAACTTTTGATTTAGAGCTCAGAATGACACGAATCCAATGCCCACGTTAAACTAGCTATATTTTCTATATTGTGACAAAATTTGAGACAGAACTAGATATGACAAAGCATCTAAGTAATCCAATCAATCCATAACTCTGTGATGCCATGCAATCTACTTAATTTATAAGCCTATACTCATTGAGCACTAATGATCAGTTTAGAATTATCACTTTAACTGCCGGATCAACTTGAAATGTCCACACTAAATCGTCTGTAACTTTTGATTTATAGCTCCGAATGACACTAATCGAATGCCCACGTTAAGCAAGCTCAATTTATATATTGTGACAAAATTTGAGACAGAAACAGATACGACAAAGCATCCAAGTCATCTAATCCATCCCAAACTGCGTGATGTCATGCATTATTTTTCATTTATAAACTTTTACTCAATGCGCACCCATGATAAGTTTAGAATGATCATTTTAACTGGCCGATCAACTTGTCATTTCTGTACTAAATCGTCTATATTTGATTTATACCTTAGAATGACACGAATTCAATGCCCACATTAAACTAGATCAATTTTCTATATTGTGACAAAATTTGAGACATAACTAGATATGACAAAGCATCCAAGTAATTCAATCTATATTCCAACCTGCGTGATGCCATGCCTTATGCTTCATTTATAAGCCTTTACTCAATGAGCAGCAATGATCAACTTAGAATGATCACTTTAACTGGCCGATCAACTTAACATGTCCGCAATAAATCATCCGTAACTCTTAATCTAGAGATTTGAATGACACGAATCCAATGCCCACGTTAAGCTAGCTCAATTTTCTATATCTTGACAAAATTTAAGACAAATATAGAGACAACAAAGCATCCAAGTAATCAAATATATCAAAACTCCTTGATGCCATGCATTATGCTTCATTTATAAGGCTTTACTTAATGTGCACCAATGATCAGTTTAGAATGATCACATAAACTGGCCAATCAACTTGACATGTACGCACTAAATCGTCTGTAACATTTGATTTAGAGCTCAGAATGACACGAAACCAACGCCCACGTTAAGCTAGCTCAATTTTCTATATTGTAACAAAATTTGAGACAAAAAAAGATACGACAAAGCGTTCAAGTAATCCAATATATTCAAAACTATGTGATGCCATGCATTATGTTTCATTTATAAGCCTTTACTCATTAAGCACTAATGATCAGTTTAGAATGATCACTTTAACTAGCCGATCAACTTGACATGTCCGCATTAAATTGTGTGTAACTTTTGTTTTAGAGCTCAGAATGATACGTATCCAATGCCCACGTTAAGGTAGCTCAATTTTCTATATTTTTGATAAAATATGAGACAGAAATTGAGACAACAAAGCCTTCGAGTAATCCAATCTATCCAAACTGCTTGATGCCATGCATTATTTTTCATTTATAAGGTTTTACTCAATTAGCACCTATTATCAGTTTAGAATGATCATTTTAACTGGCCGATCAACTTTTCATGTCTGCACTAAAACATCCATAACTTTTGATTTATATCTCAGAATGACACGAATCCAACGCCTACGTTAAGCTAGCTCAATTTTCTATATGGTTACAAAATTTGAGATAGAAATTGATACGAAAATGAGTGCAAGTAATCCAATCTATCCTAAACTGTGTGATGCAATGTATTATGATTCATTTATAACCTTTTACTCAATGAGCGCCAATAATCAGTTTAGAATGATCACTTTAACTAGCCGATCAAAATGACTTATCCAATCTAAATCGTCTGCAACTTTTGTTTTAGAGCTCAGAATGACAAGAATCCAATGCCCTCGTTAAGCTATCTAAATTTTCTATATTTTTACAAAATTTGAGATAGAAATAGAGACAAAAAAGCGTCCAAGTAATCCAATCTATCCCAAAATGCGTGATGTCATGCTTTATGCTTCATTTATTAGACTTTACTTAATGAGCACTAATGATCAGTTTACAATGATCATTTTAACTGGCCGATCAACTTGACATATCTGTGGATGATGAAATCCACACTCGATTTATATATTTAAGTTGAGTTTCTGAGAGGAAAAAGACTTGAAGTGTGCAGATAGGAAAAAATGGTTTTTCTCTTTGATAAATGGAATTTTTCTTATGATATCGGTACACCGTATTTTCTGCCCTTTTTGGCTACAATCAGTTCACTTTTAAAACGACCTAAACAAAGTTTCCGATTATTCTGGCAACAATGCTTCTCACGTTCTCCGTCGATCTCGCACCGGACTTTCTCATCTTATCCGCTGAGTTGGTCATCTCGTCCAAATGGGCCGAAGGCCCATGTCCAACTGGTGAGTACTTCAGATCAAGTTCGAGGGGTCGAACTCAACTCCAAAAATTGCCCCCAGCCCGTTTAGTTCAAAAATTGTCGAACTGACCGGGCGATTATCTGAGCGGCCGAGATTTTCTGAATTTTAAATCTCTATCATTGAGATATGCGGAGAACCGAATCTGGATAGACGGCTGAGATTAAGGGAAGATCGAAGGGCCCTCACTTTTACCGAGGCGCTTTAAATAAAGCATTTGAAGTGACCTTCTCCCTCCCACACACGTCTTCTTCTCCTTTCAGGTAACCTCTCGGCATTCTCTCTCACCTTTTCGAATTTTTAATCGCCTTCTCTTCTATTTTCCCCAAACTTCCTTTCATCCCTATTTTTTTTTTGCGATTTCCGCATCTGTTCTCGAGTTTCTGGCCATCCTTTGATAAGATTTCCCAGGTTTTGTGGTTTTCGAATATCGACTCTGAACTTTGTCGTTTTTGTTTTGTTTTTGCTCTTCTGATTTTCCGCAAAAATGGCCGGAGATATCCCTATTTTCCAAATCGCTGGTAGTTCCGTGTCGAGAAGCTTTCGGGTCTCACCAGCCGACTGCTCTTGTGCCCGAAGATATTGTCGAGCTAGGGCATTCTCAAAGATCTCCCGAGATAGTAAAGTCAGGCTATCACTGTGCCTCAGTGACTTACTTCACTCGGTGTGGATTATTTTTTCCTATCCCACGATTCCTGCTCGATGTTCTTTATTGTATCGGACTGGCTTTTCCCCAAATGACTCCGAATTTCGTAAGTCAAGTGATTGGAATCTTGGTACGAGTTCGTGAGGAGGGGCTGAGCCTCACAGTTCGGGAGTTTTTCAGACTATGTGATCTCAAAAAGAATGTTAAGTTCGCAGGATCCTTCTATCTGTCACCTCGACCTCGATGCAAGATTATTGCCAATCTGCCTAATCGAGATGACAGACGGAGGGAAAAGTTTTTCTTTTTCAAAGTGAACTCAGCTTCATTGGCGGACTTTGATAGACTTCCAACGAACTGGGCTGCTGAAGCTGGTAGATCGAATTTTTTGTATATATTTTTTATCTAAAACCAGAAGCTTTTATGATCAGCTGACAACCATTTCTTGTCCTCGATTGATCTTTTGATGGGTTCTTTTGACTTCGCAAATATTCCCAGGCGACAGAAAGCGAGTCCAGAATTTCGCGAACTCATTCGCAGATTGCAGAGTGGTCCTACTAACTGGGCCAGTTTTACTCCCGAGAGAATCAGGCGAGCTTGCGACCAGAGTGTGCATTTAGCTCCAGCTCGATTCACGTATGCCCAGACTCGAACTAGTAAGGAAGTTGAACGCTTACTTTTTCCTTGGTATTATCTTGGGTAATAGTTTTCTGAAATAGGAAGTTTCAGCTCTTTTTGTTCCAGATACTAGCTCCGCGACTCATTCTCCAAGAGAAATGCCTAAGAGACCAAGTTTCAGGAGTGTAACTCGGACCTCGGCTGGGAGCTCGAGCATGGTGCGTGCTGGTGACATGACAGCAGCTCTTACCAACATACTGAAGGGTGCATCCATTGGTACTGAACCGGATATACCCGCTGCAGTGATCGACACTGTGACGGCTGCTACCCCAAGGGCCGCTTCCCGTCAGGTAGTCGACGTGAGCTCGCATGATAACATCCGGGAGCTCGAACGGGGCCTGTGTTCCGAAAAGGACGCGCATTGAGAATGAAGGCACATCGCAGGGCGAGGTTGGGATGGTAGTTCCTCGCAGAACTCCACCGTCGAGCTCAGGGTCTGGTGTGGCAGGTTGGCATCATTTGCGCTTTGAGCACAATCGTGATGAATCTATCATCAATGATGCTCGGGGTGTCTCGACCCTACTCAGGCATATGAAGAGTTCGGGCTGTTCAGTTGCGGCTCTGAGGAATATGGTCGAGAAAGACCTATACATTGACACCTCAGCATCGATCGCGCAGGTTTGTCTGTCTTTGAACTCGTATTTTCAGAAAAATATTTTTGATCAAAAATTTTCTTTTTAACTTTTTAAGTTTGCAGATGGTTGCCGCGATGAATAAAATGGTGGCTTTGTATGAGCTGCGATTGAAGGATGCACCACGAGCTGACGAGCTCGAGCGCGTGCAGAAGGTTGTTCAGGACCTGACATCTGAGGTTCAGAGTCTTCAGAAGAAGACTGCTGAACATGCAGAGATGATTGGTAAGCAGGGTCGTATATTCGTGACCTCGATGACTCGGAGAGGTCGTTGAAGGAATAGCTTCGTATCTCGAAGAATGAGCTCGAAAGTTATAAGGCAAGTCGAAAGACGGATCGAGCTGAGATTTTGGAGCTGAAGGGCCTCTTAGCCAGGATGACTGCCGATCGGTCTACTGATATTAGGAGGGCTGTGAGAGCTGCGAAAAGGGAGCTCGCGAGCAAATACCAGGCGGCTCTCAATGCGACAAAGGACAAATTTGTGAAGAAGGGAGTTGAGGTAGATGCCCTCGTGAAGGTTCAAGAAGTTGGAGCCAATTTGGAGCTTCTTGATTTGATAATAAAAAAGGAGATTGTTGATTTTGATGCCGAGGTGGCGAGCTTAAAGGATCAGGAGGTTCAGTTTGAAGCCAAACTTTCTGCTGTTCAGGTCTCGGATTTCTCCGTAGGGAAGCTCGCACTCCCTGAAGTCTCGGAAGACTCGGTGGCGCTGAGTTTGGTTCCAACATTGGGGTGATTGGTGATGCTCTTCGTGTTGATGCCACTGAGGCTGAGATAGCAGATTAGTTTATCTGTTGATTTTCTTTCTTGCTCCCCCCCTTTTTTTGTTTGCTAGTTGTTGCTTTTAAACTTTGTTGACTTTGGTGTCAGAGAGGGCTTTATCCGAATAAGTACTCCTTTTATTTGAACTGAAAGAATCTAAATTTAATCAGTTGGTTTCTTACGATTTGCGTTACAAACCGAACTGAGAGCTGAAAATTCTCAGTCGAACTGAAAAACTTAGAAAAAAACTGTTGAATGATCGTTAAGGGACTCGGCTTTGAGATTCTACTCAGAGTCGAGACAGTGCGAGATGGACTCGGCTTTGAGATTCTACTCAGAATCGAAGTGATGCGAGGTAAACTTGGCTTTGAGATTCTACTCAGAATCGAGGTGATGCAAGGTGAACTCGGCTTTAAGATTCTACTCAGAATCGAGGTAATGCAAGATGGACTCGGCTTTGAGATTCTACTCAGAATCGAGATGGTGCAAGGAGGACTTGGCTTTGAGATTTTATTTGGAATCGAAATGGTGCGAGATGAACTCGGCTTTGGACATAAATAAATTTTCAATGGGTTTGTAATATAAGAGGGTTCTTGATGACTGTATGGTTAATAGGATAAAAAGATGGTGGCTGCACTCGTGGGTAGAGCTGCCTACATACACTATCAAGGGATCAATCCTTTACGTAGTTCAATTATTTAAAGTGCTCAGTGATAATACTTTTTCAAGTTCATATCATTCCATGATCAAAGTTCTGGCACTCTGTTGAGTTTTTCGAGCTTGTATACGCCGTTTTGGATGATTTGGGTCACCCGATAGGGATCTTCCCTATTGGTTCCCAGTTTACCGGGGTTGAGCTCTTTCGTGTTTTTTTGAACTCTTCTAAGTACAAGATCACCCTCGTTGAATCTGCGCTGTTTTACTTTAGAATTATAGAAGCGTGCGGTGGCCTGTTGATAATTCTTGACTCTAACGAATGCTTGGTCTCCGCATTCATCGATTGTATCGTGATGATCTGCAAGCATTTCATTATTTAGCTCTTCGTTCGTTGGACATATGGTCCTTCGAAGGCTTGGAATCGATACTTATGTGGGTACCATTTCTTCTATTCCATAAGCTAGTGAGAAGGGAGTTTCTCCTGTAGCTTTCCGGGGAGTGGTTCGACAAGCCCAAAGTACTCCTGGGAGCTCGTCGTACCATTTCCCCTTTTTGGAGTCTAAGCACTTTTTCAGGTTAGACAGGATGGATTTGTTTGCCACTTCGGCTTGTCCATTCCCCTGGGGGTAACGAGGGGTCGATTTTGTCAATCGGATTTTCCATGTTACCCAGAACTTTTCAAAACCCTTTGAAATAAATTGTGATCCGTTATCTGTGACGATTTCGTACGGCAACCCATGGCGACATATTATATGTTTCCATACGAAGTTTTTGACTTCGATTTGGGTTATCTGTTGATATCCTTATGCTTCAATCCATTTGGTGAAATAGTCGGTTAGGACTAATAGGAATTTTATCCTTTTCGGTCCTCCTGATTCATGGAGTGGACCGTCTATGTCCATTGACCACCTCATAAATTGGTATGGAGCTGAGATAGATGACAACTCTTCTGCCGGTTGGTGGATTATTGGGGCATGCCTTTGGCATTTGTCACATTTGCTTGAATAAGTCATGCAATCGGTGACGATTGTTGGCCAAAAGTACCCTTGTCTTTTAATTCAGATGGCTAATGGCCTTCACCCCCCCCCCCCAAAGTGATTTCCACAAGAACCTTCATGGATTTCTGCCATGAGGTTCAAGGTTTTGTTGCCATGGACGCATTTGAGGTATGGTCCAGATATGCTGCGTTTATATAGTTCACCATTAACGATACAATACCTGGCGCATAGGGCCTTGAGTTTCAGGCTTCCCACTTATGGGGCGGTACGATGCCGTTCTCTATGTACTATTTTATAGGGCTTCTCCAGTCATTTTCTTGGCTCATGGCTTCTTTGGTTGAAGGAAAAAGGTTGGTGGCATTGTCTGGAGTTGCTTCTATTTCGGCTACATCAACCGTTTTTGGTATGAGCTCTATGCTCGGTTTTTTCTATTCCTTCGACGGGAATGATTCTTTTGACCAATGGGTCCGATGTAGAAGCGAGCGCTGCTAATGCATCGGCTGAAGTATTTTTCCCTCGGGGGATTCTGGTCAGTTCGATTTTATCAAATTGGCTAGAGAGCTGGAGGACAATCTTAAGGTAAGCTTCCATGCGCTCGTCTCTAGTTTTGTATTCGCCATGGAATCGGCTAGTAACCAATTGCGAATCACTGAACGCTGTTAATCGCTGTACTCCGATTCCTATCGCGAGCCTTAAACCGCCTATCAGCGCTTTGTACTCGGCTTCGTTATTAGATGCTGGGAAACCGAGTCTGAATGATTGTTCTATTGTTTCGTTGGTTAGGGATGTCAGTTGAATCCCTACTCCCGAACCTTGTCTCGAGGATGCTCCATCGATGTGGAGCGTCCAAATGCCGAATTCGTTTTCACTTTCATTTTTTTGTGGATTAGCGATTAATTCAACGACGAAATCGGCTAAAACTTGTGCTTTAGCGCAAGTTTTTGGACGGTATTCTATGTCGTACTCGCTTAACTCTATTGCCCATTTGGCCAAGCGTCCAGATTGGCTGGGACTATGGAGAATGGTTCGTAGAGGTTGCGATGACATTACTACAATCGAGTGAGATTGGAAGTATGGTCTTAGCTTTCTAGCAGACGTTACTATTGCTAGAGCCAGTTTTTCCATTGCGGGATAACGGGTTTCTGCATCCACTAGCGATTTACTCACGTAGTATATCGGCTTTTGTATGCCTCGCTCTTCTCTAATTAGTACTCCGCTTATCGAAGATTGCGATACGGCGATGTACAGGTATAGAGGTTCATCTTCTACTGGTTTTGCGAGTATAGGAGGCTCGGTCAGGTATGCTTTAAGCTGTTGAAAAGCGGCTTCGCACGATTCGTTCCATTCAAATGCTCGGTTTCCTTTTAATAATTGGTAAAAGGTGAGGCATTTGTCGGTTGACCGGAATGTGAATCTATTTAGAGCGGGAGGGGGAGAATCCTCGTTTTTATCCAGGGATCTTTCTCTCTTTTCAGAGGATTTATCTTTTGCGTATTTTCTCTGCCTTGGATTACTCCTTGGTTTCGCGTCTTCGAGGTCTAGGTCAATATTTTCGAGTTCACTGGCTTGCAGTTTTGCTGCTAGCAAGCGACCGACTCGGCGGCATTCTTAAGTTGAATGGCCATGTCGTTTATGGTGTATACAGTATTTTTTGGATCGAAGTCGCTATTTCTTGGCGACTCGGATCTGCTTACTGCATATGCGTGTTGGCCTTGACCTGCTTTAAAACCTTCTTTCTTATAAGTTTTATCACCATTATATGATTTGGTTTGGGGTTAGCTTGATGAGGCTTTGTCATCATCGTGGAGCTTCCTCAAAGCCTCCATTTCTTCTTCGGGACTGCCCATCGTGATGCACGATGTAAGGCATCATAGAGGGTTGCAGGTTGGTGCACGGTCAGCTCCTGGGGGGAATGTGGATTTATACCACAGTCCATTTCTGAGTGCTGCCAATGCGAAATCATCGTTTACACTTGATATCCTTTCTTTGATATCTTTGAATCTAGTGATGAAAGCTCTTAGGGATTCATCCGGCTTTTGAGATATCGTCCCGAGGTCCGCTTCAGATACGTGCACTTTGATGAATATTGAATATTGCTTCAAGAATACGGACACTAACTGGTTAAAGTTATCGATAGATCCTTCTTCTAAACCGGAAAACCACTCTAGAGCGGCACCATTTAGGTTTTCGGCGAAGAATCGACAATAACCTGCTTGTTTTTCTTCTTCAGTAAGGTGGGCTCTTGCTATAGCTAAGCGGAAAGCTCTGATGTGAGCTTTCGGGTCTGAATTTCCTTCGTATACCAGGAATCGGATTTTGCCCGTGTCTTGGATACGTGCATTAGCTATTTGATAGGTGAACGGAGTCCGACGAGTTTCTTCGATCACGCGATTGATGTCTGGGATTGAGAGTGTAGCCCTATGCACTCGCGAGCTTACGAGCCTGAGCTCTTCTTTAGTTTCATCAACATATCTCGTCAGAGCTTCGAGACTAGGGTCAAATCGTGGATCGAGATCACGATTTGACAAGCTCGGTAGTAGGGGAGAATGTTGATTTGGGCTAGGAGCTGGTTCGCCAGGAGCTTGCGAGCTCGAAGCGAAAGCCAAAGCACCGAAGCATTGCTGCCCAACGGGCTCGCATCCTGGAGGAAACGGTGGTGGAGACAGCAGTCTGGGTAATCCAGTTCGGTCTGTGGAATCTCTAGTGGTCAAAATCATGGGAACAGCCGTACTGACTGCTCCTGAGATTTGATGGATTGGGGCAACATGTACGATCTGTGATACCGTGGGCTGACAGTTATGATTCTGGGCATAAATGCTCATGATGTCCAACCGTGTTCTGGTAGGAGGTCCGAGCTTGTTTCTTCCTGGATAAAGGGGAATTGTCGCCGAGCTCAAAGATCCACGAGCTGGATTCGAGGTTCGCTCGAGGAGTCAAGCGGGCTCTTGTTCTTGCCTGTCGAGCCGCGACATCAGGGTGCGTGCGGCTGCGTCTTGCGTCGAAGTCAAATTGATCAGTGTACTGACCATACTCTTGAGTTCAGCGATCTCATCGGGTCTAGCTGACCGATTTTCTTCGGCTGTAGGTCAAACTGAATCCGAGGTCGACCCACGTGCTGCTGCTGGACGAATCCAGGTAGTTGCAGGTCGACTGACGATATCGACGGAAGCTGTTGATGCCAAAGTCGCGTTTGGGTGACGTAGTGGAACATGAGGCGTGGTGACTACCGTAGAGGTAGTTTGGATCAGGGTGTGGAGCCCGGATCCAGGCGTGGTGGGCTGATTCGTCGAACTCATGATTACAGGAGTCAAAGTCGACGTGATCGGAGAAGAGGTATCACTGGACTGTGATGCCATGAGTAGAGCTGATTGAGGATTTTGAGGAATTTTTGATCGAAATCCCCACAGACGGCCCCAAAATGTGGATGATGAAATTCACACTCGATTTATATATTTGAGTTGAGTTTCTGAGAGGAAAAAGACTCAAAGTTTGCAGATAGGAAAAAATGGTTTTTCTCTTTGATAAATGGAATTGTTCTTATGATATCGGTACACTGTATTTTCTGCCCTTTTTGGCTATAATCAGTTCACTTTTATAATGACCTAAACAAAGTTTCCGATTATTCTGGCAACGATGCTTCTCACGTTCTCCGTCGATCTCGCGCCTGACTTTCTCATCTTATCCGATGAGTTGGTCATCTCGTCCAAATGGGCCGAAGGCCCATGTCAAACTGGTGAGTACTCCAGATCGAGTTCGAGGGGTCGAACTCAACTCCAACAATATCTGCACAAAATCGTACATAACTTTTGATTTATAGCTCAGAATGATACGAATCCAACGCCCATGTTAAGCTACCTCAATTTTCTATAATATAAAAAAAATTGAGACAAAAATAGATACGACAAAGCGTCCAAGTAATTTAATCCATCACAGACCGTGTGATGCCATGCATTATTTTTCATTTAGAAGGTTTAATGAGCACCAATGATCAGTTTAGAATGATCATTTTAACTGGCCGATCAACTTGTCATGTTTGCACTAAATCGTCAATAAGTTTTGATTTATCACTCAGAATGATAGGAAACCAATGGCCACGTTAAGCTAGCTCAATATTATATATGGTAACAAAATTTGAGATCGAAATAGATACGAAAATGGGTCCAAGTAATCCAATCTATCCAAAACTGTTTGATGACATGCATTATGATTCAATTATAAGCTTTTACTCAAAAAGCACCCATGATCAGTTTAGAATGATCACTTTAAATGGCCGATCAATTTAACATATCAACACTAAATCATCTATAACTTTTGATTTAAAGCTCAAAATGATACGAATCCAATGCCCTCGTTAAGCTAGCTCAATTTTCTTTATTTTGACAAAATTTGAAAAAGAAATAGAGACGAAAAAACATCCAACCAGTCCAATCTATCCCAAAATGCGTGATGTCATTCTTAATACTTCATTTTTAAGCCTTTACTTAATGAGCACCAATGATTAGTTTAGAATGATCATTTTAATTAGCCAATCAACTTGACATGTCTGCTACATCGTCCATAACTTTTGATATATAGCTCAGAATGACAAGAATCCAATATCCACATAAAGCTAGTACGATTTTCTATGTTGTGACAAAATTTAAGAAAGAACTAGATACAAGAAAGCGTCCAAGTAATCCAATCTATCCAAAATTGTGTGATGCAATGTATTATGATTCATTTACAATCTTTTACTCAATGAGCACCAGTGATCAGTTTAGAATGATCGTTTTAACTGGCCGATCAACTTAACATGTCTGCACTAAATCATACATAACTTTTGATTTATAGCTCAGAATGAAACGATTCCAATACCCATATTAAGCTAGTTCAATTTTCTATATTGTGACAAAATTTGAGACAGAACTATATACAACAAAGCATCCAAGTAATCTAATCTATCCCAAACTCCGTGATGCCATGCCTTATGCTTCATTTATAAGCCTTTACTTAGTGAGCACTAATGATCAGTTTATAATGATCACTTTAACTGGCCGATAAACTTGACATGTCCACACTAAATCGTCCGTAACTTTTGATTTAGAGCTCAGAATGACACGAATCCAATGTACAAGTTAAGATAGCTCAATCTTCTATATTGTGACAAAATTTGAGAGGGAAATAGATATGACAAAGCGTACAAGTAATCCAATCAATCCCAAACTTTGTGATTCCATGCATTTTTCTTCATTTATAAGCTTTTACTCAATGAGCACCAATGATCAGTTTAGAATGATCATTTTAATTGGCTGATCAATTTGACATATCCGCACTAAATCGTATGTAACTTTTGATTAAGTGCTTGAAATGACACGAATCCAATGCCTACGTTAAGCTACCTAAATTTTCTATAATATGAAAATTTTTGAGACAGAAATAAATACGAAAAAGCATCCAAGTAGTCCAATCCATCCCAGACTGTGTTGATGACATGCATTATTTTTCATTTATAAGGTTTTACTCAATGAGCACCAATGATGACTTTAGAATGATCATTTTAATTTGCCGATGAACTTGACATATCCGCACTACATCGTTCGTAACTTTTGATTTATAGCTTAAAATGACACGAATCCAATGCCCACGTTAAGCTAGATTAGGTTTCTATAATTTGACAAAATTTTAGACAGAAATAGATACGACAAAGCGTCCAAGTTATCCAATACATCCCAAACTTCATGATGCCATGCATTATTTTTCATTCATAAGGTTTTACTCAATGAGCACCAATAATCAGTTTATAATTATCATTTTAAGTGGCCGATCAACTTGTCATGTCTGCACTAAATTGTCCGTAACAATTGATTTATAGCTCAGAATGATACGAATCAAATGTCCACGTTAAGCTAGCTCAATTTTCTATATGGTAACAAATTTTGGGACAGAAATAGATACGAAAATTCGTCCAAGTAATCCAATCTATCCGAAACTGTGTGATGCCATGCATTATGATTCATTTATAAGCTTTTACTCAATGAGCACCAATGATCAGTTTAGAATGATCACTTTAATTGGCCGATCAATTTGTCATATACACACTAAATCGTATATAACTTTTGATTTAGAGCTCAGAATGAAGTGAATCCAATGCCCTCGTTATGCTAGCTCAATTTTCTATATTTTAACAAACTTGAGATTGAAATTGAGATGACAAAGCGTCCAAGCAAACCAATATATCCCAAAATGCGTGATGCCATGCTTTATGCTTCATTTATAAGCCTTTAATTAATAAGCACCAATGATCACTTTAAGATGATCATTTTAACTAGCCACTCAACTTGACATGTATGCACTAAATCGTCCATCACTTTTGATTCATAGCTCATAATGACACGAATCCAATTGCTACATTAAGATAGTTCAACTTTCTATAGTGTGACAAAATTTAAAACAGAAGTAGATACAACAAAGCGTCCAAGTAATCCAATCTATCCCAAAGTGCGTGATTTCATGCCTTATGCTTCATTTATAACCATTTCTTAATGAGCACAAATTATCAGTTTAGAATGATCAATTTCACTGGCCGATCAACTTGACATGTCCAAACTAAATCGTCTGTCACTTTTGATTTAGAGCTCACAATGACACGAATCAAATGTCCACGTTAAGGTAGCTCAATTTTCTACATTGTGACAAAATTTGACACTGAAATATATACGACAAAGCGTACAACAAATCCAATCCATCCCAAACTCCGTGATGCCATGCATTATTCTTCATTTATTAGCATTTACTGAGCAGTTTAGAATGATCATTTTAATTAGCCGATCAACTTGTCATGTCTGCACTAAATCATTTGTAACTTTTGATTTAGAGCTTAAATTGACATGAATGCAATGCCCACATTAATCTAGCTCAACTTTCTATATTATGATAAAATTTGAGACAGAACTAGATACAACAAAGCATCCAAGTAATCCAATCTATCCCAAATTGTGTGATGCTATGCCTTATGATTCATTTATAAGGTTTTACTCAATGAGCACCAATGATCAGTTTAGAATTATCATTTTAACTCGCCGATCAACATGTAATTTCTGCACCAAATCGTTCATAACTTTTGATTTATAGCTTAGAATGATATGAATCTAATGCCCACGTTAAGCTAGCTCAATTTTCTATATGCTAACAAAATTTGGGATAGAAATAGATACGAAAATGCGTCCAAGTAATCCAATCCATCCCAAACTGCGTGACGGCATGCATTATTTTTCATTTATAAGGTTTTACTTAATGAGCACCAATGATCAGTTTAGAATAATCACTTTAACTGGGCGATCAACTTGAAATATCCACACTAAATTTTCTGTAACTTTTGATTAAGAGCTCAGAATTACATGAATCCAATGCCCTCGTTAATCTATCTCAATTTTCTATATTTTGACAAAATTTGAGACATAAATAGAGACGACAAAACATCCAAGTAATTCAATCTATTCAAAAATGTGTGATGCCATGCTTTATTATTCATTTATAAGCCTTTACTTAATGAGCACCAATGATCAGTTTAGAATAATCATATTAACAGGCCGATCAACTTGAAATGTCCAAACTAAATTGTCCGTAACTTTTGATTTTGAGCTCAGAATGACACAAATCCAATGCCCACGTTAAGCTAGCGCCATTATCTATATTGTAACAAAATTTGATGCTGAAATAGATTCGACAAAGCGTCCAAGTTATCCAATCAATCCAATGCCCACGTTGACATGTTTGCAAAATTTGAGACCGAAATAGAGACGGCAAAGCGTCAATGTAATCCAATCTATCTCACACTAAGTGATGCCATGTTTTATGCTTCACTTATAAGCCTTTACTTAATAAGCACCAATGATCGGTTTAGAATGATCACTTTAACAGGCCGATCAACTTGATATGTCCGCAATAAATCGTATGTAACTTTTGATTTAGACCTCAAAATGACACGAATACAATGTCCATGTTAAGCTAGCAAATTTTTTTGTATTCTGCAAAATTTGAGATACAAATAGAGACAACAAAGCGTCCAAGTAATCAACTTGACATGTCCGCACTAAATCGTCCGTAACTTTTGATTTAGAGATCAGAATGACACGAATCCAATACCCACATTAACCTAGCTCAATTTTTTATATTATGATAAAATTTGGGATAGAACTAGAAAGGATAAAGTGACCAAGTAATCCAATCTATCCCAAACTGTGTGATGTCATGCTTTATGCTTCCTTTATAAGCGTTTACTTAATGAGCACCAATGATCAGTTTAGAATGGTCACTTTAACTGGCCGATCAAGTTGACATGTCCCGTCTCAATCGTACGTAACTCATGATTTAGAGCTCAAAATAACATGAATCCAATGCTCACATTAAGCTAGCTCAATTTTATATACTATGACAAAATTTTATACAGAAATAGATAAGAGAAAGGGTCCAAATTATCCAATATATCTCGATTTGCGTGATACCATGCAATATGATTCAATTATAAGCCTTAACTTAATGAGCACCAATGATCAGTTAAGAAATATCATTTTAAATGGCCGATCAACTTGACATGTTCGCACAGAATTGTTAACTTTTGATTTAGAGCTCAGAGACACGAATCCAATGCCCATGTTAAGCTAGCTCAATTTTCTATATTTTGATAAAATTTTAGACTAAAATTGCTTTGACAACTCCTCCAAGTAATCAAATCTATCCAAAACTACGTGTTGTCATGCATTAGCTTAATTTATAAGCCTTTACTCAATAAGCACCAATGATCAGTTTGGAATGATCAATTTAACAGGCCGATCAATTTGACATGTCTACACAAAATTGTCCATAACTTTCGTTTTCTAGTTCATAATGACACGAATCCAATGCCCAGGTTAAGCTAGCTCAATTTTTTTATATTGTGACAAAATTTGAGATAGAAATAGATACGAAAAACATCCAATCTAGCCAAAACTGTGTGATGCAATGCATTATGTTTCATTTAAAAGCCTTTACTCAATGAGCACCAATGATCATTTTATAATGATCATTTTATAATGATCATTTTAACCGGCTGATCAATTTAACATATCCGCACTAAATCGTCCATAACTTTTGATTTAGAGCTTAAGAATGACATGAATCCAATGCCCACATTAAGCTAAATCAATTTTTTATATTGTGAAAAATTTTGAGACATAACTAGATACGACAAAGCGTCAAAGTAATCCAATCGATCCCAAACTGCGTGATGCCATGCCTTATGTTTCAATTATAAGCATTTACTTTATGAGCACCAACGAACAGTTTAGAATGATCATTTTAATTGGCCAATCAACTTGAAATTTCCGCACTAAATCGTCCGTAACTTTTTGATTTAGAGCTTAGAATGACACGAATCCAATGCCCACGTTAAGCTAGATCAATATTTTATATTATGACAAAACTTGCAAGAAAACTTGATACGACAAAGCGTCCAAGTAATCTAAACTATCCCACACTACCTGATGTCATGCTTTATGCTTCATTTATAAGCGTTTACTTAGCGAGCACCAATGGTCAATTTAGAATGATCACTTTAACAGGCCGATCAACTTGACATGTCTGCTCTGAATCATCCCTAACTTGTGATTTAGATATCAGAATGACACGAATCAATTTCTCACGTTAAAGTAGCTCAATCTTCTATATTGTGAAGAAATTTGAGACGGAAATAGATACGACAAAGCATCCAAGTAATGCAATCTATCCCGAACTGCCTGATGCCATGCATTTTTCGACATTTATAAATTTTTCTCAATGAGCACCAATGATCAGTTTAAAATGATCATTTCAAGTTGCCGATCAACT
This sequence comes from Pugionium cornutum, assembly GCA_018901935.1. NCBI lineage: Eukaryota > Viridiplantae > Streptophyta > Magnoliopsida > Brassicales > Brassicaceae > Pugionium > Pugionium cornutum. Next base: position 17,618,049 of record CM032163.1, on the reverse strand, counting down.
TGACATATCCACACTAAATCGTCTGTAACTTTTGATTTAGAGCTGAGAATGAAACGAATCCAATTCCCACGTTAATCTAGCTCAATTTTCTATATTGTGATAAACTTTAAGACTAAAATTGATTTGACAAGTCCTCCAAATAATCAAATCTATCCAAAACTAAGTGATGTTATGCATTATGCTTCATTTATAAGCCTTTACTCAATGAGCACCAATGATCAGTTTTTAATGATCAATTTAGCTGGCCGATGAACTTGACATGTCTGCACTAAATTGTCTATAACTTTTGATTGAGACCTCAAAATGACATTAATCCAGTGTGCATGTTAATCTAGCTCAATTTTCTATATTGATACAAAATTTGAGACATAGATAGATACGAAAAAGCGTCAAAGTAATCAATTCTACCTAAAACTGCGTGATGGCATGCATTATTCTTCATTTATAAACCTTTACTCAATTAGCACCAATGATCAGTTTATAATGATCACTTAATTTGGCCGATTAACTGCAAATTTCCACACTAAATTGTTCGTAACTTTTGATTTAGAGCTTAGAAGGACAAAAATCCAATGCACACATTAAGCTAGATCAATCTTTTCTATTGTGACATAACTAGATACGACAAAGCGTCCAAGTAATCAAATCTATCCCACACTTCGTGATGCCATGATTTATGCTTCATTTATAAGGATTTACTTAATGGTCACCAATGATCAGTTTTGAATGATCACTTTAACAGGCCGATCAACTTGACATATCCCCTCTGAATCATCCGTAACTTATGATTTAGAACTCAGAATGACACGAACCCAATGTTCACATTAAGCAAGCTCAATGTTCTCTATTGTGAAAAAATTTGAGACAAAAATAGATAAGAAAAAGCGTCCAAGTAATTAAATCTAGCCAAAACTGCATAATGCCATGCATTATGCTTCATTTATAAGCCTTTACTCAATGAGCACCAATGATCAGCTTAGAATGATCACTTTAACAGGCCGATCAACTTGAAATTTCCGCACTAAATCGTCCGTGAATTTTGATTTAGAGCTTAGAATGATACGAATCGAATGCCCGCGTTAAGCTAGATCAATATTTTATATTGTGACAAAACATGCGATAGAACTAGATACAACAAAGCATCCAAGTAATCTAAACTATCCAAGACTTCGTGATGTCATGTTTTATGCTTCATATATAAGCATTTATTTAATGAGAACCAATGATCAATTTATAATGATTACTTTAACTAGCCGATCAACTTGACATGTCCGCCTTGAATCGTTTGCAACATATGATTTAGAGCTCAGAATGACACGAATCCAATGCTCACTTAAAGCTAGCACAATCTTCGATATTTTGACAAATTTTATACTGCATTAGATACGACAAAGTGTCCAAGTAATACAATCTATCCCGACCTGCGTGATGGCATGCATTATTTTTCATTTATAAGCTTTATTCAATTAGCACCAAATGATCAGTTTAGAATGATCATTTCAAGTTGCCGATCAACTTGACATATCCACACTAAATCGTCCATCACTTTTGATTCAGAGCTCAAAATGACACGAATCCAATGCTCACGTTAATTAAGCTCAATTTTCTATATTGTGATAAAATATACGATTAAAATTTTTTTGACATATCCTCCAAGTAATCAAATCTATCCCGAATTACGTGATGTTATGCATTATGTTTCATTTATAAGTTTTCACTCAATGAGCACCAATGATCAGTTTGGAATGATCAATATAACTGGCCAATGAACTTGACATGTATGCACTAAATTGTCTGTAACTTTTGATTTAGACCTCAGAATAACACGAATTCAATGCCCAAGTTAAGCTAGCTCAATTTTCTCTATAGTGACAAAATTTGAGACAGAAACAGATACGACAAAACATTCAAGTATTCCGATCAATGCCGATTTGCGTGATGCCATGCATTGTTCTTCATTTATAAGCATTTACTCAATGAGCACCAATGCTCAGTTAACAAAGATCATTTTAACTAACCGATCAACTTTACATGTCCGCACGAAATTGTCTGTAACTTCTGATTTAGAGCTCAGAATGACACGAATCCAATGATTACGTTAAACTAGCTCAATTTTCTATATTACGACAAAATTTGAGACATAAATAGATAAGACAAAGCATTTAAGTAATCCAATCTATACCGATTTGTGTGATGCCATGAAGTATGCTTCATTTATAAGATTTTACTTAATGAGCAACAATGATCAGTTAAGAAAGGTCATTTTAACCGGCCGATCAACTTGACATGTCCGCACTAAATCGTGTGTAACTTCTGATTACGAGCTCCGAATGACACGAATCCAATGCCCACATTAAGCTAGCTCAATTTTTTATATTTTGATAAAATTTAAGACTAAAATTGTTTTGACAAGTCCTCCAAGTACTCAAATCTATCCAAAACTACATGATGTCATACGTTATACTTCATTTTTAAGCCTTTTACTTAATGAGCACCAATGATCAGTTTGGAATGATCAATTTAACTAGCCGATTAATTTGACATGTCTGCACTAAATCATCCATAACTTTTGTTTTATAGCTCAAAATGATACGAATCCAATGACCATGTTAATCTAGCTCAATTTTCTATTTTGTTACAAAATTTGAGATAGAAATAGATACAAAAACGTCCAAGTAATGTAATCTAGCCAAAACTACATGATGACATGCATTATGCTTCATTTAAAAGCCTTTATTCAATGAGCACCAATGATCAATTTAGAATGATCACTTTAACTGGCTGATCAATTTAACATGTCCACATTAAATCTTCCATATCTTTTGATTTAAAGATTAGAATGACACGAGAATCCAATGCACACATTAAGTAAGATCAAGTTTTTATATTGTGACAAAATTTAAGACAAAAATAAATACGACAAAGCGTCCAAGTAACCCATCCTATCCCAGACTGTGTGATACCATGCATTATGCTTCAAGTATAAGTGTTTACATTAGAGCACCAATGATCAATTTAGAATGATCACCTTAACTGGCTGATCAACTTCACATGTTTGCACTAAATTGTCCGTAACTTTTGATTTAGAGCTCAGAATGATATGAATCCAATGCCCACGTTAACCTAGCTCAATTTTCTATATTGTGATAAAATTTACGACTAAAATTTCTTTGACAAATCCTCGAAGTAATCCAATCTCTCAAAAACTACGTGATGTCATGCATTATGATTCATTTATACACCCTTACTCAATGAGCGCCAATGATCAGTTTGGAATGATCAATTTAACTGGAAGATGAACTTGACATGTCTGCACTAAATCGTCCATAACTTTTGATTTATACCTCAGAATGACACGAATCCAATGCCCACGTTAAGCTAGCTCAATTTTCTATATGGTTTCAATATTTGTGACAGATAAAGATACGAAACAGCATCCAAGTAATCCATTATAGCCAAAACTGCGTGATGCCATGCATTATGCTTCATTTATAAACCTTTACTTAATGAGGACCAATGATCAGTTTATAATGATCACTTTATTTGCCGATCAACTTGACATGTACATACAAAATCGTCTGTAACGTTTGATTTAGAGCTTTGATTGAAACGAATCCAATGCCCACTTTACGCTAGACCAAATTTGTATATTGTTACAAAATTTGATACAGAACTTGATACGACAAAGCGTCACAATAATCCAATCTATCCCACAATACGTGGTGCCATGCTTTATGCTTCATTTATAAGCATTTACTTAATGAGCACCAATGATCAGTTTAGAATGATCACTTTAACTGGCTGATAACTTGACATGTCCCCTCTGAATCATCCGTAACTTTTGATTTAGAGCTCAGAATGACATGAATCCAATGATCATGAGCTAGCTCAATTTTCTCTATTGTGACAAAATTTGAGACAGAAATAGATACGAAAAAGCATCCAAGTAATCCAATCTATCCCGATTTGTATGATGCCATGCATTATGCTTCATTAAAAAGCATTTACTCAATGTGCACCAACGATAAGTTAAGAAAGATCATTTTAACTGGCTTATCAACTTGACATGTCCACACGAAATCGTACGTAACTTCTGATTTAGAGCTCAGAATGACACGAATCCAATGCCCACGTTTAGTTAACTCAACTTTTTATATTATGACAAAATTTGAGACAAAACGATAAAGTGTCCAAGTAATCCATTCTATTCCGAACTGCGTAATGTACTCCTTTATTCTTCCTTTAAGTGTTTACTTAATGAGCACCAATGACCAGTTCAAAATGATCACTTTAACTGGCCAATAACCTTGACATGTCCGTACTAAATCGCTTGTAACTTAATGACACGAATCCAATGCCCACGTTACTCTAGCTCAATTGGCTATATCGTGATAAAATTGGAGACAAAAATAGATACGACAAAGAGTCCAAGTAATCCAATCTATCCCAAATTGCATGATGTCACACCTTATGCTTCATTTATATGCATTTACTCAATGAGCATCAATGATAAGAAGAATGATAATTTTAACTAGCCGATCAACTTGACATGTCTACAGTAAATCGTCCGTAACTTTTGAGTTAGACCTTAGAATGACACGAATTCAATGCCCACATTAAGCTAGCTCAATTTTCTATATCATGACAAAATCTGAGACCGAATAGATATGACAAAGCGTCCAAGTAATTCAAACTATTCAAACTCCGTGATGCCATGCATTATGCTTCATTTATAAGCCTTTACTCAATGTGCACCAGTTATCAGTTTCTAACGATCACTTTAACTGGCTGATTAACTTGACATATCCGCACTAAATCGTCTATAACTTTTGATTTAGAGCTCAAAATGATACGAATCCTATGCCCATGTTAAGCTAGCTTAATTTTCTATACTGTGATAAAATTTAAGACTAAAATTGCTTTGACAAGTCCTCCAAATTATCAAATCTATCCAAAACTACGTGATGTCATAATTAAGCTAAAGACTTAATGAGCAACAATGATCAGTTAGGAATGATCATTTAATTGGCCGATCAATTTGACATGTATGCACTAAATCGTCCATAACTTTCGTTTTATAGTTCATAATGACCCGAATTCAATGCCTACATTAAGTTAGCTCAATTTTCTATGCTGTGACAAAATTTGAGACAGCAATAGATACAAAAAAACGTTCAAGTAATCCAATCTAGCCAAAAATGCATGATGTCATGCATTATGCTTCATTTATTAGCCTTTACTCAATGAGCACCAATGATCAGTTTAGAATTATCACTTTAACTGGCCGATCAACTTGAAATGTCCCTACTAAATCATTTGTAACTTTTGATTTAGAGCTTAGAATGACACAAATCCAATGCCCACGTTAAGCTAGATGAATTTTATGTATTGTCACAAAATTTGAGATAGAACTAGAACAACAAAACGGCCAAGTAATCCAATCTATCCCATACTGCGTGAGCCATGCTTTATGCTTCCTTTATAAGCTTTTACTTAATGAGCACCAATGATCAGTTTAGAATGATCACTTTAACTGGCCGATCAACTTGACATGTCCGCTTTGAATTGTCCGTAACTTATGATTTAGTGCTCAGAATGACACGAGTCCAATGCCCACGTTACGGTAGCTCAATTTTCTATATCATGACAAAATTTGAGACTGAAATACATACGACAAAGAGTCCAAGTAATCCATTCTATCCCGAACCAAGTGATGACATGCATTATGCTTCATTTATAAGACTTTTCTCAATGAGCACCAATGATCAGTTAAGAAAGATCATTTTAACAGGCTGATGAACTTGACATGTTCGCACTAAATCATCCGTAACTTTTGATTTAGAGCTTAGAATGACACGAGTCCAATACCTACGTTAAACTAGCACAAATTTTTATATTGTCAAAAAATTGGAGTTAGAACTACATACGACAAAGCGTCCAAGTAATCCTATCTATCCTAGACTGCCTGATGCCATGCTTTATGATTCATTTATAAGCATTTACTTAATGAGCGCCAATGATCAGTTTAGAATGATCACTTTAACTGGCCGATCAACTTGACATGTACGCTTTGAATCATCTGTAACTTATGATTTAGAGCTCAGAATTACACGAATCCAATGCTCATGTTAAGCTAGCTCACTTTTCTAAATTGTGACAAAATTAGAGACAGAAATACATACAATAAAGCGTCCAAGTAATCAAATCTATCCCGAACAGTGTGATGCCACGCATTATTCTTCATTTATATGCTTTTACTCAATGAGTTTAGAATGCTCATTTTAACTTGACGATCAACTTGACATGTCCACACTAAATCGTCTGTAAATTTCGATTTAAAGTTCAGAGTGACACGAATCCACTGCCCACGTTGAGCTAGCTCAATTTTCTATATTGTGATAATATTTAAGACTAAAATTGCCTTGACAAGTCCTCCAAGTAATCAAATCTATCCAAAACTACGAATGTCATGCATTATGCTTCATTTATAAGCCTTTACACAATGAGCATCAATGATCAGTTTAGAGTGATCAATTTAATTGGCCGATCAACTTGACATGTCTGCACTAAATCATCCATAACTTTTGTTTTATAGCTCCTAATGACAACAATCCAATGCCCATGTTAAACTAGGTCAATTTTCTAAATTGTGACAAAATTTGGGATAGAAAAAGCGTCCAAGTAATCCAATCTACACAAAACTGTGTGATGCCATGCATTATGCTTCATTTATAAAGCCTTTACTCCATGAGCCCCACTGATCAGTTTAGAATGATCACTTTAACTGGCCGATCAACTTGACATGTCCGCACTGTATCGTCTGTAACTTTTGATTTAGAGCTTAGAATGACACCAATCCAATTCCCACGTTAAGATAGATCAATTTTTTAAAATTGTGAAATTTGAGGCAAAACTGGATACAATAAAGTGTCCAAGTAACTCAATCTATCCCAGACTGTATGATGCCATGCTTTATGTTTCATTTTTATGCGTTTACTTAATGAGCACCAGTGATCAGTTTAGAATGATCACTTTCACAGGCCGATCAACTTGACATGTCTGCTATGAATTGTACAACTTATTATTTAGAGATCAGAATGACACGAATCCAATGCTCACATTAAGCTAGCTCAATTTTCTATATTGTTTAAAAATTTTAGACATAAATGGATACGACAAAGCGTCCAAGTAATCTAATCTATCCCGAACTGTGTGATGCCATGCATTATGCTTCATTTATAAGTCTTTTCTCAATGAGCACCAATGATCAGTTAAGTAAGATCAATTTAACTGGCCGATCAACTTGACATGTCCGCAATAAATCGTCCATAACTTTTGATTTAGAACTCAGTATGACCCGAATCCAATGCCCACGTTACGCTAGCTCAATTCTTTATATTGTGACTAAATTTGTGTTAGAAATAGATACGACAAAGCATCCAAGTAGTCCTATCTATCCCAAATTTTGTGATGCCATGCATTATTCTTCATTTATAAGCTTTTACTCAATGAGCACCAATAATCAGTTTAGAATGATCATTTTAACTTGCCAATCAACTTGACATGTCTGCATTAAATCGTCGATAACTTTTGATTTATAGGTCATAATGACACGAATCCAATGCCCACGTTAAGCTAGCTCAAAATTTTCAATATTGGGAAAAACTTTGGGATAGAAATTGATAAGAAAAAGCGTCCAAGTTATCCAATCTAGACAAAACTACGTGATGCCATGCATTATGCTTCATTTATAAGCCTTTACTCAATGAACACCACTGATCAGTTTAGAATGATCACTTTAATTGGCCGATCAACTTGACATGTCCGCACTATATCTTCGGTAACTTTTGATTTAGATATTAGAATGACACCAATCCAATTCCAGCGTTAAGCTAGATCAATTTTTTATATTGTGACAAAATTTGAGACAGAACTAGAGACAACAAAGCATCCAAGTAATCCAATCTATCCCAGACTGCATGATGACATGCTTTATGCGTCATTTATAAGTGTTTACTTAATGAACACAAATGATCAGTTTAGAATGATAACTTTAACTGGCCAATAAATTTGATATGTCTGCTCTTAATCGTACGTAACTTATGACTTAGAGCTCAGAATGACACGAATCCAATGCTCACGTTAAGATAGCTCAATTTTTCTATACTGTTTCAAATTTTGATACAGAAATAAATACGACAAAGCGTCCAAGTAATCCAATCTATCCCGAACTGTGTGATGCCATGCATTATGCTTCATTTATAAGATTTATAGGTCATAATGACACGAATCCAATGCCCACGTTAAGCTAGCTCAAAATTTTCAATATTGGGAAAAACTTTGGGATAGAAATTGATAAGAAAAAGCGTCCAAGTTATCCAATCTAGACAAAACTACGTGATGCCATGCATTATGCTTCATTTATAAGCCTTTACTCAATGAACACCACTGATCAGTTTAGAATGATCACTTTAATTGGCCGATCAACTTGACATGTCCGCACTATATCTTCGGTAACTTTTGATTTAGATATTAGAATGACACCAATCCAATTCCAACGTTAAGCTAGATCAATTTTTTATATTGTGACAAAATTTGAGAGAGAACTAGAGACAACAAAGCATCCAAGTAATCCAATCTATCCCAGACTGCATGATGACATGCTTTATGCGTCATTTATAAGTGTTTACTTAATGAACACAAATGATCAGTTTAGAATGATAACTTTAACTGGCCGATAAATTTGATATGTCTGCTCTTAATCGTACGTAACTTATGACTTAGAGCTCAGAATGACACGAATCCAATGCTCACATTAAGATAGCTCAATTTTCTATACTGTTTCAAAATTTGATACAGAAATAAATACGACAAAGCGTCCAAGTAATCCAATCTATCCCGAACTGTGTGATGCCATGCATTATGCTTCATTTATAAGATTTTTCTCAATGAGCACCATTGATCAGTTAAGAAATATCAATTTAACTGGCCGATCAACTTTACATGTCCGCCATAAATCGTTCATAACTTTTGATTTAGAGCTCAGAATGACAGGAATCCAATGCCCACGTTAAGCTAGCTCAATTCTTTATAATGTGACTAAATTTGTGTTAGAAATATATACGACAAAGCATCGAAGTAGTCTTTTCTATCGCAAACTTTGTGATGCCATGCATTATTTTTCATTTATAAGCTTTTACTCAATGAGCACCAATAATCAGTTTAGAATGATCATTTTAACTTCCTGATCAACTTGACATGTCCACACTTAATCTTCCGTAATTTTTGATTTAGAGCTCTGAATGACAGGAGTCCAAAGCCCACCTTAAGCTAGCTCAATTTTTTATATTGTGAAAAAATTTATCAAAAACTGTCCAAGTAATCAAATCTATCAAAAACTAAGTGATGTCATGAATTATGATTCATTTATAAGCTTTTACTCAATGAGCACCAATGATCATCTTAGAATGATCAATTTAACTGGGCGATCAACTTGACATGTTTGCATTAAAGCGTCCATAACTTCTGATTTATAGGTCATAATGACACGAATCCAACGCCCACGTTAAGCTAGCTCAAAATTTTCTATACTGTGACAAAATTTGGGATAGAAATTGATAAGAAAAAGTATCAAAGTAGTCCAATCTAGACAAAACTGCGTGATGCCATATGCTTCATTTATATGCCTTTACTCAATGAGCACCACTGTTCAGTTTAGAATGATAACTTTAACTAGCCGATCAAATTGACATGTCCGCACTATATCGTCTGTAACTTTTGATTTAGAGATTATAATGACACCAATCCAATTCCCACGTCAAGCTGGATCAATTTTCTATATTGTGACAAAATTTGAGACAATACTAGATAAAACAAAGCATCCAAGTAATCCAATCTATCGCAGACAACATGATGCCATGCTTAATGCTTCATTTATAATCGTTTACTTAATGAGCACCAATGATCAGTTTAGAATGATCACTTTAACTGTCCGATCAACTTGACATGTCCCCTCTTAATCGTACGTAACAAAAGACTTAGAACTCAAAAGTACACGAATCCAATGCTCACATTAAGCTAGCTCAATTTTCTATATTGTTTCAAAATTTGAGACAAAAATAGATACGACAAAGCGTCCAAGTAATCAAATCTATCCCGAACTGTATGATGCCATGCATTATGCTTCATTTATAAGCTTTTTCTTAATGAGCACCAGTGATCAGTTAAGAAATATCATTTTAACTGCCCGATCAATTTTACATGTCCGCCCTAAATCGTCCGTACATTTTGATTTAGAGCTCAGAATGACACTAATCCAATGCCCACATTAAGCTAGTTCAATTCTTTATTTTGTGACAAAATTTGAGACAGAAATAGATATGACAAAGCGTCGAGGTAATCCTATCTATCCCAAAGTGCGTAATGCCATGCATTATTCTTCATATATAAGCTTTTACTCTATGAGCACCAATGAATAGTTTAGAATGATCATTTTAACTTACCGATCAACTTGACATGTCCGCACTAAATCATCGGTAACTTTTAATTTAGAACTCAAAATGACGCGAATCTAATGCCCACATTAAGCTAGCTCAATTTTTTATATTGTGACAAAATCTGAGATAGAGTAAGATACGACGAAGCGTCTAAGTAGTCCTATCTATCCCAAACTGCGTCATACCATGCTTTATGCTTCATTTATAAGTGTTTACTTAATGAGCACCAATGATTACTTTACTGGCCGATCAATTTGACATGTCTGCACTAAAACGTCTGTAACGTATGATTTAGAGCTCAGAATGAAACGAATCCAATGTCCACGTTAGCTAGCCCAATTTTTTATATTGTGGAAAAATTTGAGATAGAAATAGATACGACAAAGTGTCCAAGTAATCCAATCTATCCTGAAATGCGTGATGCCGTGCATTATGCTTCATTTATACGCCTTTACTCAATGAGCACCAATGATTAGTTAAGAAACATTATTTTAACTGGCCGATCAACTTGACATGTCCGCACTAAATCGTCTATAACTTTTGATATAGAGCTCAGAATGACACAAGTCCAATGCCCATGTTATGCTAGCTCAAGTTTTTATTTTGTGACAAAATTTGAGACAGAACTAGATACGATAAAGCGTCCAAGTAATCTTATCTGTCTCAAACTGCGTGATGCCATGCATTATTCTTCATTTATAAGCTTTTACTCTATGAGCACCAATGATCAGTTTATAATGACCATTTTAACTTGCCGGTCAACTTTACATGTCCGCACTAAATTGTCCACAACTTTTGATTTGGAGGTCAGAATGACACGAATATAATACCCACATTAAGCTAGCTTAATTTTATACAATGCGATAAAATTTAAGACTAAAATATCTTTGAAAAGTCCTCCAAGTAATTAAATTTACCCAAAACTAATTGAGTTCATGCATTACGCTTCGATTAAAATCTTTTAATCAATGAGCACCAATGATCAGTTTAGAATGATGAATTTAACTGGGCGATTAAATTGACATGTCTGCACTAAATAGTCCACAACTTTTGAGTTATAGCTCATAATGACACGAATCCAATGCCCATGTTAAGCTTGCTCCAAATTTTCTATGTTGTGATAAAATTTGAAACAGAAATATATACGAAAAAGTGTACAAGTAATCCAATCTATCCAAAACTGTGTGATGCCATCATTATGCTTCATTTATAAGCCTTTACTCAATGAGCACCAATGATCAATTTTAAATGATCACTTTAACAGGCCGATCAACTTGACATGTCCGCAATAAATCATTCGTAACTTTTAATTTAGATCTCAGAATGACACGAATCCAATGCCCACGTTAAGCTATCTCAATGTTTTATATTGTGACAAAATTTGAAACAGAACAAGATACGACAAGGCGTCTAAGTAGTCCTAACTATCCCAAACTGCGTGATACCATGCTTTATGCTTCATTTATAAGCGTTTACTTAATGAGCACCAATGATTACTTTACTGGCCGATCAACTTGACATGTCTGCACTGAATCGTTCGTAACTTATGATTTAGAGCTGAGAAATAAACGAATCCAACGTCCACGTTAAGCTAGCTCAATTTTTTATATGGTGGCAAAATTTGAGATAGAAATAGATACTAGAAAGTGTCCAAGTAATCCAATCTATCCCAAAATGCGTGATGCCATGCATTATGCTTCATTTATACGCCTTTACTCAATGAGTACCAATGATCAGTTAAAAAATATTATTTTAACTAGCCGAACAACTTGACAAGTCTGCACTAAATCGTCCGTCACTTTTGATATAGAACTCAGAATGACACAAATCCAATGCCCACATTAAGCTAGCTCAAGTTTTTATTTTGTGAAAAAATTTGAGACAGAACTAGATACGAAAAAGCGTCCAAGTAATCTTATCTGTCTCAAACTACGTGATGCCATGCATTATTCTTCATTTATAAGCTTTTACTCTATGAGCACCAATGATCAGTTTATAATGACCATTTTAGCTTGCCGGTCAACTTTACATGTCCGCACTAAATTGTCCACAACTTTTGATTTAGAGCTCAAAATGACACGAATCCAATACCCAAATTAAGCTAGCTTAATTTTCTATATTGTGATAAAGTTTAAAACTAGAATTTCTTTGACAAGTTCTCCAAGTAATTAAATTTACCCAAAACTAATTGATTTCATGCATTACACTTCGTTTATAAGCTTTAATAAATGAGCACCAATGATCAGTTTAGAATGATGAATTTAACTAGGCGATCAACTTGACACGTCTGCACTAAATAGTCCATAACTTTTGAGTTATAGCTCATAATGACACGAATCCAATGCCCACGTTAAGCTTGCTCCCAATTTTCTGTATTCTGACAAAATTTGAAACCGAAATAGATACGAAAAGGCATCCAAGTATTCTAATCTATCCAAAACTGTGTGATGCCATCATTATGCTTCATTTATAAGCCTTTACTCAATGAGCACCAATGATCAATTTTAAATGATCACTTTAACAGGCCGATCAACTTGACATGTCCGCAATAAATCATTCGTAACTTTTAATTTAGATCTCAGAATGACACGAATCCAATGCCCACGTTAAGCTATCTCAATGTTTTATATTGTGACAAAATCTGAAACAGAACAAGATACGACAAGGCGTCTAAGTAGTCCTAACTATCCCAAACTGCGTGATACCATGCTTTATGCTTCATTTATAAGCGTTTACTTAATGAGCACCAATGATTACTTTACTGGCCGATCAACTTGACATGTCTGCACTGAATCGTTCGTAACTTATGATTTAGAGCTGAGAAATAAACGAATCCAACGTCCACGTTAAGCTAGCTCAATTTTTTATATGGTGGCAAAATTTGAGATAGAAATAGATACTAGAAAGTGTCCAAGTAATCCAATCTATCCCAAAATGCGTGATGCCATGCATTATGCCTCATTTATACGCCTTTACTCAATGAGTACCAATGATCAGTTAAAAAATATTATTTTAACTAGCCGAACAACTTGACAGGTCTGCACTAAATCGTCCGTCACTTTTGATATAGAACTCAGAATGACACAAATCCAATGCCCACATTAAGCTAGCTCAAGTTTTTATTTTGTGACATAATTTGAGACAGAACTAGATACGATAAAGCGTCCAAGTAATCTTATCTATCTGAAACTACGTGATGCCATGCAATATTCTTCATTTATAAGCTTTTACTCTATGAGCACCAATGATCAGTTTAGAATGACCATTTTAGCTTGGCGATCAACTTGACAAGTCTGCACTAAATCATCGATAACATTTGATTTAGAGCTCAAAATGACACGAATCCAATACCCAAATTAAGCTAGCTTAATTTTCTATATTGTGATAAAGTTTAAAACTAGAATTTCTTTGACAAGTTCTCCAAGTAAATAAATTTACCCAAAACTAATTGATTTCATGCATTACACTTCGTTTATAAGCTTTAATAAATGAGCACCAATGATCAGTTTAGAATGATGAATTTAACTAGGCGATCAACTTGACACGTCTGCACTAAATAGTCCATAACTTTTGAGTTATAGCTCATAATGACACGAATCCAATGCCCACGTTAAGCTTGCTCCCAATTTTCTGTATTCTGACAAAATTTGAAACCGAAATAGATACGAAAAGGCATCCAAGTATTCTAATCTATCCAAAACTGCGTGATGCCATGCATTATGCTTCATTTATTAGCCTTTACTCAATGAGCACCAATGATCAATTTAGAGTGGTCACTTTAACAGGCCGATCAACTTGACATGTCCGCAATAAATCATTTGTAAATTTTGATTTAGACCTCTGAATGACACGAATACAATGCCCACGTTAAGCTAGCTCAATTTTTTATATTGTGACAAAATTTGAAATAGAACAAGATACGACAAAGGATCCAAATAGTCCAACCTATCCCATCCTGTGTGTTGCCATGCTTTATGCTTCATTTATAAGCGTTTAGTTAATGAGCACCAATGATCAGTTTAGAATGATCACTTTAGGTGGCCGATCAACTTGACATGTCCACACTAAATCGTCCGTAACTTATGATTCCGAGCTCACAATGACACGAATCCAATGCTCACGTTAACCTAGCTCAATTTTCCCTATTGTGACAAAATTCGAGTCAAAATAGATACGAAAAAGCGTCCAAGTAATCCAATCTAGCCAAAACCGCATGATGCCATGCATTATGCTTCATTTATAAGCCTTTACTCAATGAGCACCAATGATCAGTTTAGAATGATCACTTTACTAGGCCGATCAACTTGAAATTTCCGCAATACATCGTCCATGACTTTTGATTTAGAGCTTAGAATGACACGAATCGAATACCCGCGTTAAGCTAGATCAATATTTTATATTGTGACAAAACTTGCGATAGAACTAGATACGACAAAGCGTCCAAGTAATCTAAATTATCCTAGAATGCGTGATGCCATGCTTTATGCTTCATTTATAAGCGTTTATTCAATGAGAACCAATGATCAATTTAGAATGATTACTTTAACTAGCCGATCAACTTGACATGTCCGCTTTGAATCGTCCGTAACATATGATTTAGAGCTCAGAATGTCACGAATCCAATGCTCACTTAAAGCTAGCTCAATCTTCTATATTTTGACAAAATTTTAGACTGAAATAGATATGACAAAGTGTCCAAGTAATACAATCTATCCCGACCTGCGTGATGGCATGCATTATTCTTCATTTATGAGGTTTATTCAATTAGCAGTAGTGATCAGTTTAGAATGATCATCTCAAGTTGCCGATCAACTTGGCATATCCACACTAAATCGTCTGTAACTTTTGATTTAGAGCTCAGAATGACACGAATCCAATGCCCACGTTTATCGAGCTCAATTTTCTATATTGTGATAAAATATACGATTAAAATTTTTTTGACATATCCTCCAAGTAATCAAATCTATCCAAAACTACGTGATGTTATGCATTATGCTTCATTTATAAGCTTTTACTCAATGAACACCAATGATCAGTTTGGAATGATCAATATAACTGGCCGATAAACTTGACATGTATGCGCTAAATTGTCTATAACTTTTGATTTAGACCTCAGAATAACACGAATTCAATGCCCAAGTTAAGCTAGCTCAGTTTTCTCTATTGTGATAGAAATAGATACGACAAAGAATTCAAGTATTCCAATGAATGCCGTTTTGCATGATGCCATGCATTGTTCTTCATTTATAAGCATTTACTCAATGAGCACCAATGCTGAGTTAACAAAGATCATTTTAACTAGCCGATCAACTTTACATGTCTGCACGAAATTGTCCGTAACTTCTGATTTAGAGCTCAGTATGATAGGAATCCAATGCTTACGATAAACTAGCTCGATTTTCTATATTGTGAGAAAATTTGAGGCATAAATAGATAAGACAAAGCGTTCAAGTAATCCAATCTATCCCGATTTGCGTGATACCTTGCATTATGCTTCATTTATAAGATTTTACGTAATGAGCACCAATGACCAGATAAGAAAGGTCATTTTAACCGGCCGATCAACTTGACATGTCCGCACTAAATCATGTGTAACTTCTGATTACGAACTCAGAATGACACAAATCCAATGCCACGTTAAGCTAGCTCAATTTTTTATATTGTGATAAAAATTAAAACTAAAATTGTTTTGACAAGTCCTCGAAGTACTCAAATCTATCCAAAACTACGTGATGCCATGTGTTATACTTCATTTATAAGCCTTTTACTTAATGAACACCAATGATCAGTTTGGAAGGATAAATTTAACTAGCCGATTAATTTGACATGTCTGCACTAAATCGTTCATAAATTTCGTTTTATAGCTCATAATGATACAAATCCAATGCCCATGTTAAGCTAGCTCAATTTTTTCTTTTGTGACAAAATTTGAGATAGAAATAGATATGAAAAACGTCCAAGTAATCCAATCTATCCCAAACTACGTGATGACATGCATTATGCTTCATTTAAAAGCCTTTACTCAGTGAGCACCAATGATCAGTTTAGAATGATCACTTTAACTGGCTGATCAATTTAACATGTTCGCATTAAATCTTCCATATCTTTTGATTTAAAGTTTAGAATGACACGAATCCAATGCCCACGTTAAGCTAGATCAATTTTTTATATTGTGACAAAATTTAAGACAAAAATAGATACAACAAAGCGTCCAAGTAATCCATCCTATCCCATACTGTGTGATGCCATGCTTTATGCTTCATATATAAGCGTTTACTTTGAAGCACCAATGATCAATTTAGAATGATCACCTTAACTGGCCGATCAACTTGACATGTTTGCACTAAATTGTCCGTAACTTTTGATTTAGAGCTCAGAATAATATGAACCTAATGCCCACGTTAGCCGAGCTCAATTTTCTATATTGTGATAAAATTTACGACTAAATTTTCTTTGACAAGTCCTCGAAGTAATTAAATCTCTCAAAAAATATGTGATGTCATGCATTATGATTCTTTATAAGCCCTTACTCAATGAGCACCAATGATCAGTTTGGAATGATCAATTTAACTCGACAATGAACTTGAAATGTCAGCACTAAATCGTCCATAACTTTTGATTTAGACCTCAGAATGACACAAATCCAATGCCCACGTTAAGCTAGCTCAATTTTCTATATTGTTTTAAAATTTGTGACAGATATAGATACGAAAAAGCATCCAAGTAATCCAATCTAGCCAAAACTGCGTGATGCCATGCATTATGCTTCATTTATAAACCTTTACTTAATGAGGACCAATGATCAGTTTATAATGATCACTTTATTTGCCGATCAACTTGACATGTACATACAAAATCGTCTGTAACGTTTGATTTAGAGCTTTGATTGAAACGAATCCAATGCCCACTTTACGCTAGACCAAATTTGTATATTGTTACAAAATTTGATACAGAACTTGATACGACAAAGCGTCACAATAATCCAATCTATCCCACAATACGTGGTGCCATGCTTTATGCTTCATTTATAAGCATTTACTTAATGAGCACCAATGATCAGTTTAGAATGATCACTTTAACTGGCTGACAACTTGACATGTCCCCTCTGAATCATCCGTAACTTTTGATTTAGAGCTCAGAATGACATGAATCCAATGATCATGAGCTAGCTCAATTTTCTCTATTGTGACAAAATTTGAGACAGAAATAGATACGACAAAGCGTCCAAGTAATCCAATCTATCCCGATTTGTGTGATGCCAAGCATTATGCTTCATTAACAAGCATTTACTCAATGAGCACCAACGATCAATTAAGAAAGATCATTTTAACTGGCCTATCAACTTGACATGTCCACACGAAATCGTATGTAACTTCTGATTTAGAGCTTCGAATGACACGAATCCAATGCCCACGTTAAGCTAACTCAAGCTTTTTTATTGTGACAAAATTTGAGACAGAACTAAAAACGATAAAATGTCCAAGTAATCCAATCTATCCCAAACTACTTGATGTCATGCATTATGCTTCCTTTATAAGCGTTTACTTAATGAGCACCAATGACCAGTTCAGAACGATAACTTTAACTAGCCAATCAACTTGACATGTCTGTATTAAATCGTTTGTAACTTAATGACACGAATCCAATGCCCACGTTAATCTAGCTCAATTGACTATATTGTGACAAAATTGGAGACAAAAATAGATACGACAAAGCGTCCAAGTAATCCAATCTATCCCAAACTGCATGATGTCACACCTTATGCTTCATTTATATGCATTTACTCAATGAGCATCAATGATCAGAAGAATGATCTTTTTAACTGGCCGATCAACTTGACATGTCTACACTAAATCGTCCGTAACTTTTGAGTTAGACCTTAGAATGACATGAATTCAATGCCCACGTTAAGCTAGCTCAATTTTTTATATTGTGACAAAATTTGAGATAGAATAGATATGACAAAGCGTCAAAGTAATTCAAACTATTCGAACTCCGTGATGCCATGCATTATGCTTCATTTATTAGCCTTTACTCAATGTGCACCAGTTATCAGTTTCTAATGATCACTTTAACTAGCTGATTAACTTGACATGTCCGTACTAAATCGTCTATAACTTTTGATTTAGAGCTCAAACTGATACGAATCCTATGCCCACGTTAAGCTAGTTTAATTTTCTATATTGTGATAAAATTGAAGACTAAAATTGCTTTGACAAGTCCTCCAAATTATCAAATCTATCCAAAAACTACGTGATGTCATGCATTACGCTTCATTTATAAGCCTTTACTTAATGAGCAGCAATGATCAGTTAGGAATGATCAATTTAATTGGCGGATCAATTTGACATGTATGCACTAAATCGTCCAGAACTTTCGTTTTATAGCTCATAATGACCCGAATCCAATTCCTACATTAAGCTAGCTCAATTTTCTATGTTGTGACGAAATATGAGACAGAAATAGATACGAAAAAGCATTTAAGTAATCCAATCTAGCCAAAAATGCGTGATGTCATGCATTATACTTCATTTATTAGCCTTTACTCAATGAGCACCAATGATCAGTTTAGAGTTATCACTTTAGCTGGCCGATCAACTTAACATGTCCCTACTAAATCATTTTGTAACTTTTGATTTAGAGCTTAGAATGACACAAATCCATTGCCCACGTTAAGCTAGATGAATTTTATGTATTGTGACAAAATTTGAGATAGAACTAGAACAACAAAGCGGCTAAGTAATCCAATCTATCCCATACTGCGTGAGCCATGCTTTATCCTTCCTTTATAAGTATTTACTTAATGAGCACCAATGATCAGTTTAGAATGATCACTTTAACTGGCCCATCAACTTGACATGTCCGCTTTGAATCGTCCGTAACTTATGATTTAGTTCTCGGAATTACATGAATCCAATGCTCACGTTAACCTAGCTCAATTTTCTATATCGTGACCAAATTTGACACTGAAATAGATACGACAAAGAGTCCAAGTAATCCATTCTATCCCGAACCAAGTGATGGCATGCATTATGCTTCATTTATAAGAATTTTCTCAATGAGCACCAATGATCAGTTTAGAATGATCATTTTAACTTGACGATCAACTTGACATGTCCACACTAAATCGTCTGTAAATTTCGATTTAGAGTTCAGAGTGACACGAATCACTTGCCCACGTTGAGCTAGATCAATTTTCTATATTGTGATAAAATTTAAGACTAAAATTGCCTTGACAAGTCCTCCAGGTAATCAAATCTATCCAAAACTACGAATGTCATGCATTATGCTTCATTTATAAGCCTTTACTCAATGAGCATCAGTGATAAGTTTGGAGTGATCAATTTAATTGGCCGATCAACTTGACATGTCTGCACTAAAGCATCCGTAACTTTTGTTTTATAGCTCCTAATGACAAGAATCCAATACCCATGTTAAACTAGCTCAATTTTCTAAATTGTTACAAAAGTTTTGATAGAAAAAGCGTCCAAATAATCCAATCTAGACAAAACTGTGTGATGCCATGCATTATGCTTCATTTATAAGCCTTTACTCCATGAGCACCACTGATCAGTTCAGAATGATCACTTTAACTGGCCGATCAACTTGATATGTCCGCATTGTATCGTCTGTAACTTTTGATTTAGAGCTCAGAATGACACCAATCCAATTCCCACGTTAAGCTACATCAATTTTTTAAATTGTGAAATTTGAGGCAAAACTATATACGACAAAGCGTCCAAGTAATCTAAACTATCCAAGACTGTGTGATGCCATGCTTTATGCTTCATTTATAAGCGTTTACCTAATGAGCACCAATGATCAGTTTAGAATGATCACTTTAACTGGCCAATCAACTTGACATGTCCGCTCTGAATCGTACAATTTATTATTTCGAGATCAGAATGACACGAACCCAATGCTCACATTAAGCTAGCTCAATTTTCTATATTGTTCCAAAATTTTAGACATAAATAGATATGAAAAAGCGTCCAAATAATCTAATCTATCCGGAACTGTGTGATGCCATGCATTCTGCTTCATTTATAAGCCTTTTCTCAATGAGCACCAATGATCAGTTAAGTAAGATCAATTTAACTGGCCGATCAACTTGACATGTCCGCCATAAATCGTCCATAACTTTTGATTTAGAGCTCAGAATGACACGAATCCAATGCCCACGTTAAGGTAGCTCAATTCTTTATATTGAGACTAAATTTGTGTTAGAAATAGATACGAAAAATCATCCAAGTAGTCCTATCTATCCCAAATTTTATGATGCCATGCATTATTCTTCATTTATAAGCTTTTACTCAATGATCACCAATAATCAATTTAGAATGATCATTTTAACTTGCCGATCAACTTGACATGTCCACATTAATTGTCCTTAATTTTTGATTTAGAGCTTTGAATGACACGAATACAATGGCCATATTAAGCTAGCTCAATTTTTTATATTGTAATAAAATTTACCCAAAACTGTCCAAGTAATCTAATCTATCCAAAACTACGTGATGTCATGAATTATGATTCATTTAAAAGCCTTTACTCAATGAGAACCAATGATCACTTTAGAATCATTAATTTAACTGGGCGATCAACTTGACATGTGTGCATTAAATCGTCCATAACTTTTTATTTATAGGTCATAATAACACGAATCCAATGCCCACGTCAAGCTAGCTCAAAATTTTCTATATTGGGACAAAATTTGGGATAGAAATTGATAAGAAAAAGCGTCCAAGTTATCCAATCTAGACAAAACTGCGCGATGCCATGCATTATGCTTCATTTATAAGCTTTTACTCAAAGAACACCACTAATCAGTTTAGAATGATCACTTTAACTAGCCGATCAAGTTGACATGTCCACACCATATTGTCTGTAACTTTTGATTTAGAGATTAGAATTACACCAATCCAATTTCCACGTTAAGCTAGATCAATTTTTTATATTGTGAAAAAATTTGAGACAGAACTAGAGACAACAAATCGTCCAAGTAATCCGATCTGTCCCAGACTGCATGATGCAAGGCTTTATGCTTCATTTATAAGTGTTTACTTAGTGAGCACCAATGATCAGTTTAGAATGATCACTTTAACTGGCCGATCAACTTGACATGTCCACTCGTAATCGTACGTAACTTATGACTTAGATCTCAGAATGACACGAATCCTATGCTCACGATAAGCTAGCTCAATTTTCTATACTGTTTCAAAATTTGAGACAGAAATAGATACAACAAAGCGTCCAAGTAATCCAATCCATCCTGAACTGCGTGATGCAATGCATTATGCTTCATTTATAAGGTTTTTCTCAATGAGTACCATTGATCAGTTAAGAAAGATCAATTTAACTGGCCGATCAACTTGACATGTCCGCCATAAATCGTCCATAACTTTTGATTTAGAGATCCGAATGACAGGAATCCGATGCCCACGTTAAGCTAGCTAAATTCTTTATATTGTGACTAAACTTGTGTTAGAAATAGATACGACAAAGCATCCAAGTAGTCCTATCTATCGCAAACTTTGTGATGTCATGCATTATTCTTCATTTAAAAGCTTTTACTCAATGAGCACCAATAATCAGTTTAGAATGATCATTTTAACTTCCTGATCAACTTGACACGTCCACACTTAATTGTGCGTAATTTTTGATTTAGAGCTCTGAATGACACGAATCCAATGCCCACGTTAAGCTAGCTCAATTTTTTATATTGTGATAAAATTTTTAAAACACTGTCCAAGTAATCAAATCTATCAAAAACTACGTGATGTCATGAATTATGATTCATTAATAAGCCTTTACTCAATTTAACTGGGCGATCAACTTGACATGTCTGCATTAAAGCGTCCATAACTTTTGATTTATAGGTCAAAATGACACGAATCCACCGCCCACGTTAAGCTAGCTAAAAATTTTCTATATTGTGACAAAATTTGGGATAGAAATTGATAAGAAAAAGCAGCCAAGTAGTCCAATCTAGACAAAACTGTGTGATGCCATGCGTTATGCTTCATTTATAAGGCTTTACTCAATGAGCACCACTAATCAGTTTAGAATGATCACTTTAACTAGCCGATCAAATTGACATGTCCACACTATATCGTCTATAACTTTTGATTTAGAGATTAGAATGACACCAATCCAATTCCCATGTTAAGCTAGATCAATTTTTTTATACTGTGAGAAAATTTGAGACAGAACTAGATACAACAATGCATCCAAGTAATCCAATATATTGCAGACAGCATGATGCCATGCTTTATGCTTCATTTATAAGCGTTTACTTAATGAGCACCAATGATCAGTTTAGAATGATGACTTTAACTGGCCAATCAACTTGACATGTCCCCTCTTACTCATACGTAACTTATGGCTTAGAGATCAAAATGACACGAATCAAATGCTCACATTAAACTAGTTCAATTTTCTATATTGTTTCAAAAATTGAGATACAAATAGATACGAGAAAGCGTCCAAGTAATCCAATCTATCCCAAGCTGCATGATGTCACGCATTATGCTTCATTTATAAGCCTTTACTCAATGAGCACCAATGATCAATTTAGAGTAATCAAATTGACATGTCCGCAGTAAATCATTTGTAACTTTTGATTTAGGCCTCAGAATAATACGAATCCAATGCCCATGTTAAGCTAGCTCAATTTTTTATATTGTGACAAAATTTGAGATAGAACAAGATACGAAAAAGGGTCAAAATAGTCCAATCTATCCCATCCTGCGTGTTGCTATGCTTTATGTTTCATTTATAAGCGTTTAGTTAATGAGCACCGATGATCAGTTTAGAGTGATCACTTTAAGTGGCCGATCAACTTGACATGTCCGCACTAAATCGTAACTTATGATTCAGAGCTCACAATGACATGAATCCAATGCTCACGTTAAGGTAGCTCAATTTTCTGTATTGTGACCAAATTTGAGACAGAAATAGATAAGACAAAGCGTTCAAGTAATCCAATCTATCCCGATTTACGTGATGCCATGCATTATTAAATTGAGTAAAGCCTTTATGCTTCATTTATAAGCCTTTACTTAAAGAGCACCAATGATCAATTAAAAAAGCGTCCAAGTAATCCAATCTATCCAAAACTTCGTGATGTCATGCATTATGCTTGGTTTATAAGCCTTTACGCAATGAGCACCAATGATCAATTTCGAATGATCAGTTTAATAACTTTTGATTTAGAGGTCAGAATGATACGAATCCAATGCCCACGTTAAGCTAGCTCAATATTTTATATTGTGACAAAATTTGAGACAGAACAAAATACGACAAGGGGTTCAAATAGTCCAATATATCTCATCATGCATGTTGTCATGCTTTATGCTTCATTTATTAGCGTTTAGTTAATGAGCACCAATGATCAGTTTAGAACGATCACATTGACTGGCTGATCAACTTGACATGTCCGCACTAAATCGTCCGTAACTTATGATTAAGAGCTCCGAAGGATACGAATCCAATGTTCACGTTAATCTACCTCAATTTTCTATTTTAGTTAAAAAATTTAAGATAGAAATGGATACGATAAAGCGTCCAAGTGATCCAATCTATCCCGAACTGCATGATGTCATATATTATACTTCATTTATAAGCCTTTACTCAATGCGCACCAATTATAAGCTAAGAGTGATCATTCTAATTGGCCGATCAACTTGACTTGTCCGCACTAAATTATCTGTAACTTTTTTTTAGAGCTCAGAATGACACGAATCCAATGCCCACGTTACGGCAACTCAATTTTCTATATTGTGATAAAATTTATGACTAAAATTTCTTCGAAATGTCCTTCAAGTAATCTAATATATCCAAAACTACATGATATCATGCATTATGATTCATTTATAGGCCTTTTCTCAATGAGCATCAATGATCAGTTTGGAATGATCATTATAATTGGCCGATGAACTTGACATGTTTGCACTAAATCGTCTATACCTTTTGATTTAGACCTCAGAATGACACGAATCCAATGCCCATGTTAATCTAGCTCAATTTTCTATATTGTTGCAAAATTTGAGACAGATATACATACGGAAAAGCGTCCAAGTAATCCAATCTAGCCAAAAGTGTGTGATGCCATGCATTATGGTTCAGTTTTAAACCTTTACCCAATGAGGACCAATGATCAGTATAGAATGATCACTTTATTTGCCGACCAACTTGGCATGTCCGCCCTAAATCGTCCGTCACTTTTGATTTAGAGGCTTAGAATGACACGAATTCAATGCGCACGTTAAGCTAGTTCATTTTTTAATTTGTGATAAAATTTGAGACATAACTAGATACGAAAAAGCCTCCAAGTAATCCAAGCTATCCCACACTGTGTGATGCCATGCTTTATGCTTCATTTGTAAGAATTTACTTAATGAGCACCAATGATCAGTTTAGAATGATCACTTTAACTGATCGATGAACTTGACATGTCCCCTTTGAATCGTCCGTAACTTGTCATTTTGAAATTAGAATGACACGAATCCAATCTTCACGTTAGGTAGCTCAATTTTCTCTATTGTGACAAAATGGGAGACATAAATAGATAGGAAAAAGCGTCCAAGTAATCCAATCTAGCCAAAACTGCGTGATGCCATGCAATATGCTTCATTTATAAACCTTTACTCAATGAGCACCGATGATAAATTTAGAATGATCACTTTATTTTGCCAATCAACTTGACATGACCGCTTTGAATCTTCCGTAACTTTTGATTTAGAGCATAGAAGGACACAAATCCAATGCCCACGTTAAGCTAGATCAATTTTTTATATTGTGACAAATTTTGAGACAGAACTAGATACGACAATGGGTCCAAATAGTCCATATCTATCCCTTCCTGCGTGTTGCCATGCTTTATGCTTTATTTATAAGGATTTACATAATGAGCACCAATGATTAGTATAGAATGATCACTTTAATTGACCAATTAACTTGACATGTCCCCTTTGAATCATCCGTAACTTTTGATTTAGAACTCAGAATGACACGGATCACATGTTCACGTTAATCTAGCTCAATTTTCCCTATTGTTACAAAATTTGATACAGAAATAGATACGAAAAGCGTCCAAGTAATCCAATCTAGCCAAAACTGTGTGATGCCATGCATTATGCTTCATTTATAAGCCTTTACTCAATTAACACCAATGATCAGTTTAGAATGATCACTTTAACTTGCCGATCGACTTGAAATTTCCACACTAAATCGTCCGTAACTTTTGATTTAGAGCTGAAAATGACACGAATCCAATACCCACGTTAAGCTAGATCAATTTTTTTATATTGTGATAAAACTTGTGACAGAACTATATACGACAAAGCGTCCAAGTAATCTAAACTATCCAAGACTGTGTGATGCCATGCTTTATGCTTCATTTATAAGCGTTTACTTAATGAGAACCAATGATCAATTTAGAAAGATCACTTTAATTGGCCGATCAACTTGACATGTCGGCTCTGAATCGTCCGTAACTTATGATTTAGAGCTCAGAATTACACGAATCCAATGCTCACGTTAAGCTAGCTCAATCTTCTATATTGTGACAAAATTTAAGATAGAAATAGATACGACAAAGCGTCCAAGTAATGCAATCTATCCCGAATTGTGTGATGCCATGCATTATGCTTCATTTATAAACCTTTACTCAATGAGCACCAATGATCAATTTAGAATGATCACTTTATTTGGCCGATCAACCTGACATGTCTGCTTTGAATCGTCCGTAACTTTTGATTTAGAGCTTTGAAGGACACAAATCCAATGCCCATGTTATGCTAGATCAATTTTTAAATTATGACAAAATTTGAGACAGAACTAGATACAACAAAGGGTCCAAATAGTCCATATCTATCCCATCCTGCGTGTTGCCATGGTTTATGCTTCATTTATAAGGATTTATTAATGAGCACCAATGATCAGTTTAGAATGATCAGTTTAACTGGCCGATCAACTTGGCATGTCCCCTTTGAAACATCCGTAACTTTTGATTTAGAACTCAGAATGACACAAATCCAATGTTCACGTTAAGGTTGCTCAATTTTCTCTATTGCGACAACATTTAAGACAGAAATAGATACGAAAAAGCGTCCAAGTAAGCCAATCTATCCAAAACTTTGTGATGTCATGCATTATGCTTGGTTTATAAGCCTTTACTCAATGAGCACCAATGATCAATTTAGAATGATCAGTTTAAGAGCCCGATCAACTTGACATGTCCGCAATAAATCGTTAATAACTTTTGATTTAAAGGTCAGAATGATACGAATCCAATGCCCACGTTAAGCTAGCTCAATTTTTTATATTGTGACAAAATTTGAGACAGAACAAAATACGAAAAAGGGTTCAAATAGTCCAATCTATCTCATCATGCCTGTTGTCATGCTTTATGCTTCATTTATTAGCGTTTAGTTAATGAGCACCAATGATCAGTTTAGAACGATCACATTAACTGGCCGATCAACTTTACATGTCCACACTAAATCGTCCGTAACTTATGATTAAGAGCTCCGAAGGATACGAATCCAATGTTCACGTTAATCTACCTCAATTTTCTACTTTAGTTACAAAATTTAATATAGAAATGGATACGATAAAGCGTCCAAAAGATCCAATCTATCCTGAACTGCATGATGTCATATATTATACTTCATTTATAAGCTTTTACTCAATGCGCACCAATGATAAGCTAAGAATGATCATTCTAATTGGCCGATCAACTTGACTTGTCCGCACTAAATTATCTGTAACTTTTTATTTAGAGCGCAGAATGATACGAATCCAATGCCCACGTTACGGCAACTCAATTTTCTATATTGTGATAAAATTTATGACTAAAATTTCTTCGAAAATTCCTCCAAGTAATAAAATCTATCCAAAACTACATGATATCATGCATTATGATTCATTTATAGGCCTTTTCTCAATGAGCACCAATGATCGGTTTGGAATGATCAATATAACTGGCCGATGAACTTGACATGTTCGCACTAAATCGTCTATACCTTTTGATTTAGACCTCAGAATGACACGAATCCAATGCCCGTGTTAATCTAGCTCAATTTTTGATATTGTTACAAAATTTGAGACAGATATACATACGGAAAAACACCCAAGTAATCCAATCTAGCCAAAAGTGTGTGATGCCATGCATTATGCTTCATTTTTAAACCTTTACTCAATGAGGACCAATGATCAGTATAGAATGATCACTTTTGATTTAGAGCTTAGAATGACACGAATTCAATGCGCACGTTAAGCTAGTTCATTTTTTAATTTATGACAAAATTTCAGACATAATTAGATATGAAAAAGCGTCCAAGTAACAATCTATCCCCCACTGTGTGATGCCATGCTTTATGCTTCATTTATAAGCATTTACTTAATGAGCACCAATGATCAGTTTAGAATGATCACTTTAACTGACCGATAAACTTGACATGTCCCCTTTGAATCGTCCGTAACTTATGATTTAGAATTTAGAATGACACGAATCCAATGTTCACGTTAAGGTAGCTCAATTTTCTCTATTGTGACAAAATGGGAGACATAAATAGATACAAAAAAGCGTCCAAGTAATCCAATCTAGCCAAAACTGCATGATGCCATGCAATATGTTTGATTTATAAACCTTTACTCAATGAGCACCGATGATCGATTTAGAATCACTTTATTTGGCCGATCAACTTGACATGACCGCTTTGAATCGTCCGTAACTTTGATTTAGAGCTTAGAAGGACACAAATCCAATGTCCACGTTAAGCTAGATCAATTTTTTATATTGTGACAAAATTTGAGACAGAACTAGATACGACAATGGGTCCAAATAGTCGATATCTATCCCACCCTGCGTGTTGCCATGCTTTATGCTTCATTTATAAGGATTTACTTAATGAGCACCAATGATTAGTTTAGAATGATCACTTTAATTGGCCAATTAACTTGACATGTCCCCTTTGAATCATCCGTAACTTTTGATTTAGAACTCAGAATGACATGGATCCAATGTTCACGTTAATCAAGCTCAATTTTCTCTATTGTGACAAAATTTGAGACAGAAATAGATACGAAAAAGTGTCCAAGTAATCCAATCTAGCCAAAACTGCGTGATGCCATGCATTATGCTTCATTTATAAGCCTTTACTAAATGAACACCAATGATCAGTTTAGAATGATCACTTTAACTCGCTGATCGACTTGAAATTTCCGCACTAAATCGTCCGTAACTTTTGATTTAGAGCTGAGAATGACACGAATCCAATGCCCACGTTAAGCTAGATCAATTTTTTATATTGTGATAAAACTTGCGACAGAACTATATACGACAAAGCGTCCAAGTAATCTAAATCATCCAAGACTGTGTGATGCCATGCTTTATGCTTCATTTGTAAGCGTTTACT
>CM032163.1:17528153-17588631 GCA_018901935.1 Pugionium cornutum | reverse complement strand
GAAAGATTAGATTAGTTAGACATTTTATCATATCTATTTTTGTCGCGAATTTTGTCAAAATATATAAAATTGTGTTAGCTTAACGTGGGCAACAGATTCGTGTAATTCTGAGTACTAAATCAAGAGTTACAGACAATTTAGTGTGGCTATGTCAAGTTTATCGGCTAGTTACAATGATCATTCTAAACTGATCATTAGTGCTCATTGAGTAAAGGCTTATAAATGATGCATAATGTAGAGCATCACATAGTTTTGGATAGATTGGATTACTTAGATGTTTTCTTGTATCTATCTCTGTCTAAAATTTCTCAATTTAAAAAATTGAACTAGCTTTACGTGGGCATTGGATTCGTGTCATTCGGAGCTATAAATCAAAATTTATGGACGATTTAGTGCAGACATGTCAAGTTGATCGGCCATTTAAAATGATCATTCTAAACTGATCAATGGTGCTTCTTGAGTAAAGCCTTATGAATGAAGTATAATGCAGAGCATCACACAGTTTGGGATAGATTGGATTACTTGGACACAAGATAGATAATTGAGCTAGTTTAACATGGACATTGGATTCGTGTCATTCGGAGTTTTAATTGAAACTTTACGGACGATTTAGTGCGGACATGTCAAGTTGATCGGCCAGTTAAAATGATCATTTTTACTTGATCATTGATGCTCATTGATAAAAAGCTTATAAATAAAGCATAATGCATGGCATCACACAGTTCGGGATAGATTGGATTACTTGGACGCTTAGTTGTATCTATTTTTTTCTCAAATTTTGTCACAATATAGCAAGTTGAGCTAGCCTAAAGGGGGCATTAGATTCGTGTCATTATGACCTATAAATCAAATTTTATGGACGATTTAGTGTAGACGTGTCAAGTTGATCAGTCTGTAAAAATGATACTGATCATTAGTGCTCATTAAGTAAAGTTTATACATGAAGAATAATGCGTGGTATCACGAAGTTCGAGATAGATTGGATTACTTGAACGCTTTGTCGTATCTATTTCTGTATATAATTTTGTTACAATATAGAAAATTGAACTAGATTTATGTGGGCATTGGATTCATGTCATTATGAGCTCTAAATTAAAAATTACGGACGATTTAGTGCTGACATGTCAAGTTGAGTGGCAAGTTGAAGTGATCATTCTTAAGTGATCATTGGATCTCATTATTAAAGGCTTATAAATGAAGTACAATTCATGGGATCAAGCAGTTTGGATAGATTGGATTACTTGGACGCTTTGTCGTCTCCATTTCTATCTCAAATTTTGTCAAAATATAGAAAATTGAGCTAGCTTAACGGGGGCATTGGATTCCTGTCATTATGACCTCTAAATCAAACGATATGGACAATTTAGTGCGGACATGTCAGGTGGATCGGCCACTTAAAATGATCATTCTTAACTGATATTGGTGCTCAATGAGTAAAGGCATATAAATGAAGCGCAATGCATGGTATCACGCAGTTCGAGATACATTGGATTACTAGGACGCTTTGTCGTATCTTTTTCTGTCTCAAATTTTGTCACCATATAGAAAATTAAGCTAGCTTAACGTGGGCATTGGATTCGCATCATTCGGAGCTCTAAATCAGAAGTTTCAAACCATTTAGAGCAGACATGTGAAGTTGATCGGCCAGTTAAAATGATCATTCTTCTGATCACTGATGCTCATTGAGTAAAGGCTTATAAATGAAGCATAATTTATGGCATCACGCAGTTTGGGATAGATTGGATTACTTGGACACTTTGTCGAATCTATTTTTGTCTCAAATTTCGTTTCAATATAGAAAATTGAACTAGCTTAGCATGGGCATTGGTCTCGTGTCATTCTAAGCCATAAATCAAAAGTTAAGGACGATTTAGTGCAGACATGTCAAGTTTGTTGGCCACTTAAAATGATCATTCTCAACTAATCATTGGTGCACATTGAGTAAAGACTTATAATGAAGCATAATGCATGACATTTTGCAATTTTAGATAGATTTGATTACTTGGACGATTTTTCAAAGCAATTTTAGTCCTAAATTTTGCCACAATATAGAAAATTGAGGTAGCTTAACGTGGGCATTGGATTACTGGGACTCTTTGTTGTATCTAGTTCTGTTACAAATTTTGTCACAATGTAGAAAATTGAACTAGCTTAATGTGGGCATTGGATTCGTGTCATTCTGAGCTATAAATAAAAAGTTATGGACGATTTAGTGCAGACATGACAAGTTGATCAGCCGATTAAAATGATAATTCTAAAATAATGCATGACATCACGTAGTTTGGGATAGATTGAATTACTTAGACAATTTTTTCGTATATAGTTCTGCTTCAAACTTTGTCATAATATAAAAAATTGAACTGGTTCAATGTGGACATTGGATTCGTGTCATTTTGAGCTATAAATCAAAAGTCACAGAAGATTTAGGGCAGACATGTCAAGTTGATTGGCCAATTAAGGTGACCATTCTAAACTGATCATTGGTGCTCATTGAGTAAAGGCTTATTAATGAAGCATGATGCATGACATCACACTGTTTTGGATAGATTAGATTATTTGGATGGTTTGTCGTATCTAGCTCTGTCTAAAATTTTGTCAAAATATAGAAAATTGAATTAGCTTAGTGTGGGCATTGAATTCGTGTCATTCTGAGCTATAAATCAAACGTTACAGACGATTTAATGCATACATGTCAAATTGATCAGCCAGTTAAAGTGATCATTCTAAACTTATCATTGGTGCTCATTGAGTAAAATCTTATAAATGAAGTATAATGTGTGGAATCACGTAGTTTTCGATAGATTGGATTACTTGAACGCTTTCTTGTCTCTACTTCTGTCTCAAATTTTGTTACAATATAGAAATTTTTTATCTAGTTTAATGTGGGCACTGGATCGTGTCTTTCTGAGCTCAAAATAAAGTCACGAACGATTAAGTGCGGACATGTCAAGTTGATGGTCGAGTTAAAATGATCATTCTAAACTGATCATTGGTGCCCATTAATTAAAGGGTTATAAATGAGGCATAAAGCATAGCATCACGCAGTTTGGGATAAATTGGATTACTTGAATGCTTTGTCGTATCTAATTTTGTTTCAAATTTTTGTCACAATATTGAAAATTGAACTAGCTTAAAGTGTGCATTGGATTCTTGTCATTCTGAGCTATAAATCAAAAGTTATGGACGATTTAGTGTAGACATGACAAGTTGATTGGCCGGTTAAAATGATCATTCTAAACTGATCATTGTTGCCCATTGAGTAAAAGCTTATAAATGAAAATAATGCATGGTATCACGCAGTTTGGGATAGATTGGATTACTTGGACGCTTTGTCGTATCTATTTGTGTCTCAAATTTTGTCACAATATAGAAAATTGAACTAGCTTAATGTGGGCATTTGATTCGTGTCATTCTGAGCGATAAATCAAAATTTATGGACGATTTAGTGCAGACATGACAAGTTGATCGGCCAGTAAAAATGATCGTGCTCATTGACTAAAGGCTTATAAATGAAACATAATGCATGGCATCATGCAGTTTGGGATAGATTTAACTACTTGGACAGTTTTTTGTATATATTTCGGTTTTAAAATTTGTCACAATATAGAAAATTGAACTGGTTTAATGTTGGAATTGGATTCGTGTCATTCGGAGCTATAAATCAAAAGTTACGTACGATTTTAGTGCAGACATGTCAAGTTGATCGGCCAGTTAAAGTGACCATTCTAAACTGATCATTGGTGCTCATTTAGTAAAGGCTTATAAATGAAGCATAATGCATGGCATCACGTATTTTTGGATAGAGTGGATTACTGGGACGGTTTAGCGTATCTAGTTTTGTTTCAAATTTTGTCACAATATAGAAATTTGAACTAGCTTAGTGTGAGCATTGGATTCGTGTCATTCTGAGCTATACATGAAAAGCTACGGATGATTTAGTGCAGTTATGTCAAGTTGATCGGCCAGTTAAAATTATCATTCTTAACTAATCAATTGTGCTCATTGAGTAAAGGCTTATAAATGAAACATAATGCATGGCATCTCACAGTTTGGGATAGATTGGGTTACATGGACACTTTGTCGTATCTATTTCTGTCTCAATTTTTGTCACAATATACAAAATCTATCTTAACGTGGCATTCGATTTGTGTTTTTCTCAGCTCTAAATCAAACGTTAGGGACCGTTTAGTGAAGAAATGTCTAGTTGATCGGAAAGCTAAAATGATCATTCTAAATTGATTATTGGTGCTCATTGAGTAAAGGCTTATAAATGAAGCATGAAGCATGGCATTACGAAGTTCGGGATAGATTGGATTACTTGGACGCTTTGTCGTATCTATTTCTATCTCAAATTTTGTCCCAATATAGAAAATTGGGCTAGATTAACGTGGGCATTGGCATCATGTCATTCTGGGATCTAAATCAAAAATTACAGACGATTTTGTGTGGACATATCAAGTTGATCGGCCAGTTAAAATTATCGTTCTTTACTGATCATTGCTGCTCATGGAGTAAAGGCTTATAAATGAATCATAATGAATGAAATCATACAGTTTTGGATAGATTTGATTAGTTGAATGCATTATCGTATCTATTTGGGTCTCAAATTTAGTTACAATATAGAAAATTGATCCAGCTTAACGTGGGCATTGGATTCATGTCAATCTGAGTTCAAAATCATAAGTTACAGACGATTTAGTGTGGACATGTCAAGGTTAATTTAAAATTAGCATTCTTAACTAATCATTGGTTCCCATAGAGTAAAAGCTTATAAATGAAGCATAAGGCATGGCATCACCCAGTTTGGGATAGATATGAATACTTGGATGCTTTCCGTATCTATTTCGGCCTCAAATTTTGACACAATATAGAAAATTTAGCAAGCTTAAAGTTGGAATTGAATTCGTGTCATTCAAAGCTCTAAATCATAAGTTACGAATGATTTAGTGCGGACATGTCAAGTTGATCGGCCAATTAAAATAATCAGTATTAACTGATTATTGGTGCTCATTGAGTAAAGGCTTATAAATGAAACATAATGCATGGCATCACACAGTTCGAGATAGATTGCATTACTTGGAAGATTTGTCTTCCCTATTTTTGTCTCAGATTTTGTCACAATTTAGAAAATTGAGCTAGCTTAACGTTGGCATTGGATTCGTGTCATTATGAGCTATCAAAAAAAAATTTATGGATGATTTCGTGCAGACATGTTAACTTGATCGGCCATTTAAAATGATCATTCTAAACTGATCATTGGTGTTTATTGAGTAAAGGCTTATAAATGAAGCATAACGAATAGCATCACGCAGTTCGGGATAGATTGGTTTACTTGGATGCTTTGTCGTTTCTATTTCTGTATCAAATTTTCTCACAATATAGAAAATTGAGCTAGATTGACGTGGGCATTGGATTCGTGTCATTCGGAGCTCTAAGTCAAAAGTTACGGACCATTAGTGCGGACATGTCAAGTTGATCGGCCAGTTAAAATGATCATTCTTAACTTATCATTGCTTATCATTGATTGCAAGCTTGTACATTAAGCATAATGCATGGTATCAAGCAGTTTGGGATATATTGGATTACTTGGACGCTTTGTCCTCTCTATTTCTGTCTATGATTTTCTCAAAATACAGAAAATTGAGCAAGCTTAATGTGGGCATTGGATTCGTGTCATTATTAGCTCTAAATCAAAAGTCACGGACGATTTAGTGTGGACATGTCAAATGGATCTGAATGATTAAAGACTTATAAAAGAAACATAATGCATGGCATCACACAGTTCGGATATATTGGATTACTTGGACACTTTGTCTTATCTAGTTTTGTCTCATATTTTGTCACAATTTAGAAAATTGAGCTAGCTTAACGTGGGCACTGGATTCGTGTCATTGTGAGCTATAAATAAAAATTTATGGACGATTATTGTATGAGGTCTACCCAATGCTAAATGCAGAGGCGCACAATAGATCGATATGAACATCATGAGCTGTCCGGCAATAAAACCAGTTGTTTCTAATACTTTTAGTGCAGACATGTTAAGTTGATCGGCCATTTAAAATGATCATTCTAAACTGATCATTGGTACTTATTGAGTAAAGGCTTATAAATGAAGCATAATGAATAACATCACGCAGTTCAAGATAGATTGGATTACCTGGACGCTTTGTCGTATCTATTTCTGTCTAAAATTTTCTCACAATATAGAAAATTGAGCTAGATTGACGTGGGCATTGGATTCGTGTCATTCGAAGCTCTAAGTCAAAAGTTACGGACCA
The DNA here is from genome assembly GCA_018901935.1 of Pugionium cornutum. Lineage (NCBI taxonomy): Eukaryota > Viridiplantae > Streptophyta > Magnoliopsida > Brassicales > Brassicaceae > Pugionium > Pugionium cornutum. Next base: position 17,582,353 of record CM032163.1, on the reverse strand, counting down.
TTTGTGCGGACATGTCAAGTTGATTGGCCAGTTAAAATAATCATTCTTAACTCATTATTGCTTATCGTTGATTACAAGCTTATACATGAAGCATAATGCATGGTATCAAACAGTTTAGGATATATTGGATTACTTGGACGCTTTGTCCTCTCTATTACTGTCTATGATTTTCTCAAAATATAGAAAATTGAGCAAGCTTAACGTGGGTATTGGATTCGTGTCATTCTGAGCTCTAAATCAAAAATCACAAACGATTTAGTGCGGACATGTCAAATGGATCGGCGAGTTAAAATCATCATTCTTTACAGATCATTGGTGCTCATTGAGTGAAGTCTTATGAATGAAACATAATTCATAGCATCACACAGTTCGTGATAGATTTGATTACTTGATGCTTTGCCCTATCTATTTTTGTCTCAAATTGTGTCACAATATAGAAAATTTAACTAGCTTAACGTGGGCATTGGATTTGTGTCAGTCCGAGCTCTAAATCATAAATGAAGCATAATGAATAGCATCACGCAGTTCGGGATAGATTGGTTTACTTGGATGCTTTGTCGTTTCTATTTCTGTATCAAATTTTCTCACAATATAGAAAATTGAGGTAGAATGACGTGGGCATTGGATTCGTGTCATTCCGAGCTCTAAGTCAAAAGTTACGGACCATTAGTGCGGACATGTCAAGTTGATCGGCATGTTAAAATAATCATTATTAACTGATCACTGGTGCTGATAAAGTAAACACTTATAAATGAAGCATAAAGCATGACATTACGAAGTTTGGGATAGATTGTCTTATTTGGACGCTTTGTCGTCTCTACTTCTATCTCAAATTTTGTCAAAATATAGAAAATTGAGCTATTTTAATGTGGGTATTGGATTCGTGTCATTCCGAGGTCTAAATCAAAATTTACATACGATTAATTGCAGACATATCAAGTTAATATGATTATTCTACACTGATCATTGGTGCTTATTGAGTAAACGCTTATAAATGAAGCATAATGCATGGTTCGATTAGATTAGTTGGACGGTTTTTCGTATCTATTTTTGTTTCAATTTTTTTGACAGTATAGAAAATTGAGCTAGCTTAACGTGGGCATTAAATTCGTGTCATTCTGAGCTCTAAATCATAAGTTACTGACGATTTAGTGCAGACACTTCAAGTTGATCCGCCAGTTAAACCGATCATTCTAAACTGATCATTGGTGCTCATTGAGTAAAGGCTTATAAAAGAAATATGATGCATGACATCACAAAATTTTGGATAGATTGGATTACTTGGACGCTATAAATCAAAAGTTATTGACAGTTTAGTGCAGACATGTTAAGTTCTTCTAAACTGATCATTGGTGCTCATTGAGTAAAAGCTTATAAATTAAGAATAATGCATGGCATCACACATTTCGGGATAGATTGGATTACTTGAACGCTTTGTCATATCTATTTCTGTCTCAAATTTTATCACAATATAGAAAAGTGAGCTAACTTAACGTGAGCATTAGATTCGTGTAATTATGAGCTCTAAATCATAAGTTACGGAAACGGTTCAGAGCGGACATGTCAAGTATATCAGCCTAGTTAAAGTGATCATTACAAACTGATCAAAGGTGCTCATTAAGTAAACGCTTATAAACGAAGCATAAAGCATGGCATCACACAGTCTAGGATTATGTGGATGCTTTGCGTATCTAGTATTGACATAGGAAAATCAAATAAGACCTATCTTGACCTACAAGGCAAGTGTGAGCACGAAAATTCAGTTTGAATAACAAGGGAAATGAAAAAGGATGGGTTATTATTAACCACATGGTTGAAATGGTTAAATAGCTACCTTGGGAGAAGAATCAAGGTGAAAAAGTCATGCCCATGCTGCACACAGTCTTGGCAACCACACCAAACAGTCATGCCCATGCTGCACACAGTCTTGGCAACCACACCAAACAGTCATGCCCATGCTGTCTCCTCTCTTCTCATTGGTTGTTGACAGGCTCCTCCTCTATTCAAACTCATCCACAAGTTTGAATTCGTTTTCTTTTGTGTTCACATTGTAAATCCTCTATAAAAGGGCTGTAAAGACTCAATGTATAATATACTCTTAGGAGATTCTTCTCCATAAGTCTAAGTCATTTCTCATTTTCTCATACTTCTCTTTGAGTTTTCAGATTCAATTCTTCACATTTCTCCCCTATAATCTCAATATTCTTACATCTAGTTCTAACATAGATTTTCTCACAATATAAAAAATTGAGCTAGCTTAATGTTGGCATTGGATTCATGTCATTCTGAACTCTAAATCAAAATTTACGGACGATTTAGTGCGGACTTGTCTAGTTGATCGGCTAGTTCGAAAAATCTTTCTTAACTGATCATTGGTGCTCATTGAAAAAGGGCTTATAAATGAAGCATAATGCATGGCATCACGTAGTTTGGGATTGAATGGATTATTTGGAAGCATTGTCGTATCTATTTCAGTCTCAAATTTTGTCACAGTATAGAAAATTAAGCTAGCTTAACGTGAGCATTGGATTCGTGTCATTACGAGATCTAAATTATAATTTACAAACGATTCAAAGTAGACATTGGATTCGTGTGTTTCTGAGCTGTAAATCAAAAGTTACGGACAATTTTGTGCGGACATGTTAAGTTGATCGGCCAGTTAAAGTGATCATTCTAAACTGATCATTGGTGCCCATTAAGTAAACACTTATAAATGAAGCATAAAGTATGGTATCACGCAGTCTGGGATAGATTGGATAACTTGGACGCTTTGTTGTATCTAGTTATGTCTCAAATTTTCTCACAATTCATAAATTTGATCTACTTTAATGTGGGCATTGGATTCGTGTCATATAATCTCTAAATCAAAAGTTACAGATGATTTAGTGTGGACATTTCAAGTTGATCGACCAGTTAAAGTGATCATTCTAAACTGATCATTGGTGCTCACTGAATAAAGGCTTATAAATGAAGTATAATGCATGGCATCACGTAGTTTGGCTATATTCGATTACTTGGACGCTTTTTCGTATCTATTTCTTTCTCAAATTTTGTCACAATATAGAAAATTGAGCTAGCTTAACATGGGCATTGGATTCAAGTCATTATGAGCTATAAAACGAAAGTTATTGATGATTTATTGCAGACATGTCAAGTTGATCGGCCAGTTAAATTGATCACTCCAAACTGATGATTGGTTCTCATTGAGTAAATACTTATAAATTAAGCATAATGCATGATATCGCGTAGTTTTGGATAAATTTGATTACTTGGAGGACTTGTCAAAGCAATTTTAGTATTAAATTTTATCAAAATATAGAAAATTAATCTAGTTTAACGTGGGCATAGGATTGAAGTCATTTTGAGCTCTAAATCAAAAGTTATACACGATTTAGTGCGGAGATGTCAAGTTGATCAGCCAGTTAAAGTGATAATTCTAAACTGATCATTGGTGTGCATTGAGTAAAGGCTTATAAATGAAGCATAATGCATGGTATCACACAGTTCAGCATAGTTTGGATTACTTGGACGTTTTGTCGTATCTATTTCTATCTCAAATTTTGTCACAATATAGAAAATTGAGCGAGCTTAACGTGTGCATTTGATTCGTGTCATTCCAAGATCTAGCTCAAAAGTTACTAACGATTTAGTGCAGACATGTCAAGTTGATTGGCCAGTTCAAATGATCATTCTTCTGATCATTGATGCTCATTGAGTAAATGCTTATAAATGAAGCATAATGCATGGCATCACGCAGTTTTGTATAGATTGGATTACTTGGACGCTTTTTCTTGAATATTTCTATCTCAAATTTTGTCACAATATAGAAAATTGAGCGAGCTTAAAGTGTGCATTGGATTCGTGTCATTCTAAGATCTAGCTCAAAAGTTACTAACGATTTAGTGCAGACATGTCAAGTTGATTGGCCAGTTCAAATGATCATTCTTCTGATCATTGATGCTCATTGAGTAAATGCTTATAAATGAAGCATAATGCATGGCATCACGCAGTTTTGTATAGATTGGATTACTTGGACGCTTTTTCTTGAATATTTCTTCCTCAAATTTTGTCACAATATAGAAATTTGAGCTGGTTTAACGTGGGCATTGGATTTTGTGCGGATTTGTCAAGTTAATCGACCAGTTAAAATGATCTTTCTTAACTGATCATTGGTTTTCATTAAGTAAACGCTTATAAATGAAGCATAAGGCATGGAATCACGCCATCTGAGATGGATTGGATTACTTGGACGCTTTGTCGTATCTAGTTCTATCTCAAATTTTGTCACAATATAAAAAATGATCTAGTTTAATGTGGGCATTTGATTCGTGTCATTCTAAACATTAAACCAAAATTTATGGCCGATTTAGTGCGGGCATGTCAAATTTTTCGGCAAGTTGAAGTGATCAATCTCAACTGATCATTGGTGCTCATTGAGAAAAGGTTTATAAATGAAAGATAATGCATGGCATAACGCAGTTTTGGTTAGATTGGATTAATTGGACGGTTTTTCATATCTGTTTCTATCTAAAATTTTCTCACAAAATAGAAAAGTGAGCTAGCTTAACGTGGGCATTGGATTCGTGTCATTATGAGCTATAAAACAAAAGTTATGGACGATTTAGTGTAGACATGTCAAGTTCATCGACCAGTGAAATTGATCATTCCAAACTGATCATTGGTGCTCATTGAGTAAAAAACTTATAAATGAAGCATAATGCATAACCTCACCTAGTTTTGGATAGATTTGATTACTTGGCGCACTTTTCAAAGCAAGTTTAGTCTTAAATTTTATCACAATATAGAAAATTGAGTTAGCTTAACGTGGGCATTCGATTCGTGTCATTATGAGTTGTAAACCAAAAGTTACGGAGTATTTAATGCGGATATGTCAAATTGATCGGCAAGTTAAAATGATTATTATAAAGTGATCATTGGTGCTGATTGAGTAAAGGCTTCTAAATGAAGAATAGTAAATGGCATCACGTAGTTCGGGATAGATTGGATTACTTGGACACATTATCGTATCTATATATGTCTCAAATTTTGTTACTACTATATAGAACATTTACCTAGTTTAACGTGGGCATTGGATTCGTGTCATTATGAGCTATAAGTCAAAGTTACGGATGATTTAGTGCGGATATGTCAAGTTGATTGGCACGTTAAAATGATCATTCTAAACTGATCAATGGTACTCATTGACTAAAAGCTTATAAATGAAGAATAATGCATGGAATCATGTAGTTCAGGATAGATTGGATTACTTGGACGGTTAGTCATTTTTATTTATGTCTCAAATTTTGTCACAATAAAGAAAATTGAGCTAGCTAAACATGGGGAATGGATTCGTGTCATTCTTAGGTCTAAATCAAAAGTTACGGACGATTTAATGCGGACATGTCAAGTTGATCGGCCAGTTAAAACGATCATTCCTCTGATCATTGATGCTAATTGAGGAAATCCTTATAACTGAATCCAAATGCGTAGCATCATGCAGTTTGGGATAGATTTGGTACTTGGATGCCTTGTCGTATCTATTTTTGTTTTAGATTTTGTCACAATATAGCAAATTGAGCTAGCTTAATGTGGGCATTGGATTTGGGTCATTCTACGCCCTAAACAAAAAGTTACGAACGATTTAGTGCGGACATGCCAAATTTATTGGCCAGTTAAAATGATCATTCTAAACTGATCATTGGTGCTCATTGAGTAAAGGACAATAAATGAAGCATAATGTTTGCCATCACACAGTTTTGGCTATTTTGGATTACTTTAATGCTTTTTGCATCTGTTTCTATCTCAAATTTTGTCAAAATATAGAAAATTGAGCTAGCTTAACGTGTGCATTGGATTCGTGTCATTCTAAGATCTAACTCAAAAGTTACTAATGATTTAGTGCAAACATGTCAAGTTGATTGGCCAGTTCAAATGATAATTCTTCTGATCATTGATGCTCATTGAGTAAATGCTTATAAATGAAGCATAATGCATGGCATCACGCAGTTTTGTATAGATTGGATTACTTGGACGCTTTTTCTTGAATATTTCTATCTCAAATTTTGTCACAATATAGAAAATTGAGCTGGTTTAACGTGGGCATTGGATTAGTCATTCTCTAAATCAAAAGTTATGAAGACGATTTAGTGCGGACATGTCAAGTTGATCAGCCAGTTAAAATGATCATTCTAAACTGATCATTGGTGCTTATTGAAATTTTGTCACAATATAGAAAATGATCTAGTTTAACGTGGGCATTGGATTAGTGTCATTCTAAGCATTAAACCAAAAGTTATGGACGATTTAGTGCGGGCATGTCAAATTGATCGGCCAGTTAAAATGATCATTCTAAACTGATCATTGGTGCTCATTGAGTAAAGGCTTATAAATGAAGCATAATGCATGGCATAACGCAGTTTTGGAGATTGGATTACTTTGGTTTCATATCTGTTCTATCTAAAATTTTCACAATATAGAAAATTGAGCTAGCTTAACGTGGGCATTGGATTCGTGTCATTCTGAGCTATAAATCAAAAGTTATGGACGATTTAGTAGACATGTCAAGTTCATCGGTTAAATGATCATTCCAAACTGATCATTGGTGCTCATTGAGTAAAAACTTATAAATGAAGCATAATGCATAACATCACCTAGTTTTGGATAGATTTGATTACTTGGCGCACTTTTCAAAGCAAGTTTAGTCTTAAATTTTATCACAATATAGAAAATTGAGTTAGCTTAATGTGGGTATTCGATTCGTGTCATTATGAGTTGTAAATCAACAGTTACAGAGTATTTGATGCGGATATGTCAAATTGATCGGCAAGTTAAAATGATTATTATAAAGTGATCATTGGTGCTGATTGAGTAAAGGCTTCTAAATGAAGAATAGTAAATGGCATCACGTAGTTCGGGATAGATTGGATTACTTGGACGCATTATCGTATTTATAGATGTCTCAAATTTTGTTACTACTATATAGAACATTTACCTAGTTTAACGTGGGCATTGGATTCGTGTCATTAAGCTATAAATCAAAGTTACGGATGATTTAGTGCGGATATGTCAAGTTGATTGGCACGTTAAAATGATCATTCTAAACTGATCATTGGTACTCATTGACTAAAAGCTTATAAATGAAGAATAATGCATGGAATCATGTAGTTCAGGATAGATTGGATTACTTGGACGGTTAGTCATTTTTATTTATGTCTCAAATTTTGTCACAATAAAGAAAATTGAGCTAGCTAAACATGGGGAATGGATTCGTGTCATTCTTAGGTCTAAATCAAAAGTTACGGACGATTTAATGCGGACATGTCAAGTTGATCGGCCAGTTAAAACGATCATTCCTCTGATCATTGATGCTAATTGAGGAAATCCTTATAACTGAATCCAAATGCGTAGCATCATGCAGTTTGGGATAGATTTGGTACTTGGATGCCTTGTCGTATCTATTTTTGTTTTAGATTTTGTCACAATATAGCAAATTCAGCTAGCTTAATGTGGGCATTGGATTTGGGTCATTCTACGCCCTAAACAAAAAGTTACGAACGATTTAGTGCGCACATGCCAAATTTATCGGCCAGTTAAAATGATCATTCTAAACTGATCATTGGTGATCATTGAGTAAAGGACAATAAATGAAGCATAATGTTTGCCATCACGCAGTTTTGGCTATTTTGGATTACTTTAATGCTTTTTGCATCTGTTTCTATCTCAAATTTTGTCAAAATATAGAAAATTGAGCTAGCTTAACGTGTGCATTGGATTCGTGTCATTCTAAGATCTAACTCAAAAGTTACTAACGATTTAGTGCAGACATGTCAATTTGATTGGCCAGTTCAAATGATCATTCTTCTGATCATTGATGCTCATTGAGTAAATGCTTATAAATGAAGCATAATGCATGGCATCACGCAGTTTTGTATAGATTGGATTACTTGGACGCTTTTCTTGAATATTTCTATCTCAAATTTTGTCACAATATAGAAAATTGAGCTGATTTAACATGGGCATTGGATTTATTGCGGATTTGTCAAGTTAATCGGCCAGTTAAAATGATTTTTCTTAACTGATCATTGGTTTTCATTAAGTAAACGCTTATAAATGAAGCATAAGGCATTGAATCACGCCATCTGAGATGGATTGGATTACTTTGACGCTTTGTCCTATCTAGTTCTATCTCATATTTCGTCACAATATAAAAAATGATCTAGTTTAACGTGGGCATTTGATTCGTGTCATTCTAAGCATTAAACCAAAATTTATGGACGATTTAGTGCGGGCATGTCAAATTTTTCGGCCAGTTGAAATGATTAATCTAAACTGATCATTGGTGCTCATTGAGAAAAGGCTTATACATGAAACATAATGCATGGCATAACGTAGTTTTGGTTAGATTGGATTATTTGGACGGTTTTTCATATCTGTTTCTATCTAAAATTTTCTCACAAAATAGAAAAGTGAGCTAGCTTAACGTGGGCATTGGATTCGTGTCATTATGAGCTATAAAACAAAAGTTATGGACGATTTAGTGTAGACATGTCAAGTTCATCGGCCAGTGAAATTGATCATTCCAAACTGATCATTGGTGCTCATTGAGTAAAAACTTATAAATGAAGCATAATGCATAACATCAAGTAGTTTTGGATAGATTTGATTACTTGGCGCACTTTTCAAAGAAAGTTTAGTCTTAAATTTTATCACAATATAGAAAATTGAGTTAGCTTAACGTGGGTATTCGATTCGTGTCATTCGGAGCTCTAGGTCAAATGTTACGGACCATTAGTGCGGACATGTCAAGTTGATCGGCATGTTAAAATAATCATTATTAACTGATCACTGGTGCTGATAAAGTAAACATTTATAAATGAAGCATAAAGCATGACATTACGAAGTTCGGAATAGATTGGCTTACTTGGACGCTTTGTCGTCTCTACTTCTATCTCAAATTTTGTCAAAATATAGAAAATTGAGCTATTTTAATGTGGGCATTGGATTTGTGTCATTCCGAGGTCTAAATCAAAAGTTACATACGATTAAGTGCAGACATATCAGGTTGATATGCCAGTTAATATGACTATTCTACACTGATCATTGGTGCTTATTGAGTAAACGCTTATAAATGAAGCATAATGCATGGCTCGATTAGATTACTTGGACGGTTTTTCGTATCTATTTTTGTCTCAATTTTTTTTCACAGCATAGAAAATTGAGCTAGCTTAACGTGGGCATTGAATTCGTATCATTCTGAGCTCTAAATCATAAGGTACCAACGATTTAGTGGAGACACTTCAAGTTGATCCACCAGTTAAACCGATCATTCTAAACTGATCATTGGTGTTCATTGAGTAAAGGCTTATAAAAGAAACATAATGCATGACATCACAAAATTTTGGATAGATTGGATTACTTGGACGCTATAAATCAAAAGTTATTGACAGTTTAGTGCAGACATGTCAAGTTATTCTAAACTGATCATTGGTGCTCATTGAGTAAAAGCTTATAAATTAAGAATAATGCATGGCATCACACATTTTGGGATAGATTGGATTACTTGGACGCTTTGTCGTATCTATTTCTGTCTCAAATTTTATCACAATATAGAAAAGTGAGCTAACTTAACGTGAGCATTGAATTCGTGTCATTATGAGCTCTAAATCATAAGTTACGGAAACGGTTCAGAGCGGACATGTCAAGTATATCAGCCTAGTTAAAGTGATCATTATAAACTGATCAAAGGTGCTCATTAAGTAAACGCTTATAAACGAAGCATAAAGCATGACATCACACAGACTAGGATAGATAGGATTACGTGGATGCTTTGCCGTATCTAGTTCTAACATAGATTTTCTCACAATATAAAAAATCGAGCTAGCTTAATGTGGGCATTGGATTCGTGTCATTCTGAGCTCTAAATCAAAATTTACGGACGATTTAGTGCGGACTTGTCTAGTTGATCGGCTAGTTCAAAAAATCTTTCTTAACTGATCATTGGTGCTCATTGAGAAAGGGCTTATAAATGAAGCATAATGCATGGCATCACGTAGTTCGGGATTGAATGCATTATTTGGAAGCATTGTCGTATCTATTTCAGTCTCAAATTGTGTCACAGTATAGAAAATTAAGCTATCTTAACGTGAGCATTGGATTCGTGTCATTATGAGCTCTAAATCATAATTTACAAACGATTCAAAGTGGACATTGGAATCGTGTGTTTGTGAGCTGTAAATCAAAAGTTACGGACAATTTTGTGCGTACATGTTAAATTGATCGGCCAGTTAAAGTGATCATTCTAAACTGATCATTGGTGCCCATTAAGTAAACACTTATAAATGAAGCATAAAGTATGGCATCACGCAGTCTGGGATAGATTGGATGACTTGGACGCTTTGTTGTATCTAGTTATGTCTCAAATTTTCTCACAATTCATAAATTTCATCTACTTTAACGTGGCATTGGATTCGTGTCATATAATCTCTAAATCCAAAGTTACAGATGATTTAGTGCGAACATGTCAAGTTGATCGACCAGTTAAAGTGATCATTCTAAACTGATCATTGGTGCTCACTGAGTAAAGGCTTATAAATGAAGTATAATGCATGGCATCATGTAGTTTGGCTAGATTGGATTACTTGGACGCTTTTTCGTATTTATTTCTTTCTCAAATTTTGTCACAATTTAGAAAATTGAGCTAGCTTAACATGGGCATTGGATTCAGGTCATTATGAGCTATAGAATGAAAGTTATTGATGATTTATTGCTGACATGTCAAGTTGATCGGCCAGTTAATTTGATCACTCCAAACTGATGATTGGTGCTCATTGAGTAAAGACTTATAAATTAAGCATAATGCATGATATCACGTAGTTTTGGATAAATTTGATTACTTGGAGGACTTGTCAAAGCAATTTTAGTATTAAATTTTATCAAAATATAGAAAATTAATCTAGTTTAACGTGGGCATAGGATTGAAGTCATTTTGAGCTCTAAATCAAAAGTTATACACGATTTAGTGCGGAGATGTCAAGTTGATCAGCCAGTTAAAGTGATAATTCTAAACTGATCATTGGTATGCATTGAGTAAAGGCTTATAAATGAAGCATAATGCATGGTATCACACAGTTCAGCATAGTTTGGATTACTTGGACGTTTTGTCGTATCTATTTCTGTCTCAAATTTTGCCAAAATATAGAAAATTGAGCTAGCTTAACGTGTGCATTGGATTCGTGTCATTCTAAGATCGAACTCAAAAGTTACTAACGATTTAGTGCAGACATGTCAATTTGATTGGCTAGCTGAAATGATCATTCTTCTGATCATTGATGCTCATTGAGTAAATGCTTATAAATGAAGCATAATGCATGGCATCACGCAGTTTTGTATAGATTGGATTACTTGGACGCTTTTCTTGAATATTTCTATCTCAAATTTTGTCACAATATAGAAAATTGAGCTGGTTTAACATGGGCATTGGATTTATTGCGAATTTGTCAAGTTTATCGGCCAGTTAGAACGATTTTTCTTAACTGATCATTGGTTTTCATTAAGTAAACGCTTATAAATGAAGCATAAGGCATTGAATCACGCCATCTGAGATGGATTGGATTACTTGGACGCTTTGTCGTATCTAGTTCTATCTCAAATTTTTTCACAATATAAAAAATGATCTAGTTTAATGTGGGCATTTGATTCGTGTCATTCTAAGCATTAAACCAAAATTTATGGACGATTTAGTGCGGGCATGTCAAATTTTTTGGCCAGTTGAAGTGATCAATCTAAACTGATCATTGGTGCTCATTGAGAAAAGGCTTATACATGAAACATAATGCATGGCATAACGCAATTTTGGCTAGATTGGATTACTTGGACGCTTTTTCGTATCTATTTCTGTCTCAAATTTTGTCACAATAGAGAAAATTGAGCTAGATTAACGTGAACATTGGATCCGTGTCATTCTAAACTCTAAATCATAAGTTACAGACGATTCAAAGGGGACATGTCAAGTTGATCGATCAGTTAAAGTGATCATTCTAAACTGATCATTGGTGCTCATTAAGTAAATGCTTATAAATGAAGCATAAAGCATGGCATCACACAGTGTGGGATAGATTGGATTACTTGGAGGCTTTTTCGTATCTAGTTATGTCTTAAATTTTACACAAATTAAAAAATGAACTAGCTTAACGTGCGCATTGAATTCGTGTCATTCTAAGCTCTAAATCAAAAGTGACGGACGATTTAGGGCGGACATGTCAAGTTGGTCGGCAAATAAAGTGATCATTCTATACTGATCATTGGTCCTCATTGAGTAAAGGTTTAAAAATGAAGCATAATGCATGGCATCACACACTTTTGGCTAGATTGGATTACTTGGACGCTTTTCCGTATGTATATCTGTCTCAAATTTTGTAACAATATAGAAAATTGAGCTAGATTAACATGGGCATTGGATTCGTGTCATTCTGAGGTCTAAATCAAAAGCCAGTTATATTGATCATTCCAAACTGATCATTGGTGCTCATTGAGAAAAGGCCTATAAATGAATCATAATGCATGATATCATGTAGTTTTGGATAGATTTGATTACTTGGAGGACTTTTCGAAGAAATTTTAGTCATAAATTTTATCACAATATAGAAAATTGAGTTGCCGTAACGTGGGCATTGGATTCGTGTCATTATGAGCACTAAATAAAAAGTTACAGATAATTTAGTGCGGACAAGTCAAGTTGATCGGCCAATTAGAATGATCATTCTTAGCTTATCATTGGTGCGCATTGAGTAAAGGCTTATAAATTAAGTATAATGCATGACATCATGCAGTTCGGGATAGATTGGATCACTTGGACACTTTATCGTATCCATTTCTATCTTAAATTTTGTAACAATATAGAAAATTGAGGTAGATTAACGTGAACATTGGATTCGTATCCTTCGGAGCTCTTAATCATAAGTTACAGACGATTTAGTGCGGACATGTCAAGTTGATCGGCCAGTTAATGTGATCGTTCTAAACTGATCATTGGTGCTCATTAACTAAAAGCTAATAAATGAAGCATAAAGCATGGCAACACGCATGATGAGATAGATTGGACTATTTGAACCCTTTGTCGTATCTTGTTCTGTCTCAAATTTTGTCACAATATAAAAAATTGAGCTAGCTTAACGTGGGCATTGGATTCGTATCATTCTGACCTCTAAATCAAAAGTTATTAACGATTTATTGCGGACATGTCAAGTTGATCGGCCTCTTAAACTGATCATTCTAAATTTATCATAGGTGCTCATTGAGTAAAGGCTTATAAATCAAGCATAATACATGACATCACGAAGTTTTGGATAGATTGGATTACTTGGATGCTTTTTCGTATCTATTTCTGTCTTAAATTTTGTCACAATAGAGAAAATTGGGCTACCATAACGTGAACATTGGTTTTGTGTCATTCTAAGTTCTAAATCAAAAGTCACGGATGTTTCAAAGGGGACATGCCAAGTTGATCGGCCAGTTAAACTGATCATTCTAAACTGATCATTGGTGCTCATTAAGTAAATCCTTATAAATGAAGCATAAGGCATGGCAACACGCAGGATGGGATAGATATGGACTATTTGGACCCTTTGTTGTATCTAGTTCTGTCTCAAATTTTGTCATAATTTAAAAAATTGATCTAGCATAACGTGGGCATTGGATTTGTGTCCTTCTAAGCTCTAAATCAAAAGTTACGGACGATTCAAAGCGGACATGTCAGGTTGATCGGCCAAATAAAGTGATCATTCTAAATTGATCATTGGTGCTCATTGAGTAAAGGTTTATAAATGAAACATAATGCATGGCATCACGCAGTTTTGGCTAGATTGGATTACTTGGACGCTTTGTCGTATCTATTTCTGTCTCAAATTTTTCTCACAATAGAGAAAATTGAGCTAGCTTAACGTGAACATTGGATTCGTGTCATTCTAAATTCTAAATCATAAGTTATGGACGATTCAAAGGGGACATGTCAAGTTGGTCCGCTAGTTAAAGTGATCATTCTAAACTGATCATTGGCGCTCATTAAGTAAATGCTTATAAATGAAGCATAAAGCATGGCATCACATAGTGTGGGATAGATTGGATTACTTAGACGCTTTGTCGTATCTAGTTCTGTCGTATATTTTGTCACAATATAAAAAAATTGAGATAGCTTAACGTGGGCATAGAATTCGTGTCATACTAAGCTCTAAATAAAAAGTTACGGACGATTTAGGGCGGACATGTCAATTTGGTCGGCAAATAAAGTGATCATTCTAAACTGATCATTGGTCTTCATTGAGTAAAGGTTTATAAATGAAGCATAATGCATGGCATCACACAGTTTTGGCTAGATTGGATTACTTGGACGCTTTTCCGTATCTATATCTTTCTCAAATTTTGCAACAATATAGAAAATTGATCTAGCTTAATGTGGGCATTGGATTTGTGTCACTTTAAGGTCTAAATCAAACGTTATGGACGATTTAGTGTCGACATATCAAGTTTATCGGCCAGTTATATTGACCATTCCAAACTGATCATTGGTGCTCATTGAGTAAAGGCCTATAAATGAATCATAATGCATGACATCATGTAGTTTTGGATAGATTTGATTACTTGGAGGACTTGTCAAAGCAATTTTAGTCGTAAATTTTATCACAATATAGTAAATTGAGCTTCCGTAACGTGGGCATTGGATTCATGTCATTATGAGCTCTAAATCAAAAGTTACAGATAATTTAGTGCAAACATGTCAAGTTGATCGGCCAATTAGAATGATCATTCTTAGCTTATCATTGGTGCGCATTGAATAAAGGCTTATAAATGAAGTATAATGCACGACATCATGCAGTTCGGGATAGATTGGATTACTTGGATGCTTTATCGTATCCATTTCTATCTTAAATTTTGTCACAATAAAGAAAATTGAGCTAGATTAACGTGCGCATTGGATTCGTGTCCTTCTGAGCTCTGAATCATAAGTTACGTACGATTTTGTGTGGACATGTCAAGTTGATCGGCCAATTGAAGTGATCATTCTAAACTGATCATTGGTGCTCATTAACTAAACGCTTATAAATGAAGCATAAAGCATGGCAACACGCAGGATGGGATAGATTGGACTCTTTGGACCCTTTGTCGAATCTTGTTCTGTCTCAAATTTTATCACAATATAAACAATTGAGCTAGCTTAACGTGGGCATTGGATTCGTGTCATTCTGGGCTCTAAATCAAAAGTTATGAACGATTTATTGTGGACATGTCAAGTTGATTGGCCTCTTAAAGTGATCATTCTAAATTGATCATTGGTGCTCATTGAGTAAAGGCTTATAAATGAAGCATAATGCATGAAATCATGTAGTTTTGGATAGATATGCTTACTTGGAGGACTTGTCAAACCATTTTTTGTCTTAAATTTTATCACATTATAAAAAAATTGAGCTATGTTAACGTGAGCATTGGATTCTTGTTATTCTCACCTCTAAATCAAAGGTTATGAACGATTTGATGCGGATATGTCCAATTGTTTGGCAAGTTAGAATGATCATTCTAAATTGATCATTGGTGATTATTGAGTAAAAGATTATAAATGAAAAATAATGCATGGCATCATGAAGTTTGGGATATATTGGATTGCTTGGACTGTTTGTCGTATCTAGTTATGTCTCAAATTTTATCACAATATAGAAAATTGAGCTGTCTTAACGTGGGAATTGGATTCGTGTCATTCTTAGCTCTTAATCGAAAGTTACAGATAATTTAGTGCGGATATGTCAAGTTGATCGGCCATTTAAAATGATCAGTCTTAGCTTATCATTGGTGCACATTGACTAAAGGCTTATAAATGAAGTATAATGCATGACATCACGCAGT
The DNA here is from genome assembly GCA_018901935.1 of Pugionium cornutum. Classification (NCBI taxonomy): domain Eukaryota; kingdom Viridiplantae; phylum Streptophyta; class Magnoliopsida; order Brassicales; family Brassicaceae; genus Pugionium; species Pugionium cornutum. The sequence goes on along the minus strand of CM032163.1, from coordinate 17,566,462 downwards.
TTGGGATAGATTGGATTACTTGGACGCGTTATCGTATCTATTTCTTTCTCAAAATTTATTACAATATAGAAAATTGAGCTAGCTTAACGTGGGCATTGGATTCTTGTCATTCGGAGCTCTAAATCAGAAGTTACGGATGATTTAGTGCAGACATGTCAAGTTGATCAGCCAGTTAAAGTGATCATTCTAAACTGATCATTGGTGATCATTAATTAAACGCTTATAAATGAAGCATATAGCATAGCAACACGTAGGACGGTATAGATTGGACTATTTGGACAGATTGTCGTATCTAGTTTGGTCTCAAATTTTGTCACAATATAAAAAATTGAGCTAGCTTTACGTGAGCATTGGATTTGTTTCGTTCTTAGCTTTAAATGAAAAGTTACGGACGATTTAGTGCAGACATGCCAGGTTGATCGGCCAGTAAAGTGATCATTGGAGCTCATTAAGTAAACACTTTTAAATGAAGCATAAAGCATGGTATCACGCAGTTTGGGATAGATAGTACTACTCAGACACTTTGTCATATCTTGTTCTGTCTCAAATTTTATCACAATATAAAAACTGAGCTAGCTTAGCATGGGCATTGGATTCGTGTCATTCAGAACTCTAAATCAAAATTTACAGACGACAAAGTGTGGACATGTCAAGTTGATCGGCAAGTTAAAATGATCATTCTAAACTGACTATTGGTGCTCATGAGTAAAGGCTTTTAAATGAAGCATAATGCATGTCATCACGTAGTTTTGGCTAGATTGCATTAGTTGGACGCTTTTTATTATAAATGAAGCATTTTGTCTTAAGAATGGATTTTTTCACAATATAAAAAGTGATCTAGCTTAACGTGGGCATTGGGATTCATGTCATTCTAAGCTCTAAATCATAAGATATGGAAAATTTAGTGCGGATATGTTAAATTGATCGGCCAGTTAAAGTGATCATTCTAAACTAATCATTGGTGCTAATTGAGTAAAGGCTTTTAAATGAAGCATAATGCATGTCATCACGTAGTTTTGGCTAGATTGTATTAGTTGGACGCTTTCTCGTTTCTGTTTCTATCCCAAATTTTGTCACAATAGAGAAAATTGATCTAGATTAACATGAGCATTGGATTCGTATCATTATGAGCTATAAAACAAAAATTATGGACGATTTAGTGCATACATGTAAAATTGATTGGCCAGTTAAATTGATCATTCCAAACTAATCATTTGTGCTCATTGAGTAAAGGCTTATAAATGAAGTATAATGCATGATATTACGTAGTTTTGGATAGCTAGATTTGAATACTTGGAAGACTTTTCAAAGCAATTTTAGTCTTAAATATTATCACAATATAGAAAATTGAGCTAGTTTAACGTGGGATTTGGATTTGTGTCATTCTGAGCTCGTAATCACAAGTTACACACGGTTTAGTGTGGACATGTCAAGTTGATCGGCCGGTTAAAATGATCTTTTTAATTGATCATTGGTGCTCTTTAAGTAAAGGCTTATAAATGAAGCATAATGCATGGCATCACGCAAATCGGGATAAATTGGATTACTTGAACGCTTTGTCTTATCTATTTTTGTCTCAAATTTGGTCAGAAGACAGAAAATTGAGCTACCTTTAACGTGAGCATTGGATTCATGTCATTGTGAGCTCTGAATCATAAGTTACGATTTAGTGCGGACATGTCAAGTTGATCGGCCACTTAAAGTGATCACTCTAAACTGATCATTGGTGCTCATTAACTAAACGCTCATAAATGAAGCATAAAGCATGGCAACATGCAGGATGGGATAGATTGGACTATTTCGACCCTTTTTCGTATCTTGTTCTATCTCAAATTTTGTCACAATAAAAATTAAGCTAGCTTAACATGGGCATTGGATTCGTGTCATTCTGAGGCCTAAATCAAAAGTTACAAATGATTTACTGCGGACATGTCAAGTTGATCGGCCTGTTAAAGTGATCACTCTAAATTGATCATTGGTGCTCATTGAGTAAAGGCTTATAAATGAAGCATAATGCATTACATCATGCAGCTTGGGATAGATTGGATTACTTGGACGCTTTGTCATATCTATTTCTGTCTCAAATTTTGAAACAATATAGAAAATTGAGCTAGTTTAATGTGAGCATTTGATTCGTGTCATTTTGAGCACTAAGCCATAAGTTACGTACGATTAAGAGGGGACATGTCAAGTTGATTGGCCAGTTAAAGTCATCATTCTAAACTGATCATTGGTGCTCATTAAGTAAACGCCTATAAATGAAGCATAAAGCGTGGCATCATGCTGTCTGCGATTGGATTACTTGGATGCATTGTTGTATCTAGTTTTGTCTCAAATTTTCTCACAGTATAAAAAAATTGATCTAGCTTAACGTGGGAATTGGATTGGTGTCATTCTAATCTCTAAATCCAAAGTTGTAGACGATATAGTGCGGACATGTCAATTTGGTCGGCTAGTTAAAGTGATCATTCTAAACTGATCAGTGGTGCTCATTGAGTAAAGGCTTGCAAATGAAGCATAATGCATGGCATCACGCAGTTTTGTCTAGATTGGACTACTTGGCTGCTTTTTCTTATCAATTTCTATCCCAAATATTGTCACAATATAGAAAATTTTGAGCTAGCTTAACGTGAACGGTGGATTCGTGTCATTTGACCTATAAATCAAAAGTTATGGATGCTTTAATGCAGACATGTCAAGTTGATCGCAAAGTTAAATTGAGTAAAGGCTTATAAATGAATCATAATTCATGACATCACGTAGTTTTTGATAGATTTGATTACTTGGACAGTGTTTGATAAATTTTATCACAATATAAAAAATTGAGCTAGCCTAACGTGGGCATTGGATTCGTGTCATTCAGAGCTCTAAATCAAAAATTACGCACGATTAAGTGTGGACGTGTCAAGTTGATCAGGAAGTTAAAATGATCATTCTAAACTGATTATTGGTGCTCATTGAGTAAAAGCTTTTAAATGAAGAATAATGCATGGCATCACAAAGTTTGTGATAGATAGGACTACTTGGATGCTTTGTCGTATCTATTTCTAACACAAGTTTAGTCACAATATAAAGAATTTAGCTAGCTTAACGTGGGCATCGGATTCCTGTCATTCTGAGCTCTAAATCAAAAGTTATGGACGATTTATGGCGGACATGTCAAGTTGATCGGCCAGTTAAATTGATCTTTCTTAACTGATCAATGGTACTCATTGAGAAAAAGCTTATAAATGAAGCATAATGCATTGCATCACGCAGTTCAGGATGGATTGGATTACTTGGACGCTTTGTCGTATCTATTTCTGTCTCAAATTTTGAAACAGTATAGAAAATTGAGCTAGCTTATCGTGAACATTGGATTCGTGTCATTCTGAGCTCTAAGTCATAAGTTACGTACGATTAAGAGTGGACATGTCAAGTTGATCGGCCAGTTAAAGTGATCATTCTAAACTGATCATTGGTGCTCACTAAGTAAACAGTTATAAATGAAGCATAAAGCCTGGTATCATGCAGTCTGGGATAGATTGGATTACTTGGATGCTTTGCTGTCTCTAGTTCTGTCTCAAATTTTTTCACAATATAAAAAATTGATCTAGCTTAACGTGGAAATTGGATTGGTGTCATTCTAATATCTAAATCAAAAGTTACAGACGATATGGTGTGGACATGTCAACTTGATCGGCTAGTTAAAGTGATCATTCTAAACTGATTAGTGGTGTTCTTTGAGTAAAGGCTTATAAATGAAGCATAATGCATGGCATCACGCAGTTTTGTCTAGATTGGATAACTTGGACGCTTTTTCTTATCAATTTCTATCCCAAAGTTTGTCCCAATATAGAAAATTTTGAGCTAGCTTAACGTGGGCATTGGATTTGTGTTATTATGACATAGAAATCAAAAGTTATGGACGATTTAATGCACACATGTCAAGTTGATCGCCTAGTTAAATTGATCATTCTAAACTGATCATTGGTTCTCATTGAGTAAAGGCTTATAACTGAATCATAATTCATGACATCACGTAGTTTTGATAGATTTGATTACTTGGCCATTGTATGGCCATTGTATTCGTGTCATTCAAAGCTCTAAATCAAAAATTAAGGACAATTAATGTGGACATGTCAAGTTGATCGGCAAGTTAAAATGATCATTCTAAATTGATTATTGGTGCTCATTGAGTAAAAGCTTATAAATGAAGAATAATGCATGGCATCACAAAATTTGGGATAGATAGGACTACTTGGATGATTTTTCGTATCTTTTTCTAACACAAATTTAGTCACAATATAAAGAATTGAGCTACCTTAACGTGGGCATTGGATTCGTGTCATTCTGAGCTCTAAATCAAAAGTTATGGACGATTTATGGCGGACATGTCAAGTTGATCGGCCAGTTAAATTGATCTTACTTAACTGATCATTGGTGCTCATTGAAAAAGGCTTATAAATGAAGCATAATGCATGGCATCACACAGTTCGGGATAGATTAGATTATTTGGACGCTTTGTCATATCTATTTATGTCTAAAATTTTGGAACAATATAGAAAATTGAGCTAGCTTAATGTGAGCATTGGATTCGTGTCATTCTGATCTCTAAATAATAAGTTGTACGATTCAGAGCGGACATGTCAAGTTGATCGGCCAGTTAAAGTGATCATTCTAAACTGATCATTGGTGCTAATTAGGTAAACGCTTATAAATGAAGCATAAAGCATTGCATCATGCAGTCTGGGATAGATTGGGTTACTTGGACACTTTGTTGTATCTAGTTTTGCCTCAAATTTCACAATTTAAAAAATTGATCTAGCTTAACGTGGGAATTAGATTGGTGTCATTCTGAGCTCTAAATCAAAAGTTACAGACGATACAATGCGGACATGTCAAGTTGATCGGCCAGTTAAAGTGATCATTCTAAACTGATCAGTAGTGCTCATGGAGTAAAGGCTTATAAATGAAGCATAATGCATGGCACCACACAGTTTTGTCTAGATTGGATTATTTGGACACTTTTTCTGTCAAAAATTTTGTAACAATTTAGAAAATTGAGCTAGTTTAACATGGGTATTGGATTCTTGTCATTAGGAGCTATAAAACAAAAGTTACGGATGCTTTAGTGCAGACATGTCAAGTTGATCGGCCAATTAAATTGATCACTCCAAACTTATCACTGATGCTCATTGAGTAAAGGCTTATAAATGAAGCATAATGCATGACATTCGTAGTTTTGGATAGATTTGAGTACTTGGAGGACTTGTCAAGGCAATTTTAGTCTTAAATTTTATCACAATATAGAAAATTGATCTAGCTCAACGTGGGCAAGTGATTCGTGTCACTCTTAACTCTAAATCGAAATTTACAGACGATTTAGTGTGGACATGTCAAGTTGATCGTCAAGTTAAAATGATCATTCTAAACTGATCATTGTTGCTCACTGAGTAAAAACTTATAAATGAAGAATAATGCATGGCATCACACTATTCGGGTTAGATTTGATTACTTGGACGCTTTGTAGTATGTATTTATGTCTCAAATTTTGTCACAATTTAGAAACATGAGCTAGCTTAACGTGAGCATTGGATTTGTGTAATTCTGAGGTCTAAATCATAAGTTACGGATGATTCAAAGCGGACATGTCAAGTTGATCGGCCAGTTAAAGTGATCATTCTAAATTGATCATTGATGCTCATTGAGTAAATGCATATAAATGAAGCATAAGGTGTGACATCATGCAGTTTGAGATAGATTGGATTACTTGGATGCTTTGTCATATCTATTTTTGTCTCCAATTTTCTCACAATATAGTCAATTGAGCTAGATTAACGTGGGCATTGGATTCGTGTCATTAAGTTACAAACGATTTAATACAGACATGTCAAGTTGATTGGCCAGTTAAAGTGATCGTTCTGAACTGGTCATTTGTGCTCATTAAGTAAACGATTATAAAGGAAGCATAACGCATGACATCACGTAGTTTGGGATAGATTGGATTACCTGGACATTTTATCGTTTTTAGTTCTGTCTCAAATTTTGTCACAATATAAAAGCTTGAGTTAGATTAACGTGGGCATTGGATTCGTGTCATTCGGAGCTCTAAATCAGAAGTTACGTACGATTTCGTGTGGACATGTCAAGTTGATAGGCCAGTTAAAATGATCTTTCTTAACTGATCGTTAGTGCTCATTGAGTAAATGCTTGTTAATGAAGCATAATGCTTGGCATCACACAAATCGGGATAGATTGGATTACTTGGACGCTTTGTCGTATCTATTTCTGTCTCAAATTTTGTCACAATAGAGAAAATTGAGCTAGCTCATGAGTATTGGATTTGTGTCATTCAGAGCTATAAATCATAAGTTACGGATGATTCAGAGGGGACATGTCAAGTTATCAGCCAGTTAAAGTGATCATTCTAAACTGATCATTGGGCTCATTAAGTAAATGCTTATAAATGAAGCATAAAGCATGGCATCACACATTGTGGGATAGATTGAATTACTAGGATGCTTTGTCGTATCTAGTTCGGTCTCAAATTTTATCACAATATACAAATTTGGTCTAGCTTAACGTGGTCATTGGATTCGTTTCAATCTAAGCTCTAAATCAAAAGTTACAGACGATTTAGTGCAGACATGTCAAGTTGATCGACCAGTTAAAATGATCATTCTAAACTCATCATTATTCCTCATTGAGTAAAGGTTTATAAATGAAGCATAATGCATGGCATCATGCAGTTTTGGCTAGATTGGATTGCTTGGACGCTTTTTCATATCCATATCTGTCACAAATTTTAAAATAATATAGAAAATTGAGCTAGCTTAACGTGGGCATTGGATTCGTGTCATTCTGAAGTCTAAATCAAAAGTTATGGACGATTTAGTGCTGACTTGTCAAGTTCATCGTCCAGTTAAATTGATCATTCCAAACTGATCATTGGTGCTCATTGAGTAAGGGCTTATAAATGAATCATAATGCATGACATCACGTATTTTTTGAGAGATTTGATTACTTCGAGGACTTGTCAAAGAAATTTTAGTCGTAAATTTTATCACAATATAGAAAATTGAGCTCGGTTAATGTGGGCATTGGATTCATATCATTCTGAGCTCTAAATCAAAAGTTACGGACAATTTAGTGCAAACATGTCAAGTTGATCGGCCAGTTAAGGTGATCATTCTAAATTGATCATTGGTGCTTCAAAGTAAACGCTTATATATGAAGCATAAAGCATGGCATCACACAGTATGGGATAGGATGGATTACTTGGACGCTTTGTTGTATCTATTTTTGTCTTAAATTTTGTCACAATATAAAAAATTGATCTAGCATAACGTGGCATTGGATTCGTGTCATTCTAAACTTTAAATCAAAAGATATGGAAGATTTAATGCGAACATGTTAAATTGGTCAGCCAGTTAAAGTGATCATTCTAAACTGATCATTGGTGCACACTGAGTAAAGGCTTTTAAATGAAGCATAATGCATGTCATCAAGTAGTTTGGGATAGATTGGATTACTTGGACGTTTTTCATATCTATTTCTATCTCAAATTTTGTCACAAAATAAAAAATTGAGCTAGCTTAACATGGGCATTGGATTCATATTATTATGAGCTAAAACACGAAATTTATGGACGATTTAGTGCAGACAGGTCAAATTAATTGGCTAGTTAAATTTATCCTTCCAAACTGATCATTGGTGTTCATTAAGTAAAAGGCTTATAAATGAAGTATAACACATGACATCACGTAGTTTTGGATAGATTTGAGTACTTCGAGGACTTGTCAAAACAATTTTAGTTTTAATTTTTATCACAATATAAAAAATTGAGATAGCTTAACGTGGCATTGGATTCGTGTCATTCTGAGTTCGTAATCAGAAGTTACACACGATTTAGTGCGGACATGTCAAGTTGATCGGCCGGTTAAAATGACCTTTCTTATCTGATCATTGGTGCTCATTACGTAAAATCTTATAAATGAAGCATAATGCAAGGTATAACGCAAATCGGGATAGATTGGATTACTTGAACGCTTTGTCTTATCTATTTATGTCTCAAATTTTTTCACAATATAGAAAATGGAGCTAGTTTAATGTAAGCATTGGATTCCTGTCATTCTGAGCTCTAAATCAGAAGTTACGGACAATTTTGTGCGGACATGTAAAGTTGATCGGCTAGTTAAAATGATCTTTGTTAACTCAGCATTGGTCCTCATTGAGTAAATGCTTATAAATGAAGAACAATGCATGGCCTCATGCAAATCGGCATTGATTGGAATACTTGAATGCTTTGTCGTATCTATTTCTGTCTCAAATTTTGTCACAATAGAGAAAACTGAGCTAGCTTAACTTGGGCATTGAATTCGTGTTATTCTAAGGTCTAAATCAAAAGTTATAGACAATTTAGCGCATACATGTCAAGTTTATCGGCCAGTTATATTGATCATTCCAAACTGATCATTGGTGTTCATTGAGTAAAAGCTTATAAATGAAGCATAATGTATAACATCACATAGTATTGGATAGATTTGATTACTTGGAGGATATGTCAAAAAAATTTTAATCGTATATTTTCTCACAATATAGAAAATTGAGCTCGATAAACGTGGGCGGATTCGTGTCATTCTGAGCTCTAAATCAAAATTTCCGGATGATTTAGTGTGGATATGTCAAGTTGATCGGCAACTTGAAATGAACATTCTAAACTGATCACTAGTGCTAACTGAATAAACCTTTGAAGAATAATGCATGCCATCACGCAGGTCGGGATAGATTGTATTACTTGGACACTTTGTCGTATCTATTTCAGTCTAAAATTTTGTCAAAATATAGAAGATTGAGCTAGATTTAAGTGAGCATTGGATTCGTGACATTCTGAGTTCTAAATCATATGTTACGGACAATTCAAAGCGGACATGTGAGGTTGATCGGCTAGTTAAAGTAATCATTCTAAATTGATCATTGGTTCTCATTGAATAAACGCTTATAAATGAAGCATAAAGCATGGCATCACGCAGTCTAGGATAATTTAGATTACTTGGACGCTTTGTCGTATCTAGTTCTATCGCAAGTTTTGTCACAATATAAAATATTGATCTAGCTTAACGCGGGTATTTGATTCGTGTCATTCTAAGCTCTAAATCAAAAGTCATGGATGATGTAGTGCGGAAATTTCAAGTTGATCAGCGTAGTAAAGTGATCATTCTAAACTGATCATTGGTGCTCATTGAGTATAGGCTTATAAATGAAGCATAATGCATGGCATCATGCAGTTTTGGCTAGATTGGATTACTTGGACTCTTTTTCGTATCTATTTTTGACTCAAATATTGTTGCAATAGGGAAAATTGAGCTAGGTTAACGTGAGCATTGGATTCGTGTCATTGTGAGCTCGGAATCATAATTTACGGACGATTTTTTGTGGAAATGTCAAGTTGATCGGCCACCTAAAGTGATCATTCTAAACTGATCATTGGTGCTCATTAACTAAACACTTATAAATGAAGCATAAAGCATGGCAACACACAGGATGGGATAGGTTGGACTATTTGGACCCTTTGTCTTATCTTGTTCTATCTCAAATTTGGTCACAATATAAAAAATTGAGCTAGCTTAACGTGGGCATTGTATTCGTGTCATTCAGAGGTCTAAATCAAAATTTACAAATGATTTATTGCGGACATGTCAAGTTGATCGGCCTGTTAAAGTGATCACTCTAAATTGATCATTGGTGCTCATTGAGTAAAGGCTAATAAATGAAGCATAATGCATGGCATCACATAGTTTTGGATAGATTGGATTACTTGGACACTTTTTCGTATCTATTTCGGTCTCAAATTTTGTCAGAATACAGAAAATTGGGAGCTAGCTTAACGTGGGCATTGGATTCGTGTCATTATGAGCTATAACTCAAAAGTTATGGACTATTTAGTGCAGACGTGTCAAGTTGATCGCCCAGTTAAATTCATCATTCTAAACTGATCATTTGTGCTCATTGATTAAAAGCTTATAAACAAAGCGTAATGCATGAAATCAATTAGTTTTGGGTAAATTTAATTACTTGGAGAACTTGTCAAAGAAATTCTAGTTTAAAACTTTATCACAATATAGAAAATTAAGCTAGCTTAATGTGGGTATTGGATTCGTGTCATTTTGAGCTCGAAATCAAACGTTATCGATGATTTAGTGCGGACATGTCAAGTTGATCGCCAAGTTAAAATGGTCATTCTAAACTGATCATTGGTGCTCATAGAGTAAAAGCTTATAAATGAAGAATAATGCATGGCATCACGCAGTTTGAGATAGATAAGATTACTTGGACGCTTTATCGTATCTAGTTCTGTCTCAAATTTTTTCATAAAATAAAAACTTGAGCTAGCATAACGTGGGCATTGGACTTGTGTCATTCTGAGCTCTATATCAAAAGTGATAGACGATTTAGTGCGGACATGTGAAGTTGATCGGCCAGTTAAAATAATGTTTCTTAAGTGATCATTGGTGCTCATTGAGTAAAGGCGTATAAATGAAGCATAATGCACGGCATCACGCATTTCGGGATAGATTGGATTACTTGGACACTTTGTCGTATCTATTTCTATCTCAAATTTTGCCACAATATAAAAAATTGAGCTAGCTAACATGGGCATTGGATTCGTTTCATTCTGAGCTCTAAATCATAAGTTACGGACGATTTAGTGCAGACATGTCAAGTTGATCGGCCAGTAAAGTAATCATTGGTGCTCATTAAGTAAACACTTATAAATGAAGCATAAAGCATGGTATGGCGCAGTTTGGGATAGATAGGACTACTCAAACGCTTTGTCGTATCTTACTCTATCTCAGATTTTGTCAAAATATAAAAAATTGAGCTAGCTTATTGTGGGCATTAGATTCGCGTCATTTTGAGTTCTAAATTAAAAATTACCGATGATTTAGTGCGGACATGTCAAGTTGATTGGTAAGTTAAAATGATCATTCTAAACTATTCATTGGTGCTCATAGAGCAAAAGCTTATATATGAAGAATAATGCATGGCATTATGCACTTTGGGATAGATAGGATTACCTGGACGCCTTGTCATATCTATTTCTGTCTCAAATTTTGTCACAAAATAAAGAATTGAACTAGCTTAATGTGGGCATTGGATTAGTGTCATTCTGAGCTCTAAATCAAAAGGTACGGACGATTTAGGGCGGACATGTAAAATTGATCGGGCAGTTAAAATGATATTTCTTAACTGATCACTGGTGCTCATTGAGAAAAGCTTATAAATGAAGCATAATGCATGGCATCATACAGTTCGGGATAGATTAGATTACATGGACGCTTTGTTTTATTTATTTCTGTCTCAAATTTTGAAACAATATAGAAAATTTAGCTAGCTTAATGTGAGCATTGGATTCGTGTAATTTTGAGTTCTAAGTCATAAGTTATGTACGATTAAGAGGGGACATGTCAAGTTGATCGGACAGTTAAAGTGATCATTCTAAACTGATCATTGGTGCTCATTAAGTAAACGATTATAAATGAAGCATTAAGCATGGCATCATGCTGTCTGCGATAGATTAGATTACTTGGATGCTTTGTTTTATCTAGTTTTGTCTCAAATTTTGGCACAATATAGAAAATTGATCTAGCTTAACGTGGGAATTGGATTGGTGTCATTCTAATCTCTAAATCAAAAGTTACAGACGATATAGTGCAGATATGTCAATTTGATCGGCTAGTTAAAGTTATCATTCTAAACTGATCAGTGGTGCTCATTGAGTAAAGGCTTATAAATGAAGCATAATGATGGCATCACACAGTTTTGTCTAGATTGGACTACTTTGATGCTTTTTCTTATCAATTTCTATCCCAAATTTTGTCACAATATAGAAAATTTTGAGCTAGCTTAACGTGGGTGTTGGATTCGTGTCATTATGACCTATAAATCAGAAGTTATGGATGCTTTAATGCAAAGATGTCAAGTTGATCGCCCAGTTAAATTGATCATTCTAAGCTGATCATTGGTGCTCATTGAATAAAGGCTTATAAATGAATCATAATTCATGACATCACTTAGTTTTTGATAGATTTGATTACTTGGACAGTTTTTGATAAACTTTTTCACAATATAAAAAGTTGAGCTAGCTTGAGGTGGGCTTTGGATTCCTATCATTCAGAGCTCTAAATCAAAAATTATGGACGATTAAGTGTGGACATGTCAAGTTGATCAGGAAGTTAAAATGATCATTCTGAACTGATTATTGGTGCTCATTGAGTAAAAGCTTATAAATGAAAAATAATGCAGGGCATCACAAAGTTTGCGGTAGAAAAGACTACTTGGATGCTTTGTCGTATCTATTTCTAATACAATTTTAGTCACATTATAAAGAATTGAGCTAGTTTAACGTGGGCATTGGATTCCTGTCATTCTGAGCTCTAAATAAAAAGTTATGAACGATTTATGGCGGACATGTAGAGTTGATCGGCCAGTTAAATTGATATTTCATAACTGATCAAAGGTGCTCACTGAGAAAAAGCTTATAAATGAAGCATAATGCATGGCATCACACAGTTCGGGATAGATTGGATTACTTGGACGCTTTGTCGTATTTATTTCTGTATCAAATTTTGAAACAGTATAGAAAATTGAGCTATCTTAATGTCAGCATTGGATTCGTGTCATTCTGAGCTCTAAGTCATAAGTTACGTACGATTAAGAGCGGATATGTCAAATTGATCGGCCAGTTAAAGTTATCATTCTAAACTGATCATTGGTGCTCATTAAGTAAACACTTATAAATGACGCATAAAGCATGTCATCATGCAGTCTGGGATAGATTGGATTACTTGGACGCTTTGTTGTCTCTAGTTCTGTCTCAAATTTTGTCACAATATAAAAAATTGATATAGCTTAACGTTGTAATTGGATTGGTGTCATTCTAATCTCTAAATCAAAAGTTACCGACGATATAGTGCGGACATGTCAAGTTGATCGACCAGTCAAAGTGATCATTCTAAACTGATCAGTGGTGTTCATTGACTAAAGGCTTATAAATGAAGCATAATGCATGAAATCACGTAGTTTTGTCTAGATTGGATAGCTTGGACGCTTTTTCTTATCAATTTCTATCCCAAATTTTTCCCAATATTCAAAATTTTGAGCAAGCTTAACGTGGGCATTGGATTCGTGTCATTACGACCTATAAATCAAAAGTTATCGACGATTTAATACATACATGTCAAGTTGATCGGCAAGTTAAAATGATCATTCTAAACTGATTATTGGTGCTCATTAAGTAAAAGCTTATAAATGAAGAATAATGCATGGCATCACAAAATTTGGGATAGATAGGACTACTTGGATGCTTTGTCGTATCTATTTTTAACACAAATTTAGTCACAATATAAAGAATTGAGCTAGCTTAACGTGGGCATTGGATTCGGGTCATTCTAAGTTCTAAATCAAAAGTTATGGACGATTTATGGCGGACATGTCAAGTTGATCGGCCAGTTAAATTGATCTTACTTAACTGATCATTGGTGCTCATTGAGAAAATACTTATAAATGAAGCATAATGCATGGCATCACACAGTTCGGGATAGATTAGATTACTTGGACGCTTTGTCGTATCCATTTATGTCTAAAATTTTTAAACAAAATAGAAAATTGAGCTATCTTAATGTGAGCATTGGATTCGTGTCATTCTGATCTTTAAATAATAAGTTGTACAATTCATAGCGGACAGGTCAAATTGATCGGCCTGTTAAAGTGATCATTCTAAACTGATCACTGGTGCTCACTAAGTAAACACATAAAAATGAAACATAAAGCATGGCAGCATACAGTCTGGGATAGATTGAGTTACTTGGACACTTTGTTGTATCTAGTTTTGCCTCAAATTTCACAATTTAAAAAAATTGATCTATCTTTACATGGGAATTGGATTGGTGTCATTATGAGCTCTAAATCAAAAGTTACAGACGATACAGTGCGGACATGTCAAGTTGATCGGCCAGTAAAAGTGATCATTCTAAACTGATCAGTGGGGCTCATGGAGTAAAGGCTTTATAAATGAAGCATAATGCATGGCATCACACAGTTTTGTGTAGATTGGATTACTCGGACGCTTTTTCTATCCCAAATTTTGTCACAATTTAGAAAATTGAGCTTGTTTAACATGGGCATTGGATTCTTGTCATTAGGAGCTATAAAACAAAAGTTATGGATGATTTAGTGCAGACATGTCAAGTTGATCGGCCAATTAAATTGATCACTCCAAACTGATCATTGATGATCATTGTGTAAAGTCTTATAAATGAAGCAGAATGCATGACATTCGTAGTTTTGGATATATTTGTTTACTTGGAGGACTTTTCAAGGCAATTTTAGTCTTAAATTATATCACAATATAGAAAATTGAGCTAGCTTAATGTGGGCAGTGGATTCGTGTCACTCTGAACTTTAAATCGAAATTTACAGACGATTTAGTGTGGACATGTCAAGTTGATCGTCAAGTTAAAATGATCATTCTAAACTGATCTTGGTGCTCATTGAGTAAAAGCATATAAATGAAGAATAATGCATGGCATCACACTTTTCGGGATAGATTTGATTACTTGGACGCTTTATTGTATGTATTTCTGTCTCAAATTTTGTCATAATTTAGAAAAGTGAGCTAGCTTAACGTGCGCATTGGATTCGTGTAATTCTGAGCTCTAAATCATAAGTTACGGACGATTCAAAGCGGACATGTCAAGTTGATCGGCCAGTTAAAGTGATCGTTTTAAACTGATCATTGGCGCTCATTAAGTAAATGCTTATAAATGAATCATAAACCATGGCATCAGGCAGTCTAGGATAGATAGGATTACTTGGACGATTTGTCGTATCTAGTTCTAACTCAAATTTTTTGATAATATAAAAATTTGTGCTAGTTTAACGTAGGCATTGGACTCGTGTCAGTCTAAGTTCTAAATCAAAAGTTACGGATGATTTAGTGCGAACATGTCAAGTTCATCGGCCTGTTAAAATGATATTTCTTAACTGATCATTGGTGCTCATTGAGAAAAGTCTTATAAATGAAGCATAATGCATGTCATCACTTGGTTCGGGATAGAATGGATTACTTGGACTCTTTGTCGTATCTATTTCAATCTCAAATTTTGTCACGATATAGAAAACTGAGCTACCGTAACGTGGGCATTGGACTCGTGTCATTCTGAGCACTAAATCATAAGTTACAGACAATTCAAAGCGGACATGTCAAGTTGATCGGCCAGTTAAAGTGATCATTCTAAACTGATCATTGGTGCTCATTAAGTAAAAGCTTATAAAGGAAGCATAAAGCATGGCTCACGCAGTACGGGATAGATTGGATTACTTGGCCGCTTTGTTGTTCTAGTTCTATCTCAAATTTTGTCACAATACATAAAATTCATCTAGCTTAACGTGGGCATTGGATTTGTGTCATTCTAAGCTCTAAATCAAAAGTTACGAACGATTTAGTAGGGACATTTTAAGTTGATCGGCCAGTTAAAGTGATAATTCTAAACTGCTCATTGGTGCTCATTGAGTAAAGGCTAATAAATGAAGCATAATGCATGACATCATGCATTTTTGGCTAGATTTGATTATTTGAACGTTTTTTCGTATCTATTTCTGTCTCAAATTTTGTTACAGCATAGAAAATTGAGCTAACTTAATGTAGGCATTGAATTCGGGTCATTATGAGCTATAAAACGAAAGTTATGGACGATTTAGTGCATACATGTCAAATTGATCGGCCAATTAAATGATCATTCCTAACTGATCATTGTTGTTCATTAAGTAAAAACTTATAAATGAAGCGTAATTGATGACATCACGTAGTTTTGGATAGATTTGATAATTTGGAGGACTTGTCAAAGCTATTTTAGTCTTAAATTTTATCACAATATAGAAAATTAATCTAGCTTAACACGGGCATAGGAGTCGTATCATTTTGAGCTCTAAATCAAAAGTTAAAGACGATTTAGTGCGGACATGTCAAGTTAATCAGCCAGTTAAAGTGATCATTAGAAACTGATAACTGGTGCACATTGAGTAAAGGCTTATAAATGAAGCATAATGCATGGCATCACGGAGTTTGAATAGTTTGAATTACTTGGACGCTTTGTCATATCTATTCTGTCTCACATTTTGTCACGATATAGAAAATTGAGCTAGCTTAATGTGGGCATTGAATTCGTGTCATTCTAAGGTCTAACTCAAAAATTACAAACGATTTACTGTAGACATGACAAGTTGATCGGCTAGTTAAAATTATCATTCTTCTGATCATTGATGCTCATTGAGTAAATGCATATAAATGAAGCATAAGGTGTGACATCATACAGTTTGGGATAGATTGGATTACTTGGACACTTTGTCGTATCTATTTTTGTCTCCAATTTTGTCCGATATAGCCAATTGAGCTAGAGTAACGTGGACATTGGATTCGTGTCATTAAGTTACAAACGATTTAGTACGGACATGTCAAGTTGATTGGCCAGTTAAAGTGATCGTTTTGAACTGGTCATTGGTGCTCATTAAGTAAACTCTTATAAAGGAAGAATAAAGGATGACATCACGCAGTCCGGGATAGATTGGATTACTTGGACAATTTATCGTTTTTAGTTTTGTCTCAAATTTTGTCATAATATAAAAACTTGAGTTAGCTTAACGTGGGCATTGGATTCGTGTCATTCTGAGCTCTAAATCAGAAGTTATGTACGATTTCGTGTGGACATGTCAAGTTGATAAGCCAGTTAAAATGATCTTTCTTAACATATCGTTGGTGCACATTGAGTAAATGCTTTTTAATGAAGCATAATGCATGGCATCACACAAAACGGGATAGATTGGATTACTTGGACACTATTTCGTATCTATTTCTGTCTCAAATTTTGTCACAATAGAGAAAATCGAGCTAGCTCACGAGCATTGGATTCGTGTCATTCTGAGCTCTAAATCATAAGTTACGGATGATTCAGAGGGGACATGTCAAGTTATCAGCCAGTTAAAGTGATCATTCTAAACTGATCATTTGGTGCTCATTAAGTAAATGCTTATAAATGAAGCATAAAGCATGGCACCACGTATTGTGGGATAGATTGGATTACTGTGATGCTTTGTCGTATCTAGTTCTGTATCAAATTTTGTCACAATATACAAATTTGGTCTAGCTTAACGTGGGCATTGGATTCGTTTCAATCAAAGCTCTAAATCAAACGTTACAGACGATTTTGTACGTACATGTCAAGTTGATCGGCAAATAAAGTGATCATTATAAACTGATCATTGGTCCTCATTGAGTAAAGGTTTATAAATGAAGCATAATGCATGGCATCATGCAGTTTTGGCTAGATTTGATTACTTGGACGCTTTTTCGTATCTATATCTGTCACAAATTTTGAAACCATATAGAAAATTGTGCTAGCTTAACGTGGGCATTGGATTCGTGTCATTCTGAGGTATAAATCAAAAGTTATGGACGATTTAGTGCAGACATGTCAAGTTGATCGGCCGGTTAAAATGACCTTTCTTATCTGATCATTCACGCTCATTGAGTAAGGGCTTATAAATGAATCATAGTGCATGACATCACGTAGTTTTTGAGAGATTGGATTACTTCGAGGATTTGTCAAAGAAATTTTAGTCGTAAATTTTATCACTATATAGAAAATTGAGCTAGGTTAACATGGGCATTGGATTCATATCTTTCTGAGCTCTAAATCAAAAGTTACGGACAATTTAGTGCAAACATGTCAAGTTGATCAGCCAGTTAAGGTGATCATTCTAAATTGATCATTGGTGCTCTAATGTAAACGCTTATACTTGAAGCATAATGCATGGTATCACACAGTCTGGGATAGGATGGATTACTTGGACGCTTTGTCGTATCTATTTTTGTCATAAATTTTGTCACAATATAAAAACTTGATCTAACTTAATGTGTGCATTGGATTCGTGTCATTCTAAGCTTTAAATCAAAAGATATGGAAGATTTAATGCGGACATGTTAAATTGATCAGCCAGTTAAAGTGATCATTCTAAACTGATCATTGGTGCTCATTGAATAAAGGCTTTGAAATGAAGCATAATGAATGTCATCATGTAGTTTTGGCTAGATTGGATTACTTGGACGTTTTTGTATCTATTTCTATCTCAAATTTTGCAACAAAATAGAAAATTGAGCTAGATTAACATGGTCATTGGATTCGTATCATTTTGAGCTGTAAAACAAAAGTTATGGATGATTTAGTGCAGACATTTGAAATTAATCGGCTAGTTAAATTGATCATTCCAAACTGATCATTGGTGCTCATTAAGTAAAAGGCTTAAAAATGAAGTATAACGCATGACATCACGTAGTTTTGGATAGATTTGAGTACTTGGAGGACTTATCAAAACAATTTTAGTCTTAAATTTTATCACAATATAAAAAATTGAGCTACCTTAACGTGGGCATTGGATTCGTGTCATTCGGAGGTCATAATCAGAAGTTACACACGATTTAGTGCGGACATGTCAAGTTGATCGGCCGGTTAAAATGACCTTTCTTAACTGATCATTGTTGCTCACTAAGTAAAATCTTATAAATGAAGCATACTTCATGGCATCACGCAAATCGGGATAGAATGGATTACTTGAATGCTTTGTCTTATCTATTTATGTCTCAAATTTTGTCGTAATATAAAAAATTGAGCTAGTTTAACGTAAGCATTGGATTCCTGTCATTCTGAGCTCTAAATCACAAGTTACAGACAATTTCGTGCGGACATGTAAAGTTGATCGGTTAGTTAAAATGATCTTTGTTAACTGAGCATTGGTGCTCATTGAGTAAATGCTAATAAATGAAGAACAATGCATGGCATCACGAAAATCGGCATTGAATGGAATACTTGAATGCTTTTTCGTATCTATTTCTGTCTCAAATTTTGTCACAATAGAGAAAATTGAGATAGCTTAACCTGGGCATTGAATTCGTGTTATTCTGAGGTCTAAATCAAAAGTTACAGACAATTTAGTGCATACATGTCAAGTTCATTGGCCAGTTATATTGATCATTCCAAACTGATCATTGGTGCTCATTCAGTAAAAGCTTATAAATGAAACATAATGCATAACATCACGTAATTTGGGATAGATTTGATTACTTGGAGGATATGTCAAAAAACTTTTAATCGTATATTTTATCACAATATAGAAAATTGAGCTCGATTAACGTGGGCATTGGATTCGTGTCATTCTGAGCTCTGAATCAAAAGTTATGGACGATTTAGTATGGATATGTCAAGTTGATCGGCAACTTGAAATGATCATTCTAAACTGATCATTTGTGCTAATTGAATAAAGCTTATAAATGAAGAATAATGCATGCCATCACGCAAGTCAGGATAGATTGTATTACTTGGACACTTTGTCGTATCTATTTCAGTCTAAAATTTGTCAAAATATCGAAGATTTTGCTAGCTTTAAGTGAGCATTGGATTCGTGTCATTCTGAGCTCTAAATCATATGTTGCAGGCGATTCAAGGTGGACATGTCAAGTTGATCGGCTAGTTAAAGTAATCATTATAAATTGATCATTGGTTATCATTAAATAAACGGTTATATATGAAGCATAAAACATGGCATCACGCAGTCTGGGATAGTTTAGATTACTTGGATGCTTTGTCATATCTAGTTCTATCGCAAGTTTTGTCACAATATAAAATATTGATCTAGCTTAACGCGGGCATTCGATTCGTGTCATTCTAAGCTCTAAATCAAAATTCACGGACGATTTAGTGCGGAAATTTCAAGTTGATCGGCCTGTTAAAGTGATCATTCTAAACTGATCAATTGTGCTCATTGAGTAAAGGCTTATAAATGAAGCATAATGCATGGCATCATGCAGTTTTGGCTAGATTGGATTACTTGGACGCTTTTTCGTATCTATTTTTGTCTCAAATTTTTTCACAAAAGAGAACATTGAGCTAGCTTAATGTGAACATTGGATTCGTGTTAAAGTTGATCGTCCTGTTAAAGTGATCATTCTAAAATGATCATTTGTGATCATTAAGTAAATCCTTATAAATGAAGCATAAATCATGGCATCACGAAAGTGTAGGATAGATTTGATTACTTGGACGCTTTGTCGTATCTAGTTATGTCTCAAATTTTGTCACAATATAAAAGATTGATCTAGCTTAATGTGGGCATTGGATTTTTGTCCTTCTAAGCTCTAAATCAAAAGTTACAAACAATTTAGTGAGGAAATTTGCAGTTAATCGGCCAAATAAAGTGATCATTATAAACTGATCATTGGTGCTAATTGAGTAAAGGTTTATAAATGAAGAATAATGCATGCCATCACGCAGTTTTGTGTAGATTGGATTACTTTGACGCTTATTCGTATCTATCTATGTCTCAAATTTTGTAACAATATAGAAAATTGAGATAGATTAACATGCGCACTGGATTAATGTCATTTTGAGGTCACAATCAAAAGTTATAGACAATTTAGTGCAGACATGTCAAGTTCATCGGCCAGCTAAATTGATCATTAAAAACTGATCATTGGTGCTCATTGAGTAAAGCCTTATAAATGAAGCATGTCAAGTTCATCGGCCAGCTAAATTGATCATTAAAAACTGATCATTGGTGCTCATTGAGTAAAGGCTTATAAATGAAGCATAATGCATAACATCACTTAGTTTTGGATAGATTTGATTATTTGGAGGACTTGTCAAATCAATTTTAGTCTTAAAGTTTATCACAATATAGAAAATTGAGCTAGCTTAACGCATTGGATTCGTTTCATTCTCAGCTCTAAATGAAAAGTTACAGACGATTTAGTGTGGATATGTCAAGTTGATTGGCAACTTGAAATGATCATTTTAAACTGATCATTGGTGCTCATTGAGAAAAATTTATAAATGTAGAAAAATGCATGGCATCAGGCAGTTCGGGATAGATTGCATTCCTTGGACGCTTTGTCGTATCTATTACTTGGATTCGTGTCATTCTGAGCTCTAAATCAAAAGTTACGAACGATTTAGTATGGACATGCAAAATTGATTGGCCAGTTAAAGTGATCATTCTAAACTGATAATTGGTGCTCATTAAGTAAAGCCTTATAAATGAAGCATATGCATGGCATCAAGGAGGTTGGATAGATTAGATTACTTGGACGCTTTGTCATCTGTATTTCTGACTCAAATTTTGTCAAAATATAGAAATTGAGCAAGATTAACGTAGCCATTGAATTCCTGTCATTATGATCTCTAAATCAAAAGTTACAGACGATTTAGAGCGGACATGTGTCAAGTTGATCGGCCAATTATAAATGAAGCATAATGCATGGCATCACACTGTTTTGGATAAGTTGGATTACTCTGACGTTTTGTCGTGTTTATTTCTGTCTCAAATTTTGTTACAATATAGAAAATTGAGCTATTTTAACGTGGGCATTAGATTTGTGTCATTATGATCTCTAAATCGAAAGTTATAGACGATTTAGTGCGGACATATAATGTTGAGTGGCCAGTTAAAGGGATCATTCTAAACTGATCATTGGTGCTGATTAACCTAAGGCTTATAAATGAATCATATTGCATGGCATCAAGCAGTTGGGATAGATTGGATTACATGGACGCTTTGTCATCTCTATTTCTCTCTTAAATTTGTCAAAATATAGAAAATTGAGCTACCTTAACATGGGCATTGGACTCATGTTATTTTAAGCTTTAAATCAAACATTACGGACGATATTGTGCGGATATGTGAAGTTGATCGGCCATTTAAAGTGATCATTCTAAATTGATCATTGGTGCTCATTGAGTAAAAGCTTATAAATGAAAAATAATATATGGCATCACACAGTTTGGGATTAATTGGACGCTTTGTCATACCTATTTTTGTCTCAAACTTTGTAAAAAAAATAGAAAATTGAGTAAGCTTAACATGGGCATTTGATTCGTGTCATTCGGAGCTCTAAATTGAAAGTTACGGACGATTTAATGCAGACATGTCAAGTTGATCGGGCAGTTAAAGTGATTATTCTAAACTGATCATTGGTGCCCATTGAGTAAAGGCTTATAAATAAAGCATAATGCATGGCATCACACAGCTTTTGGATAAATTCGATTACTTGGACGCTTTGTCATATATATATTTCCATTTCAAATTTTGTTGCAATATAAAAAATTGAGCTAGCTTAACGTGGGCATTGGATTTGTGTCATTCTGAGCACTAAATCAAAAGTTACGGACGATTCTGTACGGACATGTAGAGTTGATCGGCCAATTGATGTGATCATTATAAACTGATCATTGGTGCTCATTGAGTAAAGGCTTATAAATGAAGCATAAGGCATGCCATCATGCAGTTTGGGATAGATTACATTACTTGGACGCTTTGTCGTATCTAGTTTTCTCTCAAATTTTGTCACGATATAGAAAATTGACTAGCTTAATGTGGGCATTGGTTTCGAGTCATTCTAAGCTATAAATCAAAAGTTATGGACGATTTAGTGCAGATATGACAAGTTGATCGGCCAGTTAAAATGATCATTCTAGACTGATCATTTGTACTCATATAGTAAAAGCTTATAAATGCAAAATAATGCATGGCATCACGCGGTTTGGGATGGATTGGATTACTTGGATGTTTTGTCGTATCTATTTCGGTCTTAAATTTTATCACAATATAGAATTTGAGCTTGCTTAACGTGGGCATTGGATTCGTGTCATTCGAAGTTCTAAATCAATAGTTACGGACGATTTATTGCATACATGTCAAGTTGGTCGGCCAGTTAAAGTGATCATTCTAAACTGATCGTTGGTGGTCATTAAATAAAGGCTTATAAATGATGCATAATGCATGGCATAATGATTGGATTACTTGTACGCCTGTTCGTCACTATTTTAGTCTCAAATTAAGTCAAAATATAGAAAATTGAGATAGCTTACGTGGGCATTGGATTTGTGTCATTTTGACCTCTAAATGAAAACTTACAGATGATTTAGTGCGGACATTTCAAGTTGAGTGGCTAGTTAAAGTGATCATTCTAAACTGATCACTGGTGCTGATTAAGTTAAGGCTTATAAATGAAGCATAATGCATGGCATCAAGTTGTATGGATATATTGGATTACTTGGAGGCTTTATCGTCTCTATTTTGGTCTCAAATTTTGTCAAAAATATTGAAAATTGATCTAGCTTAACGTGGGCATTGGATTCGTGTCATTTTGAACTCTAAATCAAAAGTTATGGACGATTTAGTGCAGACATGTCAGTTGAAGGGTCAATTTAAACTGATCACTGGAGCTCATTAAGTAAAAGCTTATAAACGAAAAATAATGCTTGGCATCATGCAGTTTGGGATGGATTGGATTACTTGGACGCTTTGTCCTATCTATTTCTGTCTTAGATTTTGTTACAATAGATAAAATTTAGCTACTTTAACGTGGGTAGTGGAATCGTATCATTCTGAGCTATAAATGAAAAGTTATGGATGATTGCGTGCGGACATGTCAAGTTGAGTGGCAAGTTAAAGTGATCATTCTAAACAGATCAATGGTGCTCAATAAGTAAAGGCTTATAAATGAAGCATAAAGCATGGCATCAAGTAGTTTGGATAGATTGGATTACTTGGATGCTTTGTCGTCTCTATTTCTATCTCAAACTTTGTCAAAATATAGAAAATTGAGCCTGCTTAACGTGGGCATTGGATTCGTGTCATGCTCAGCTATAAATGAAAAGTTATGGACGATTTAGTGCGGAGATGTCAAGTTGATTGGCCAATTAATATGATTATGCTAAACTGATCATTGGTGTTCATTGAATAAAAGCTTATAAATGAAAAATAATGCATGTCATCACGCAGTTTGGGATGAATTAGACTACTTCCACGCTTTGTTGTATCTATATCTGTCTTAGTTTTTTCACAATATAGAAAATTGAACTAGCTTAACATGGGCATTGGATTCGTGTCATTCTAAGCTACAAATCAAAAACTATGGACGATGTAGTGCTGATACATCAAGTTAATCGTACAGTTAAAATGATCATTTTAAACAGATCATTGGTGCTCATTGAAGAATAATGCATGGCATCACGCAGTTTGGGATGGACTGGATTACTTGGAAGCTTTCTCGTATCTATTTATTTCTCAAATTTTATCACAATATAGAAAACTGAGCTAGCATATCGTGGGCATTAGATTCGTGTCATTCTAAGGTTTAAATCAAAAGTCATGGACGATTTAGTGTGGACATGTCAAGTTGATCGGCTAGATAAAGTGATCATTCTAAGCTGATCATTGGTGCTCACTGAGTAAAGTCTTATAAATGAAGGATAATGCATGGCATCATGGTGCAGAGAAGCTTTATAAGATCTGATGACTCAGATAGAAAATTGAACAAACTTTGTGGATTGGATTCCTTGTCGTATCTCTCAAATTTTGTATAGAAAATTGAATGTCATTCTGAGCTCTAAATCATTTAGTGTGACATGTCAAAGTTAAAGTGATCATTCTAAACAGTTTGGTACTCATTCTTGTTATTCAAACTGAATTTTCGTGCTCACACTTGCCTTGTAGGTCAAGATAGGTCTTATTTGATTTTCCTATGTCAATATTCCCCCTCAAGCTAAAGACTTTGGAATCACCCTAAAGTCTTAAGCTTGGGAACCCAAGGCAACACCTCATTAAAAACCTTATTAAGGAAAACCACTTGGGACAAAACCTTAATAAGGGAAAAGAGTGTGTTGCTCTTGGATTAGGAGACCTTTGATCATGGGTGTGATAAATCAACAAGCCCAAGTTTGCTAAAGATGTTCTTGCAAACTTTGAGACTTGCTGCCTTTGTGAAGATGTCAGCTAGTTGGTCTTCACTCCTTGTATAACATCGCAGAATGGTTCCATCTTGAACTTTCTCCCTAACCTTATGGCAATCGATCTCTATGTGCTTGGTCCTCTCGTGAAACACTGAGTTTGAAGCTATGTGAATGGCTGCCTGATTATCACAATGGAAGGTAATTGGCCCTGGTTGTGCAATACCAAAATCTTTCAAGAGTGCTTTGAGCCAAGTTACTTCATTTGTCAGCTTCCTCATAGCCCTATATTCTGCTTCAGCACTAGAACATGATACCACCTTCTGCTTCTTAGTCTTCCAAGTGACTAAGTTCCCACCAATGAAGGTGCAATACCCAGTGGTTGATTTCCTATCCACCCTATCACCAGCCCAATCCACATCACAATACCCGACAATCTCAGTGTTCCCATTCTTGCCCATCCATATACCTTGACCAGGAGATCCTTTGATGTATCTAAGGATCGTTTCTACCATGCTCCAATGATATACAGTAGGCTTTTGCATATGTTGACTTACTTGATTCACAGCAAAACACAAGTCTGGTCGTGTGAGGGTGAGGTAGATCAGCTTCCCAACTAGTCTCCTATACTGAGAAACATCCTTAAATAACTCATCAGCTTTCTCCCCTTTCCGTTGACCTTGTAGCCATCTTCAAGAGGAGTTTTGGCCGGTTTAGCCCCAAGCTTTCCTGTGTCTGTCAACAGATCAAGAGCATACTTTCTTTGGGATAGAAAGAGCCCTTCTTGAGACCGACACACTTCAATACCCAAGAAGTACTTCAACTCTCCAAGATTCTTGATGTCAAATGATCTGTTTAAGAAGGCCTTTGTGGACTGAATTCCTTCCTTATCATCTCCTGTGATGATAAGGTCATCCACATAAACCAAGACCGCCACGATTCCTTTGGAGTTTTGACAAGTGAACAAAGTATGATCTGAATGGGATTTCCTAAACCCATTATCAGTAAGTGTGGAGCTTAATTTGTGATACCAGGCCCTTGGTGACTGCTTCAACCCATATATTGCCTTCCTAAGTCTTAGAACCTGTCCCTCTTTGCAAAAATCTTCAAGGCCTGGTGGTGGAGTCATATACACTTCCTCTTCAAGTTCTCCTTGTAAGAATGCGTTCTTGACATCCATTTGCCATAAATCCCAAGTCAGATTCGTAGCTAGTGAAAGAGCAACCCTTACAGTGTGTAGCTTAGCCACCGGTGCAAATGTATCAGTATAGTCCTCTCCATATGTCTGAGTGAAACCTCTTGCAACTAGACGTGCCTTGTACCTTTCTATGTCCCCATTGCTCTTATACTTGATGGTGAACACCCACTTGGAACTCACAGCCTTCTTGCCTTTGGGAAGTCCTTGTATATCCCATGTATGATTCCTTTCCATAGCTCCCTTCTCATCTCTTACTGCATCTAACCATTCTTTCTTGCTCTCAGCTTCTTCATAAGTCCTTTGAATCTGACTTTGTTCAATCTTTCCAAGGAATGCTTGATGACTAGATGGCAAGAGGTCAAGGGAACAAACAGCTTGTATGGGATGAGCCACGGCCTGGTTGTTGTAGAATACCCTAGTGTTCCTAAGTCTAGTACTCCTCCTTAAATGCTGAACAGGTGGTGCAGCCTCCTCTACAACCGTTTCCACTTCCATTTGGTGAATAGGTTCCTCTATACCCACTTCCAAGTCGTCTTGTTCTTGATTTTGGGCCATAGCTTCTTCTTGGATTGGAGTTGGTTCTTGAGTTACCACCCCTTGTTCATTCTCTTGGGTATCTTGTGAACTACTTAAGGTTCTTGTTTCTTCGTGTCTTGAATCCTTTGGCAGATCATTTCCCAAATGATTCAAGAGAAACCTCAAAATCGTAGCCAAATCAGAAGGTGACCTTGAGAGATCTTTCAATCCTTCCCAATCTTTCTGATCATAATAGCTTTGTTCTTCTATGAACTTGACATCTCTAGACACATATGTCCTGTTGTTGCTCGGATCATAGCACTTATAACCCTTTTGTGTTGTCGAATATCCAAGGAACATACACTTGATGCTCTTTGCCTCCAACTTGTTTCTTAGATCACCTGGAACATACACTAAGCACACACACCCAAATACACGTAAATGATCAATGGAAGGTTTAGTTTTATTGAGTACCTCAAATGGGGATATATCTTGCAAGACTTTGGTTGGAATCAGATTGATGAGGTAGCAAGCAACCAAGACTGCATCTCCCCAAAAACTTTTAGGAACATTGGTATGAAACATCATGGATCTTGCTACTTCCATTAAGTGTCGGTTCTTCCTTTCAGCAACTCCATTTTGTTGTGGTGTGTGTGGACAGCTAGTTTGATGTAGTATTCCATGTTTGTTTAGATGAGCTTTGAATCTTTGACTTGTGTATTCCCTCCATTATCTGATCTTAACACTTTGATCTTGGCATTGAATTGATTAGTAACATAATTATGAAAGTTTATAAATGCCTCATAAACCCTATCTTTAGATGGAAGTAATGTAACCCATGTATATTTCGATTTCTCATCTATAAAGGTCACAAAGTATTTATTCCTATCTCTAGACATGTAAGGTGAGGTCCAAACATCGAATGTACTAAATCAAAGCAATGCTCATAAATTGTAGACGATTTAGGGAAAACAACACGACAATGTTTGCCAAGGATACAAGCCTCACAAACTGAGTGATCATAAGCGACATTAGGAATTATTAAGCTTAAAGCACGAGCATGAGGATGTCCTAAACTAGCATGCCATAAGACATCTTTATTAGCAAAAACACAGGATTTGAAAGCTAAGGAATCCAAATTGCTTGGAGGGTCTTCAAGAACATAGAGCTCATCTTGAGTTACACCACCTCCAAGTATCTTACCACTCTTAATATCCTGAAAGTAAACATTGTTAGGCCCAAATGTAACATTGCAATTGAGGTCTTTAGTAGCCTTTTGACAGAAACTAGATTAGACTTAAATTTAGGTACAAAGAATGCATTAGTTTCTTTGTCAAATAGTCTTAATTTTCCGGTTCCTTCAATTGGAATACCCTTACCATCAGCTATAGTTACTTGTCCTAGACATGGTTCAATATTCTTTAACAACCTAGCATTGCTAATCATATGGTGAGAAGCACCTGAATCCACTACCAACTTATGATCTGGTTTATCAAGCGATTTATGGGAGTAGAGTGTGATACCGGAGAGTTTTGAGGCATAGGCCTTGATGAGATCCTCCAAGTCACTCTTCTTAACATACTCCATGGATACATTCATAGCTAGCTCTCCTCCTTGGTTGGATGAACTTGCCGGTTCAGTCGCAACCATTTGAGAGATGTTAGCCTTTGAATCCTTGAACCGGTTTGGCTTGAGATGAGGATGAAGTATCCAGCACTTGTCCTTGATGTGGCCATTCCTCTTACAATGCTCACACATCACACTCTTCCTATCCTCTTGCTTAAACACGCTTTTGTTGGCCATGACTAGTTCTCCCTTACCACCAAACAAACCAATGTTGCCTTGCTCCCTTTGAATCCGTGAGCACACCTCTTCGAAATCAGGGAGTTTTGGCTCTCTCAGGATGGACTTAATCACATCCTTAAAGGCTGGATTTAGGTTGAGAAGGAGCCCAAATATCTTGTCTTTTTCCTTCCTTTCATTAAGCACCTTTGGATCCATAGAACTTGGTCTCAACATGTCAAGCTCGGACCATGTTGACTGGAACTTGCCCAGGAATTTTGTGAACTCCATATCCTCTTGGTGTAGATCATTGAGAGCCTTCTTAACCTCATACACACGGCTGAGGTTTCAAACATCCCCATACACCCTCTTGAGAGTGTCCCAAAGAGACTTGGCAGTTTCACAATGTGAATAAGCTTCAAGAATGGATGGGTCCAATGAATTTTGGAGGAATCCAAGGACTGATTGATCTTCTTGGAACCACCTAGCTTCTTCTTTTCTTGTTCCCTCATCCTTCTTCTCCTTTGGATCATCTATAGATGGAGTATTATCCTCCAAGATGTGATTCCAAAGTCCTTTGCCACAAATGGCTGTCTTGATGGTTCTTGACCATAATGTGTAGTTCAAGCCTTTGAGAACTACTGCTATCACCGTAGGTTTCAGGCTGGAAGTAATTTGAACTGTATCCTCCATTGTTAGGCTTTGAAGAGCTCAAAGGAAGCAGCTTTTATGGTTGAATGAAACCGTGAGTTTTTAGTCTAAAGACTGAGAGATTTTGACAGAATTTTAGATTAGAAACTGAGAGATTTGAGTAGAAAAGATAAGAGAATGATCTTATGCTCTGATACCATGTAAGAATATTGAGATTATAGAGGAGAAATGTGAAGAATTGAATCTGAATACTCAAAGAGAAGTATGAGAAAATGAGAAATGACTTAGACTTATGGAGAAGAATCTCCTAAGAGTATATTATACATTGAGTCTTTACAGCCCTTTTATAGAGGATTTACAATGTGAACACAAAAGAAAACGAATTCAAACTTGTGGATGAGTTTGAATAGAGGAGGAGCCTGTCAACAACCAATGAGAAGAGAGGAGACAGCATGGGCATGACTGTTTGGTGTGGTTGCCAAGACTGTGTGCAGCATGGGCATGACTGTTTGGTGTGGTTGCCAAGACTGTGTGCAGCATGGGCATGACTTTTCCACCTTGATTCTTCTCCCAAGGTAGCTATTTAACCATTTCAACCATGTGGTTAATAATAACCCATCCTTTTTCATTTCCCTTGTTATTCAAACTGAATTTTCGTGCTCACACTTGCCTTGTAGGTCAAGATAGGTCTTATTTGATTTTCCTATGTCAATATCGTGTGTTTCTGAGGTCTAAATCAAAAGTTATGGACGATTTAGTGAGGACATGTCAAGTTGATCAGCGAGTTAATATGATCATTCTAAACTGATCATTGGTGCACATTAAGTAAAGTCTTATAAATGAGGCACAAAGCATAGCATCACACAGTTTGGGATATATTGGATTACGTGTGTAGTTTGGGATGGATTGGATTACTTGGACGCTTTGTCCTATATATTTCTTTCTCAAATTTTGACACAATATAGAAAATTGAGCTAGCTTAACGTGGGCATTGGATTCGTCTCATTCTGATCACTAAATCACAAGTTACAGACGTTTTAGTGCGGACATGTAAAGTTGATTGATCAGTCAATATGATTATTCTAAATTGATCATTGGTGCTCATTGACTAAAAGCTAATAAATGAAAAATAATGCATGGCATCACGCAGTTTGGGATGGATTGGATTACCTGGATGCTGTGTCCTACCTATTTTGTCTCAAATTTCATCATAGTATAAAAAATTGAACTAGCTTAATGTTGGCATTGGATTTGTATCATTCTGAGTTACAAATCAAAAGTGATGGACGATTTAGTGCAGACATGTCATGTTGATCGGATAGTTAAAATGATCATTCCAAACTGATCAATTGTGTTCATTGAGTAAACCCTTAAAAATGAAGAATAATGCACGGCATCACACAGTTTGGGATGGACTCGATTACTTGGACGCTTTTTCGTATCTATTTATTTCTCAAATTTTGTCACAATATAGAAAATTGAGGTACCTTAACCTGGGCATTGTATTCATGTGTTTATGAGCTCTAAATAAAAAGTACGGACGATTTAGTGCGGACATAACAAGTTGATCGGCGAGTTAAAAGGATCATTCTAAACTGATCTTCAGTGCATATTACGTAAAGGCTTATAAATGAGGAATAAAACATAGCATCACGAAATTTGGGATATATTGGATTACTTGGACGCTTTTTTGTATCTTGTTATGTTTCAAATTTATTCACAATATAGAAAATTGAACACTAGCTTAATGTGGGAATTGGATTCTTGTCATTCTGAGCTATAAATCAAAAGTTATGGAAGATTTAGAGCAGACATGGCAAGTTGAACGGCCAGTTAAAATGATCATTCTAAACTGATAATTGGTGCTCATTGAGTTAAAGCTTATAAATAAAAAATAATGCATGGCATCCCGCAGTTTGGGATGGATTTGATTACTTATTTATTTCTCAAATTTTGTCACAATATATAGAATTGAGCTAGCTTAACGTGGGCATTGGATTCGTGTCATTCGGAGGTTTAAATCAAAAGTTAATTACTATTTAGTGCGGACATTTCAAGTTTATTGGGCAGTTAAAGTGATCATTCTAAACTGATCATTGGTGCTCACTGAGTAAAGGCTTATAAATGAAGCATAATGCATGGGATCACACATTTTCGGATATATTGGATTACTTGGACTCTTAATCTTATCTAGTTTAGTCTCAAATTTTGTCACACTATAGAAAATTAAACTAGCTTAATGTGGGCAATTGATTCGTGTCATTATGACCTATCAATCAAATGTTATGGATGATATAGTGCGGACATGTGAAGTTGATCAGCCAGTTAAAATGATCATTCTAAACTGATCGTTGGTGCTCATTGAGTAAAAGCTTATAAATGAAGAATAATGCATGGCATCACGTAATTTGGGATGGACTAGATTACTTGGACTTTTGTCATATCCATTTCTGTCTCAATTTTTGTTACTTTATAGAAAATTGAGCAAGCTAAACCTGGGCATTGGATTCGTTTGTTTTGGACCTCTAAAGCAAAGTTACGAACGATTTTTTATGGACATGTCAAGTTGATCGGCGAGTTAAAATGATCATTCTAAACTGATCATTGGTGCTCATGAAGTAAAAGCTTATAAATGAAAAATAATGTTAGGCATCACACAGTTCGAGATGGATTGGATTACTTGGACGATTTGTCATATCTATTTCTATGTCAAATTTTGTTACAATATAGAAAATTTAGCTAGCTTAACGTGGGCATTGGATTCATGTCATTCTGAGCGCTAAATAAAAAGTTATGTATAATTTAGTGCGGACATGTAAAGTTGATCGGGCAGTTAAAGTAATCATTCTAAACTTATCATTGGTGCTGATTAAGTAAAGGATTATAAATGAAGTATAGTGCATGGCATAACACAGTTTTGAATATATTGGATTACTTGGACGCTTTTTCGTATCTATTTATTTCTCAAATTTTGTCACCAATGATTATTGTAAACAGATCATTGGTGCTCATTAAGTAATGGCTTATAAATGAGGCATAAAGCATGGTATCACATAGTTTTGGATAGATTAGATTACTTGGACGCTTTGTCGTATATAGTTCTATTTCAAATTTTGTCACAATATAGAAGATTGAACTAGCTTAATGTGGGCATTGGATTCGTGTCATTCTGAGCTATAAATCAAAAGTTATGGACGTTTTAGTCAGAAATGACAAGTTGCTCGGCGAGTTAAAATGATCATTGGTGATTATTGAGTAAAAACTTATAAATGAAAAATAATGCATGGCATCACGGAAATTGGGATGGATTGGATTACTTGGATGCTTTGTGGTATCTATTTATGTCTCAAATTTAGTCACAATATAGGAAATTGAGCTAGCTTAACGTGGGCATTGGATTCGTATCATTCAGAGCTGTGAATCAAAAGTTAGGATGATTTAGTGCGGACATGTTAAGTTGAGTGGCAAGTTAAAATAAAGACTTATAAATGAAGCATAAAGTATGGCATCAAGTAGTTTGGCTACATCGGATTACTTTGACTCTTTTTCGTCTCTATTTCTATCTCAAACTTTCTGAAAATATTGAAAATTGAGTTTGCTTAACGTTTGCACTGGATTCGTATCATTCTGAGCTATAAATCAAAAGTTATGGACCATTTAATGTGGACATGTCAAGTTAATCAGCCTGCTAATATGATTATTCTAAACTAATCATTGGTGCTCATTGAGTAAAAGCTTATAAATGAAAAAGAATGCATGGCATCACACAGTTTGGGATAAATTGGATTACATGGACGCTTGGTTGTATCTATTTCTGTCTCAAATTTTGTCACAATATAGAAAATTGAACTAGCTTAATATGGGCATTGAATTCGTGTCATTCTGATATACAAATCAAAAGTTATGGACGATGTAGTGCAGACATGTCAAGTTGATCGGCGACTTAAAATGATCATTCTAAAGTGATCGTTGGTGCTCATTGAGTAACACATATAAATGAAGAATAATGCATGACATCACGCAGTTTGGGATGGACTGGATTACTTGGACGCTTTCTCGTATCTATTTATTTCTCAAATTTTGTCATAATATAGAAAACTAGGCTACCTTAACGTTGGCATTGGCTTCTTGTGTTTCGGAGCTCTAAATCAAAAGTTACGGACGATTTAGTGCCGACATGTCAAGTTGATCGGCGAGTTAAAATTATCATCCTAAACTGATCATTGGTGCTCATTATGTAAAGGCTTATAATTGAGGCATAAAGCATGGCATCACGCATTATGGGATAGATTGGATTACTTGGACACTTTGTCGTATCTAATTTCGTTTCAAAATTTGTCACAATATAGAAAATTGAACTAGCTTAATATGGACATTAGATTCTTGTCATTCTGAGCTATAAATCAAATGTTATGGATGATTTAGTGTATACATGACAAGTTGATCGGCCTGTTAAAATGATCATTCTAAACTAATCATTGGGTAAAAACTTATAAAAGCTTATTGGATAAAAGCTTATAAATGAAAAATAATGCATGGCATCACGTAGTTCTAGAAGGATTGGATTAATTGGATGCTTTGTCGTATCTACTTCTATCTCAAAGTTTGTCACAATATTGAAAATTGAGCAAGCTTAACGTGGGCATTTGATTTGTGTCATTGCGAGCTCTAAATCTAAATTTACGGACGACTTAGTGCAGAAATGTAAAGTTGATCGGCCAGTTAAAGTGATAATTCTAAATGATCGTTGTTTGTCATTGAGTAAAGGCTTATAAATGAAGTATTATGCATGGCATCACACAGTTTGGGTTAGATTGGATTACTTAGACACTTTGTCGTATATAGATCTTTCTCAAATTTTTCACAATATAGATTGGATTACTTGGGCATTGGATTCGTGTGTTTCTAACCTGTAAATCAAAAGTTACGAACGATTTAGTAAGAAGATTTAGTGCGGACATGACAACTTGATCGGCCTGTTGAAATGATCATTCAAAACTGATCATTGGTGCTCATTGAGTAAAAGCTTATAAATGAAAAATAATGCATGGCATCACGCAGTTTGGGATGGATGCGATTACTTGGATGCTTTGTCGTATCTATTATTTCTCAAAATTTGTCACAATATAGAAAATTGAGCTAGTTTAACGTGGGCATTGGATTCGTGTCATTCTGAGCTTAAAATCAAAAGTTTCGGACGATTTAGGGCGGACATGTCAAGTTGATCGGTCAGCTAAAGTGATCGTTCTAAACAGATCATTGGTGCTCATTGAGTCAAGGCTTATAAATGAAACATAACGCATGGCATCACGCAGTTTGGGATAGATTGGATTACCTGGACGCATTGTTGTATCTAGCCCTGTCTCAAATTTTGTCACAATATAGAAAATTGAACTAGATTAATGTGGGCATTGGATTCGTGTCATTCTGAGCTACAAATCAAAAGTGATGGATGATGTAGTGTAGACATATAAAGTTGATCGGCTAGTTAAAATGATCATTCTAAACTGATCGTTGGTGCTCATTGAGTAAACGCTTATAAATGAAGAATAATGCATGGCATCACGCAGTTAGGGATGGACTGGATTACTTGGTCGCTTTGTCATATCTATTATCCCTCAAAATTTGTCACAATACAGAAAGTTGAGCTAGCATAACGTGGGCATTGGATTCGTGTCATTCTGAGCTTTAAATCAAAACTTTTGGACGATTTAGTGCAGACATGTCAAGTTGATCGGCCAGTTAAAGTGATCATTCTAAACTGATCATTGGTGCTCATTGGGTCAAGTCTTATAAATGAAACATAATGCATGGCATCACATAGTTTGGGATAGATTGGATTACTTGGACGCTTTGTCGTATCTAGTTTTGTCTCAAATTTTGTCACAGTATAAAAAATTGAACTAGCTTAATGTGGGAAATTCATTAATGTGTTTCTGACCTTTAAATCAAAAGTTACGGACGATTAAGTGCGGACATGTCAAGTTGATCAGCGAATTAAAATGATCATTCTAAACTGATCGTTGACATTAAGTAAAAGCTTATAAATGAGGCATAAAACATGGCATCACGCAGTTTGGGATAGATTGGACTACACTAACGCTTTGTCATATCTATTTCTGTTTCAAAGTTTTTCACAACATAGAAAGTTGAACTAGCTTACTGTGGGCATTGGATTCCTGTCATTTGAGCTATAAATCAAAAGTTATGGAAGATTTAGTGCATACATGTCAAGTTGATCGGCCAGTTAAAATGATCATTCCAAACTGATCGTAGGTTCTCATTTAGTAAAAGCTTATATATGAAGAATAATGCATGGCATCATGCAGTTTGGGATGGACTGGATTACTTGGATGCTTTGTCATATCTATTTCTGTTTCAAATATTGTTACACTATAGAAAATTGAGTTAGCTTAACGAGGGCATTGGATTCGTGTGTTTCGGAGCTCTAAATCTAAATTTAAGGACAATTTAGTGCTCATTAAGTAAAGGCTTATAAATGAGGCATCAAGCATGGCATCACGCATTATGGGATAGATTGGATTATTTGGACGTTTTGTCGTATATAGTTCTGTTTCAAAGTTTCTCGCAATATATAAAATTGAACTAGCTTAATATGGACATTAGATTCATGTCATTCTGAGCTATAAATCAAAAGTTATGGACGATTTAGTGCAGACATGACAAGGTTATTGGCAAGTTAAAATGATCATTCTAAACTGATCATTGGTCATTGGTGCTCATTGGGTAAAAACTTATAAATGAAAAATAATGCACGACATCATGCAGTTCTGGAAGGATTGGATTACTTGAATGCTTTGTCGTATCTACTTCTGTCTCAAAGTTTGTCACAATATTGCAAATTGAGCTAGCTTAACGTGGGCATTTCATTCGTGTTGTTGGGAGTTCTAAATCAAAAGTTATGAAAGATTTAGTGCGGACATGTAAAGTTGATCAGCCAGTTAAATTGATAATTCTAATCTAATAGTTGGTGCTCATTGAGTAAAGGCTTATAAATGAAGCATTATGCATGGCATCACACAAAGTAGGATAGATTGGATTACTTAGATGCTTTGTCGTATCTAGTTCTGTCTCAAATTTTGTCACAACATAGAAAATTGACCTAGCATAACTCCGGCATTGGATTTGTGTCAATCTGAGCTATAAATCAAAAGTTATGAACGATATAGTGCAGACATGTCAAATTGATTGGCCAGTTAAAATGATTATTTTCAACTGATCATTGGTGCTCATTGAGTAAAAGCTTATAAATAAAGAATAATGCATGGCATCACACAGTTTGGGATAGACTGGATTAATTGTACGCTTTGTCGTATCTATTTATGCCTCAAATTTTGTCACAATATAGAAGTTTCAGCTAGCTTAACGTGAACATTGGATTCATGTAATTCTGATCTCTAGATCAAAAGTTACGGACGATTTAGTGCGGACTTATCAAGTTGATTGGCCAGTTAATCTGATCTTTCTAAACTGATCATTGGTGCTGATTGAGTAAAGCCTTATAAATAAAGCATAATGCATGGCATCACACAGTTCTGGATAGATTGGATTACTTGGACGCTTTGTCGTATCTATTTCTGGTTCAAATTTTGTTACACTATAGAAAATTGAGCTACCTTAACGTGGGCATTGGGTCTTGTGTTTCTAAGCTCTAAATCAAAAGTAACGGATGATTTAGTGCAGATGATTTAGTGCAGACGATTTAGTGCGGACATGACAAGTTGATGGGCCCGTTAAAATGATCATTCGAAGCCGATCATTGGTGCTTATTGAGTAAAAGCTTATAAATGAAAAATAATGCATGGCATCGCGTAGTTTGGGATGAATTGGATTACTTGGACGCTTTATCGTATCTATTTCTATCTCAAATTTTATCACAATATAGAAAATTGAACTAGTTTAATGTGAGCATTGGATTCATGTCATTCTAAACTACAAAAAAAAGTTATGGACGATGTAGTGCAGACATGTCAAGTGGATCGGCCAGTTAAAATGATCATTCTAAACTAATCATTGGTGCTCATTAAGTAACGCTTATAAATGAAGAATATTGCATGGCATCACAAAGTTTGGGATAGATTGGATTACTTGCACGCTTTGTCGTATCTAGTTCTCTCTCAAATTTTGTCACAATATAGAAAATTGAACTAGTTTAATGTGGGAAATTGATTCGTGTCTTTCAGACTTATCAATCAAAAGTCATGAACGATATAGTGCATACATGTCAATTTGAACGACCAGTTAAAATGATCAATCTAAACTGATCGTTGGTGCTCATTTAGTAAAAGCTTATAAATGAAGAATAATGCATGGCCTCACGCAGTTTGGGATGGACTGGATTACTTGGAAGCTTTGTCGTATTTATTTCGGTCTCAAATATTTTTACACTGTTATTGAGCTAGCTTAACGTGAGCACACGATTCGTGTGTTTCTGACCTCTAAATCAAAAGTTATATACGATTTAGGGCGAATGTTACGTTGATCAGTGAGTTAAAATGATCATTCTAAACTGATCATTGGTGCTCATTGAGTAAAGACTTATGAATGAGGCATAAGGCGTGCCATCACGCAGCTTGGGATAGATTGGATTACTTGGACGCTTTGTCGTAGCTAGTTTTGTTTCAAAGTTTGTCCCAATGTAGAAAATTGACTAGCTTAATATGGGTATTGGATTCGTGTCCAGCTATAAATCAAATGTGATGTACGATTTAGTCCACACATGACAAGTGGATCGGCCTGTTAAAATGATCATTCTAAACTGATCATTGGTGCTCATTGAGTAAAAGCTTATAAATGAAAAATAATGCATGGCATGACGCAGTTCCGGAAGGATTAGATTACTTGAATGCTTTGTCGTATCTATTTTTTCTCAAAACTTGTCACAATATTGAAAATGGAGCAAACTTAACGTGGGCATTTGATTCGTGTCATTCTAAGATCTAGCTCAAAAGTTACTAACGATTTAGTGCAGACATGTCAAGTTGATTGGCCAGTTCAAATGATCATTCTTCTGATCATTGATGCTCATTGAGTAAATGCTTATAAATGAAGCATAATGCATGGCATCACACAGTTTTGGATAGATTGGATTACTTGGATGCTTTGTCGTATCTATTTCTTTCTCATATTTGGTTACACTATAGAAAATTGAGCTGGCTTGACGTGGCCATTGGATTCGTGTGTTTCCGAGCACTAAATAAAAATTTACGAACGATTTAGTGCGGTCATGTCAAGTTGATTGGCTAGTTAAAACGATCATTCTAAACTGATCGGTTGTACTCATTAAGTAAAGGATTAAAAATGAGGCATCAAACATGGTA
>CM032163.1:17271523-17527653 GCA_018901935.1 Pugionium cornutum | reverse complement strand
TTTCTGTCTCAAATTTTGTCACAATATAGAAATTGAGCTTGCTTAACGTGGGCATTGGATTCGTGTCATTCGGAGCTCTAAATCAAAAGTTACAGACGATTTAGTGTGGACATGTCAAGTTGATCCGGCAGTTAAAGTGATCATTCTAAACTGATCATTAAAGCTCAATGAGTATAGGCTTATAAATTAAGTAGATTGCATGGCATCACAGAGTTATGGATTGATTAGATTACTTAGATGCTTTGTCGTATCTAGTTATGTCTCAAATTTTGTCACAATATAGAAAATATAGCTAGTTTAACGTGGGCATTGGATTCGTGTCATTCTGAGCTCTAAATCAAAAGTTACGAACGATTTAGTACGAACATGCAAAATTGATTGGCCAATTAAAGTGATCATTATAAACTGATAATTGGTGCTCATTAAGTAAAGGCTTATAAATGAAGCATATGCATGGCATCAAGGAGCTTGGATAGATTAGATTACTTGGACGCTTTGTCATCTGTATTTCTGACTCAAATTTTGTCAAAATATAGAAAATTGAGCGAGATTAACGTAGGCATTGGATTCCTGTCATTCTGATCTCTAAATCAAAAGTTACAGACGATTTAGAGCGGACATGTGTCAAGTTGATCGGCCAGTTATAAATGAAGCATAATGCATGGCATCACACTGTTTTGGATAAATTGGATTACTCTGACGTTTTGTTGTGTTTATTTCTGTCTCAAATTTTGTTACAATATAGAAAATTGAGCTATTTTAACGAGGGCATTAGATTCGTGTCATTCTGAGCTCTAAATCGAAAGTTACAGACGATTTAGTGCGGACATATAATGTTGAGTGGCCAGTTAAAGTGATCATTCTAAACTGATCATTGGTGCTGATTAACCTAAGGCTTATAAATGAATCATATTGCATGGCATCAAGCAGTTGGGATAGATTGGATTACATGGATGCTTTGTCATCTCTATTTCTCTCTTAAATTTGTCAAAATATAGAAAATTGAGCTAGCTTAACGTGGGCATTGGACTCATGTCATTTTAAGCTTTAAATCAAAAATTACGGACGATATTGTGCGGACATGTGAAGTTGATCGGCCATTTAAAGTGATCATTCTAAATTGATCATTGGTGCTCATTGAGTAAAAGCTTATCAATGAAAAATAATATATGGCATCACACAGTCTGGGATTAATTGGACGCTTTGTCATATCTATTTTTGTCTCAAACTTTGTAAAAAAATAGAAAATTGATTAAGCTTAACATGGGCATTGGATTTGTGTCATTCGGAGCTCTAAATTGAAAGTTACATACGATTTAATGTGGACATGTCAAGTTGATCAGGCAGTTAAAGTGATTATTCTAAACTGATCATTTGTGCTCATTGAGTAAAGGCTTATAAATGAAGCATAACGCATGGCATCACACAGCTTTTGGATAAATTCGATTACTTGGACGCTTTGTCATATATATATTTCCATTTCAAATTTTGTTGCAATATAAAAAATTGAGCTAGCTTAACGTGAGCATTAAATCAAAAGTTACGGACGATTCTGTACGGACATGTAGAGTTGATCGGCCAATTGATGTGATCATTATAAACTGATCATTGGTGCTCATTGAGTAAAGGCTTATAAATGAAGCATAAGGCATGACATCATGCAGTTTGGGATAGATTGCATTACTTGGACGCTTTGTCGTATCTAGTTTTCTCTCAAATTTTGTCACGATATAGAAAATTGACTAGCTTAATGTGGGCATTGGTTTCGAGTCATTCTAAGCTATAAATCAATAGTTATGGATGATTTAGTGCAGATATGACAAGTTGATCGGCCAGTTAAAATGATCATTCTAGACTGATCATTTGTGCTCATTTAGTAAAAG
Source organism: Pugionium cornutum (assembly GCA_018901935.1). Classification (NCBI taxonomy): domain Eukaryota; kingdom Viridiplantae; phylum Streptophyta; class Magnoliopsida; order Brassicales; family Brassicaceae; genus Pugionium; species Pugionium cornutum. Next base: position 17,525,770 of record CM032163.1, on the reverse strand, counting down.
CTTATAAATGCAAAATAATGCATGGCATCACGCGGTTTGGGATGGATTGGATTACTTGGATGTTTTGTCGTATCTATTTCGGTCTCAAATTTTGTCACAATATAGAATTTGAGCTTGCTTAACGTGGGCATTGGACTCGTGTCATTCTAAGTTCTAAATCAATAGTTACGGAAGATTTAGTGCATACATGTCAAGTTGGTCGGCCAGTTAAAGTGGTCATTCTAAACTGATCATTGCTGCTCATTAAATAAAGGCTTATAAATGACGCATAATGCATGGCATCAAGTTTAGATTGATTGGATTACTTGTACGCCTGTTCGTCACTATTTTAGTCTCAAATTAAGTCAAAATATAGAAAATTGAGATAGCTTAATGTGGGCATTGGATTCGTGTCATTTTGACCTCTAAATGAAAACTTACAAACGATTTAGTGTGGAAATGTCAAGTTGAGTGGCTAGTTAAAGTGATCATTTTAAACTGATCACTGGTGCTGATTAAGTTAAGGCTTATAAATGAAGTATAATGCATGGCATCAAGTTATATGGATATATTGGATTACTTGGAGGCTTTGTCATCTCTATTTCGGTCACAAATTTTGTCAAAAATATTGAAAATTGATTTAGCTTAACGTGGGCATTGGATTCCTGTCATTTTGAACTCTAAATCAAAAGTTACGGACGATTTAGTACATACATGTCAAGTTGAAGGGTCAGTTAAAGTGATCAATTTAAACTGATCACTGGAGCTCATTAAGTAAAAGCTTATAAATGAAAAATAATGCTTGGCATTACGCAGTTTCGGATGGATTAGATTACTTGGACGCTTTGTCCTATCTATTTTTGTCTCAAATTTTGTCACAATATAGAAAATTTAGCTAGTTTAACGTGGGCAGTGGATTCGTATCATTCTGAGCTATATAAATCAAAAGTTATGGATTATTGAGTGCGGACATGTCAAGTTGAGTGGCAAGTTAAAGTGATCATTCTAAACAGATCATTGGTGCTCAATAAGTAAAGGCTTATAAATGAAGCATAAAGCATGGCATCAAGAAGTTTGGATAGATTGGATTACTTGGATGCTTTGTCGTCTCTATTTCTATCTCAAACTTTGTCAAAATATAGAAAATTGAGCCTGCTTAACGTGGGCATTGGATTCGTGTCATTCTCAGCTACAAATGAAAAGTTATGGACGATTTAGTGCAGACATGTCAAGTTGATCCCCCAGTTAATATGATTATTCTAAACTGATCATTGGTGTTCATTGAATAAAAGCTTATAAATGAAAGATAATGCATGGCATCACGCAGTTTGGCATGAATTGGACTACTTACACGCTATATCTGTCTTAGTTTTTTCACAATATAGAAAACTGAACTAGCTTAACGTGGGCATTGGATTCGTGTCATTCTAAGCTACAAATCAAAAGTTATGGACGATGTAGTGCTGATACATCAAGTTAATCGTCCAGATAAAATGATCATTCTAAATAGATCATTGGTGCTCATTGAAGAATAATGCATGACATCATGCAGTTTGGGATGGACTGGATTACTTGGACGCTTTCTCGTATCTATTTATTTCTCAAATTTTATCACAATATAGAAAATTGAGCTACCATATCGTGGGCATTAGATTTGTGTCATTCTAAGGTTTAAATCAAAAGTCACGAATGATTTAGTGCGGACATGTCAAGTTGATCGGGTAGATAAAGTGATCATTCTAAACTGATCATTGGTGCTCACTGAGTAAAGGCTTATAAATGAAGCATAATGCATGACATCATGCAGTTTGGGATACATTGGATTACTTGGACGCTTTGTCGTATCTAGTTATGACTCAAATTTTGTTACAATATAGAAAATTGAACAAACTTAATGTGGGCATTGGATTTTTGTCATTTTGAGCTCTAAATCAAAAGTTACGGACGATTCAATGCGGACATGTCAAGTTGAGTGGACAGTTAAAGTGATCATTCTAAACAGATCATTGGTGCTCATTAAGTAAAGGCTTATAAATGAAGCATAAATCATTGTATCACACAGTTTGGGATAGATTGGATTACTTGGACGCTTTGTCGTATCTAATTCTGTTTCAATTTTTGTCACAATATAGCAAATTGAAGTAGCTTAATGTGGGCATTGGATTCGTGTCATTATAAGCTATAAATCAAAAGTTAAGGACGATTTAGTGCATACATGACAAGTTGATCGGTCAGTTATAATTATCATTCTAAACTGATCACTGGTGCTCATTCAGTAAAAGGTTATAAATGAATAATAATGTATGGCATCACGCAGTTTGGAATATACTGGATTACTTAGACACTTTGTCGTTTCTATTTCTGTCTAAAATTTTGTCACGATAAATAAAATTAAGCTAGCTTAAAGTGGGCATTGGATTCGTGTAATTCTGAGCTCTAAATCAAAAGTTACGTACGATTTAGTGCAGACATGTCAAGTTGATCGGGCAGTTAAATTGATCATTCTAAATGGATCGTTAGTGCTCATTGAGTAAATGCTTCTAAATGTAGCATAATGCATGGCATCACACAGTTTTGAATAGATTGGATTACTTGGACGCTTTGTCGTTTCTATTTCTTTCTCAAATTTTGTTACACTATAGAAAATTGAGCTAGCTTAACGTGGGCTATAGTGTCGTGTGTTTCTGATGTCTAAATCAAAAGTTATCGACGATTTAGTGAGGACATGTCAAGTTGATCAGCGAGTTAATATGATCATTCTAAACTGATCATTGGTGCACATTAAGTAAAGGCTTATAAATGAGGTACAAAGCATAGCATCACACAGTTTGGGATATATTGGATTACGTGTGTAGTTTGGGATGGATTGGATTACTTGGACGCTTTGTCGTATATATTTCTTTCTCAAATTTTGACACAATATAGAAAATTGAGCTAGCTTAACGTGGGCATTGGATTCGTCTCATTCTGAACTCTAAATCACAAGTTACAGACGTTTTAGTGCGGGCATGACAAGTTGATCGATCAGTCAATATGATTATTCTAAATTGATCATTGGTGCTCATTGACTAAAAGCTTATAAATGAAAAATAATGCATGGCATCACGCTATTTGGGGTGGATTGGATTACTTGGACGCTTTGTCCTACCTATTTTTGTCTCAAATTTCATCATAGTATAAAAAATTGAACTAGCTTAATGTTGGCATTGGATTTGTATCATTCTGAGTTACAAATCAAAAGTGATGGACGATTTAGTGCAGACATGTCATGTTGATCGGATAGTTAAAATGATCATTCTAAACTGATCAATTGTGTTCATTGAGTAAACACTTAAAATGAAGAATAATGCATGGCATCACGCAATTTGGGATGGACGGGATTACTTGGACGGTTTGTCGTATCTATTTATTTATCAAATTTTGTCACAATATAGAAAATTGAGGTACCTTAACGTGGGCATTGTATTCATGTGTTAATGAGCTCTAAATCAAAAGTACGGACGATTTAGTGCGGGCATATCAAGTTGATCGGCGAGTTAAAAGGATCATTCTAAACTGATCTTCAGTGCATATTAAGTAAAGGCTTGTAAATGAGGAATAAAACATAGCATCACGAAATTTGGGATATATTGGATTACTTGGACGCTTTTTTGTATCTTGTTATGTTTCAAATTTATTCACAATATAGAAAATTGAACACTAGCTTAATGTGGGAATTGGATTCTTGTCATTCTGAGCTATAAATCAAAAGTTATGGAAGATTTAGAGCAGACATGGCAAGTTGAACGGCCAGTTAAAATGATCATTCTAAACTGATCATTGGTGCTCATTGAGTTAAAGCTTATAAATAAAAAATAATGCATGGTATCCCGCAGTTTGGGATGGATTTGATTACTTATTTATTTCTCAAATTTTGTCACAATATAGAGAATTGAGCTAGCTTAACGTGGGCATTGGATTCGTGTCATTCGGAGCTTTAAATCAAAAGTTAATTACTATTTAGTGCGGACATTTCAAGTTTATTGGGCAGTTAAAGTGATCATTCTAAACTGATCATTGGTGCTCACTGAGTAAAGGCTTATAAATGAAGCATAATGCATGGGATCACACATTTTCGGATAGATTGGATTACTTGGACTCTTAATCTTATCTAGTTCAGTCTCAAATTTTGTCACACTATAGAAAATTAAACTAGCTTAATGTGGGCAATTGATTCGTGTCATTATGACCTATCAATCAAATGTTATGGACGATATAGTGCGGACATGTGAAGTTGATCAGCGAGTTAAAATGATCATTCTAAACTGATCGTTGGTGCTGATTGAGTAAAAGCTTATAAATGAAGAATAATTCATGGCATCACGTAATTTGGGATGGACTAGATTACTTGGACGCTTTGTCATATCCATTTCTGTCTCAATTTTTGTTACTTTATAGAAAATTGAGCAAACTAAACCTGGGCATTGGATTCGTTTGTTTTGGACCTCTAAAGCAAAGTTACGGACGATTTTTTGTGGACATGTCAAGTTGATCAGCGAGTTAAAATGATCATTCTAAACTGATCATTGGTGCTCATGAAGTAAAAGCTTATAAATGAAAAATAATGCTTGGCATCACACAGTTCGAGATGGATTGGATTACTTGGACGATTTGTCATATCTATTTCTATGTCAAATTTTGTCACAATATAGAAAATTTAGCTAGCTTAAAGTGGGCATTGGATTCATGTCATTTTGAGCTCTAAATCAAAAGTTATGGATAATTTAGTGCGGACATGTAAAGTTGATCGGGCAGTTAAAGTGATCATTCTAAACTTATCATTGGTGCTCATTAAGTAAAGGATTATAAATGAAGCATAATACATGGCATCACACAGTTTTGAATATATTGGATTACTTGGACGCTTTTTCGTATCTATTTATTTCTCAAATTTTGTCACAATAAAGAAAAATGAGCTTGATTAACGTGGGCATTGGATTCGTGTCCTTCTAAGCTCTAAATCAAAAATTACGGACGATTTAGTGCGGAAATGTCAAGGTTAACGGCCAGTTAATATGATTATTGTAAACAGATCATTGGTGCTCATTAAATAAATGCTTATAAATGAGGCATAAAGCATGGTATCACATAGTTTGGGATAGATTAGATTACTTGGATGCTTTGTCGTATCGAGTTCTATTTCAAATTTTGTCACAATATAGAAGATTGAACTAGCTTAATGTGGGCATTGGATTCGTGTCATTCTGAGCTATAAATCAAAAGTTATGGACGATTTAATCAGAAATGACAAGTTGCTCGGCAATTTAAATTAATCATTATAAACTGATCATTGGTGATTATTGAGTAAAAGCTTATAAATGAAAAATAATGCAAGACATCACGCAAATTGGGACGGATTGGATTACTTGGATGCTTTGTGGTATCTATTTCTGTCTCAAATTTTGTCACAATATAGGAAATTGAGCTAGCTTAACGTGGGCATTGGATTCGTATCATTCAGAGCTGTGAATCAAAAGTTACGGATGATTTAGTGCGGACATGTTAAGTTGAGTGGCAAGTTAAAATAAAGACTTATAAATGAAGCATAAAGCATATTAAGTAGTTTGGCTAGATTGGATTACTTGGACTCTTTTTCGTCTCTATTTCTATCTCAAACTTTCTGAAAATATTGAAAATTGAGTTTGCTTAACATGTGCACTGGATTCGTATCATTCTGAGCTATAAATCAAAAGTTATGGACCATTTAATGTGGACATGTGAAGTTAATCAGCTTGCTAATATGATTACTCTAAACTAATCATTGGTGCTCATTGGGTAAAAGCTTATAAATGAAAAAGAATGCATGGCATCACACAGTTTGGGATAAATTGGATTACATGGACGCTTGGTCGTATCTATTTCTGTCTCAAATTTTGTCACAATATAGAAAATTGAACTAGCTTAATATGGGCATTGAATTCGTGTCATTCTGAGATACAAATCAAAAGTTATGGACGATGTAGCGCAGACATGTCAAGTTGATCGGCGACTTAAAATGATCATTCTAAAGTGATCATTGGTGCTCATTGAGTAACGCATATAAATGAAGAATAATGCATGACATCACGCAGTTTGGGATGGACTGGATTACTTGGATGCTTTCTCGTATCTATTTATTTCTCAAATTTTGTCATAATATAGAAAACTAGGCTACCTTAACGTTGGCATTGGCTTCTTGTGTTTCGGAGCTCTAAATCAAAAGTTAGGGACGATTTAGTGCGGACATGTCAAGTTGATCGGCGAGTTAAAATTATCATTCTAAACTGATCATTGGTGCTCATTATGTAAAGGCTTATAAATGAGGCATAAAGCATGGCATCACGCATTATGGGATAGATTGGATTACTTGGACACTTTGTCGTATCTAATTTCGTTTCAAATTTTATCACAATATAGAAAATTGAACTAGCTTAATATGGACATTAGATTCATGTCATTCTGAGCTATAAATCAAATGTTATGGATGATTTAGTGTATACATGACAAGTTGATCGGCCTGTTAAAATGATCATTCTAAACTGATCATTGGGTAAAAGCTTATAAAAGCATATTGGGTAAAAGCTTATAAATGAAAAATAATGCATCGCATCACGCAGTTCTAATTGGATGCTCTGTCGTATCTACTTCTATCTCAAAGTTTGTCACAATATTGAAAATTGAGCTAGCTTAACGTGGGCATTTGATTCGTGTCATTGCGAGCTTTAAATCAAAATTTACGGACGACTTAGTGCGGATATGTAAAGTTGATCGGCCAGTTAAAGTGATAATTCTAAATGATCGTTGGTTGTCATTGAGCAAAGGCTTATAAATGAAGCATTATGCATGGCATCACACAGTTTGGGATAGATTGGATTACTTAGACACTTTGTCGTATATAGACCTTTCCCAAATTTTTTCACAATATAGATTGGATTACTTGGGCATTGGATTCGTTGTTTATAACCTGTAAATCAAAAGTTACGAACAATTTAGTAAGAAGATTTAGTGCGGACATGACAATTTGATCGGCCTGTTGAAATGATTATTCAAAACTTATCATTGGTGCTCATTCAGTAAAAGCTTATAAATGAAAAATAATGCATGGCATCACGCAGTTCGGGATGGATGGGATTACTTGGATGCATTATCGTATCTATTATATCTCAAAATTTGTCACAATACATAAAATTAAGCTAGTTTAATGTGGGCATTGGATTCGTGTCATTCTGAGCTTTAAATCAAAAGTTTGGGTCGACTTAGTGCGGACATGTCAAGTTGATCGGCCAGTTAAAGTGATCATTCTAAACTGATCATTGGTGCTCATTGAGTCAAGGCTTATAAATGAAACATAACGCATGGCATCACGTAGTTTGGGACAGATTGGATTACTTGGACGCGTTGTTGTATCTAGCTCTGTCTCAAATTTTGTCACAATATAGAAGATTGAACTAGATTAATGTGGGCATTGGATTCGTGTCATTCTGAGCTACAAATCAAAAGTGATGGATGATGTAGTGTAGACATATAAAGTTGATCGGCCAGTTAAAATGATCATTCTAAACTGATCATTGGCGCTCATTGAGTAAACGCTTATAAATGAAGAATAATGCATGGCATCATGCAGTTTGGGATGATCTGGATTACTTGGTCGCTTTGTCGTATCTATTATCTCTCAAAATTTGTCACAATACAGAAAATTGAGCTAGCATAACGTGGGCATTGGATTCGTGTCATTCCGAGCTTTAAATCAAAAGTTTTGGATGATTTAGTGCGCACATGTCAGGTTGATCGGCCAGTTAAAGTGATCATTCTAAACTGATCATTGGTGCTCATTGAGTCAAGGCTTATAAATGAAACATAACGCATGGCATCACAAAGGTTGGTATAGATTGGATTACTTGGACGCTTTGTCGTATCTAGTTCTCTCTCAAATTTTTTCACAATATAGAAAATTGAACTAGCTTAATGTGGGAAATTGATTCGTGTCTTTCAGACCTATCAATCAAAAGTCATGAACGATATAGTGCATACATGTCAATTTGAACGACCAGTTAAAATGATCAATCTAAACTGATCGTTGGTGCTCATTGAGTACAAGCTTATAAATGAAGAATAATGCATGGCCTCACGCAGTTTGGGATGGACTGGATTACATGGACGCTTTGTCGTATTTATTTTGGTCTCAAATTTTTTTACAGTATAGAAAATTGAGCTAGCTTAACGTGAGCACAAGATTCGTGTGTTTCTGACATCTAAATCAAAAGTTATATACGATTAAGGGCGAATGTTACGTTGATCAGCGAGTTAAAATGATCATTCTAAACTGATCATTGGTGCTCATTGAGTAAAGACTTATGAATGAGGCATAAGGCATGCCATCACGCAGCTTGGGATATATTGGATTACTTGGACGCTTTGTCGTATCTAGTTTTATTTCAAAGTTTGTCACAATGTAGAAAATTGACTAGCTTAATATAGGTATTAGATTCGTGTCATTCTCAGCTATAAATCAAAATTTATGTACGATTTAGTCCACCCATGACAAGTGGATCGGCCTGTTAAAATGATCATTCTAAACTGATCATTGGTGCTCATTGAGTAAAAGCTTATAAATGAAAAATAATGCATGGCATGACGCAGTTCCGGAAGGATTAGATTACTTGGACGCTTTGTCGTATCTATTGTTTTCTCAAAGTTTGTCACAATATTGAAAATTGAGCAAACTTAACGTGGGCATTTGATTCGTGTTATTCTAAACTCTAAATCAAAAGTTACTGACGATTTAGAGCGGACATGTCAAGTTGATCGGCCAGTTAAAGTGATAATTCTAAACTGATCATTAGTGCTGATTTAGTAAAGGCTTACAAATGAAGAATAATGCATGGTATCACGCAGTTTGGGATAGATTGGATTACTTGGATGCTTTGTCATATCTAGTTCTGTTTCAAATTTGGTCACAATTTAGAAAATTGAACTAGCTTAATGTGGGCATTGGATTTGTGGCATTCTGATATGTAAAGTTGACGGGCCAGTTAAAATGATCATTATAAACTGATCGTTGGTGCTGATTGAGTAAAAACTTATAAATAATGCATGGCGTCACTTAGTTTTGGATAGACTTGATTACTTGGATGCTTTATCGTATCTATTTCTGTCTCTTACTTTTTTTCACTATAGAAAATTGAGCTAGCTTAACGTGGCCATTGGATTCATGTGTTTTCGAGCTCTAAATCAAAAGTTACGGACGACTTGGTGCAAACGATTTAGTGCGGACATGACAAGTTGATCGGCCTGTTAAACTGATCATTGGTGCTCATTGAGTAAAAGCTTATAAATGAAAAATAATGCATGGCATCGCGCAGTTTGGGATGGATTGGATTACTTGTATACTTTGTCGTATCTATTTCTGTCTAAAATTTTGTCACAATATAGAAAATTGAACTAGCTTAATGTGGGCATTGGATTCCTGTCATTTTGAGCTACAAATCAAAAGTTATGGATGATGTAATGCAGACATGTCAAGTTGATCGGCCAGTTAAAATAATCATTCTAAACTAGTCGTTGGTTCTCATTGAGTAAAAGCTTATAAATGAAGAATAATGCATGGCATCACGCAGTTTGGGATGGACTTGAATACTTGGACGCTTTTTCGTATCTATTTCTATCTCAAAGTTGGTCACAATATTGAAAATTGAGCTACCTTAACGTGGATATTTGATTCGTGTCATTCAAAACTCTAAATAAGAAGTTACGGACAATTTAGTGCGGACATGTCAAGTTGATTGGCCAGCTAAAGTGATCATTCTAAACTGATCATTGGTGCTGATTGAATAAAGGCTTATAAATGAAGCATAATGCATGGCATCACACAGTTTCGGATAGATTGGATTACTTGGATGCTTTGTCCTATCTATTTCTTTCTCAAATTTGGTTACACTATAGAAAATTGAGCTCTAAATCAAAAGTTACTTACGATTTAGAGCGGACATATCAAGTTGATCGGCCAGTTAAAGTTATAATTCTAAACTGATCATTGGTGCTGATTTAGTAAAGGCTTATAAATGAAGAATAATGCATGGTATCACGGAGTTTGGGATAGATTGGATTACTTGGATGCTTTGTCGTATCTAGTTCTATTTCAAATTTTGTCACAATTTAGAAAATTGAACTAGCTTAATGTGGGCATTGGATTCGTGGCATTCTGAGCTATAAATCAAAAGCTATGGACAATATAGTGCAGACTTGTCAAGTTGATGGGGCAGTTAAAATGATCATTCTAAACCGATCATTGGTTCTCATTGAGTAAAAGCTTATAAATGAAGAATAATGCATGGCATCACGCAGTTTGGGAAAGACTGGATTACTTGGACACTTTGTCGTATCTATTTATGCCTCAAATTTTGTCACAATATAGAAAACTGAGGTAGCTTAATGTGGGCAATGGATTCGTGTCATTCAAAACTCTAAATAAGAAGTTATGGAAAATTTAGTGCGGACATGTCAAGTTGATTGGCCAGTTAAAGTGATCATTCTAAACTGATCATTGGTGCTGATTGAGTAAAGGCTTATAAATGAAGCATAATGCATGGAATCACACAGTTATGGATAGATTGGATTACTTGGATGCTTTGTCGTATCTATTTCTTTCTCATATTAGGCTACACTAGAGAAAATTGAGCTGGCTTGACGTGGCCATTGGATTCGTGTGTTTCCGAGCACTAAATAAAAATTTACGAACGATTTAGTGCGAAGTGAACGATTTAGTGCGGAAATGTCATGTTGATCGGCCAGTTAAAATGATCATTGGTGCTCATTAAGTAAAAGCTTATAAATGAAAAATAATGCATGGCATCACATAGTTTGGGATGGATTGGTTTACTTGGATGCTTTGTCGTATCTATTTCTGTCTCAAATTTTTGACAATATATAAAATTGAACTAGCTTAATGTGGGCATTGGATTTGTGTCATTCGGAGCTACAAATCAAAAGTTATAGATGATGTACTGTAGACATGTCAAATTGATCGGCCCGTTAAAGTGATCATTCTAAACTGATCATTGATGCACATTGATTAAAGGCTTATAAATGAAGCATAACTCATGGCATCACGTAGTTTGGGATATATTGGATTACTTGGACGCTTTGTTGTATCTTGTTCTGTCTTAAATTTTGTCACAGCATAGAAAATTTAATTAGCTTAATGTGGAAAATTGATTCGTGTCATTCTTACCAATAAATCAAAAGTTATGTACGATATAGTGCATACATGTAAAGTTGATCGGCCAGTTAAAATGATCATTATAAACTAATCGTTGGTGCTCAATGAGTAAAAAAGCTTATAAATAAAAGAATAATGCATGGCGTCACGTAGTTTTGGATGGACTAGATTACTTGGACATTTTGTCGTACCTATTTCTGTCTGAAATTTTGTTACACTATAGAAAATTGAGGTAGCTTAATGTGGGCATTGGATTTGTGTGTTTCTGACCTCTAAATCAAAAGTTACCGACGATTTATTGTGGACATGTCAAGTTGATCGGCGAGTTAAAATGATCATTCTAAAATGATCATTGGTGCTCATTAAGTAAAGGCTTACAAAAGAGGTGTAAAGCATGGCATCACACAGTTTGGGATAAATTGGATTACTTGGACGCTTTGTCATATCTAGTATTGTTTCAAATTTTTTCATAGTATAGAAAATTGAACTAGCTTAGTGTGGGAATTGATTTGTGTGTTTCTAAACTCTAAATCAAAAGTTACGGATGATTTAGTGCGGTCATGTCAAGTTGATTGGCTAGTTAAAATGTTCATTCCAAACTGATCGGTTGTATATTTAAGTAAAGGATTAAAAATGAGGCATAAAACATGGTATCACACAGTTTGGGATAGATTGGATTACTTTACGCATTGTCGTATCTAGTTCTGTTTCAAAGTTTCTCACAACATAGATAATTGAACTAGCTTAATGTGCGCATTGGATTCATTTCATAAATCAAAAGTTATGGATTTAGTGCATACATATCAAGTTGATCAGAGTTAAAATGATCATTCTAAAATGACCGTCTGTTCTCATTGAGTAAAAGCTTATAAATGAAGAATAATGCGTTGCATCACGCAGTTTGGGATGGACTGGATTACTTGGACGCTTTGTCGTATCTATTTCTGTCTCAAATTTTGTTACACTATAGAAAATTGAACTAGCTTAACATGAACGTTGGATTTGTGTGTTTCGAAGCTCTGAATCAAAAGTTACACACGATTTAGTGCGTACATGTTATGTTGATCGACGAGTGAAAATGATAATTCTAAACTGATCATTGGTGCTCATTAACTAAAGGCTTATAAATGAGGCATAACACATGGCATCACGTATTATGGGATAGATTTGATTACTTGGACGCTTTGTCATATCTAGTTATGTTTCAAAGTTTCTCACAACATAGAAAATTGAACTAGCTTAATGTGGTCATTGGATTCGTGTCATTTCAGATATAAATCAAAAGTTATGGACGATTTAGTGCATACATGTCAAGTTGATTGGCCAGTTAAAATGATCATTCTAAAATGATCGTGTATTCTAATTGAGTGAAAGCTTATTAATGAAGAATAATGCGTTGCATCACGCAGTTTGGGATGGACTGGATTACTTGGACGCTTTGTTGTATCTATTTCTGTCTCAAATTTTGTTACACGTAGAAAATTGAGCTAGCTTAATGTGTGCGTTGGATTCGTGTGTTTCGGAGCTCTAAATCAAAAGTTATAGACGATTTAGTGCGGACATGTCATGTTAATCGGCGAGTTAAAATGATCATTACAAACTGATCATTGGTGTTCATTAAGTAAAGGCTTATAAATGAGGCATAAAGCATAGCATCACGCATTGCTTTCTCCATTCAAATTATGTTCTGCATGTCATCTCATAGGTTTTGCCATGTGTTCAGATTGATATAACCACTTTAACCTCTCTGTTAATGGCAAATACCACATCCGTTTATGCGGAATAGGTACTCTGCCGCTTGGCTCCTAAAATCCTGGTTTGTGACAAAATCGGCACTTCATGCGGTTTTCATCATTTCTCCAATAGATCATGTAGTTGTCAATACATACATCGATCATCTGATATGGCAATCCAATAACAGCTACAAGTTTTTGAACCTCGTAATATGAAGCAGGTGCAATATTATATTAAGGTAATATATCTCTAACAAAATCAGCTATCGCATTCACACAATTTTCAGCTAAGTTGAAATCCGTATTTATCGTCATCAACCTACTTGCAGCAGATAAAGGCGATAATCCATCTCTACATCCTTTATACAAAGGCTGCCTGGATGCATCTAACATATCAAAAAATTTCCGGGCTTCCAAATTAGGTTCCTCTATTCTGCTACTATCTTCAATGTACGATGCTCTTTGTTCATGAAATGCATCATTCACAATCTGACCAATACCTCCGTTTATATCAACTTGTGATGCCGGTTCCTCTATCCTAGCATTAGTACTATCTAACCTTTTTGAAGTATTACCATAATATTGCATTGTTGCATCAGTTTCTCCATGTCAATACCAAATTTTGTAACCCCTCATAAATCCAGTCCTATACAAATGATTACGTACTTCTCTAACAGAGATTAATCTATGATTTTGACATTTAATACACGTACAATACATTTTACCGTATTCCAATGTCATGCTATTGTTTGATGCAAATGTCATGAACTCTTCAACACCTTGTGCAAATTCATCAGTCAATTCCCCCATTGTTAAATCATATCGAGGTTTATCCATCCACGATCGAAAATAACCATAATAACCCGAAGAAGACATTTTCTTAAGATTTTTTGTTCTGGTGAAATTGCGAAGGAGCATAGCGTATTTATATTGAAAATTAGAAGATTATCACAAAATTTTAACAGATTATTATGAATTTTGAAAAAATTATTACAAATTTTTAACAGATAATCACAAATTTTTAATAGATTATTTTTAAGAATATTCCCGTTTCGGACGGTTTCCGACAACAGCCAGATAATCACAAATTTTTAATAGATTATTCTTAAGAATATTCCAGTTTCCAATGGATTTCGGACGGTTTCCGACCATGGTCGGATATTTCGGACGACCAACCGATGACACTCGACTTCAGCCCATCGATATGTTCCCGACGGATTCCATACGCAGAGTAAAAATAACATTCCATCAGGAAATCATCGGGAAAAAACCCGACGGTTTATATTTTGTCGGTAATTTGAGACAGTTTTAAGAGAATATCCCGATGCAATGCTTTTGTCAGAAAACAGACGAAAAGCCATCAGGTTTTACCATCGATTTCTCGAAGGTAGTGCAAGCGTCGGGAATTACTGATGGAATACTAACGAGATAATTTCCCTCGGTAGTCCGTTGGAAAACCGTCGCATAGGCCTTGGAACATTCCGACAGTTTTATATCCATTGGAAAACCCATCGGAAATACTAATTTTTTCTTGTAGTGTTTGTCGTATCTATTACTATCTCAAAGTTTGTCACAATATTAAAAATTGAGCTAGCTTAACGTGAGAATTTGATTTGTGTCATTCTGAGCTCTAAATCAAAAGTTACGGACGTTTTAGTGCTGACATGTCAAGTTGATCAGCCAGTTAAAGTGATAATTCTAAACTAATCATTGGTACTGATTGAGTGATGGCTTAAAATAAAGCATAATGCATGGCATCACATAGTTTGGGAAAGATTGGATTACTTGCATGCTTTGTCGTATCTAGTTCTGTTTCAAATTTTGTCACAATACATAAAATTCAATGGGCATTGGAATCGCGGCATTCTGAGCTAAAAATCAAAAGTTATGGACTATATAGTGCAGACATGTCAAGTTGATTGCCCAGTTAAAATAATCATTCTAAACTGATCGTTGGTGCTCATTGAGTAAAAGCTTATAAATGAAGAATAACGCATGGCATCACGCAGTTTCGGACAGACTGGATTAATTGGACATTTTGTCGTATCTATTTCTGTCTAAAATTTTGTCATAATATAGAAAATTGAGATAGCATAACATGGGCATTCGATTCGTGTCATTCAAAACTCTAAATCAAAACTTACGGACGATTTAGTGCGGACATGTCAAGTTGATTGGCCAATTAAAGTGATCATTCTAAACTGATCATTAGTGCAAATTGAGTAAAGGCATATAAATGAAGCATAATGCATGGCATCACACAGTTATGGACAGTTTGGATTACTTGGATGATTTATCGTATCTATTTCTGTCTCTAAGTTTTTACACTATAGAAAATTGAACTAGCTTAACGTGCCCATTGGATTCATGTGATTCCGAGCTCTAAATCAAAAGTTACGAACGATTTAGTGCAAATAATTTAGTGCGGACATGACAAGTTGATCGGCATATTAAACTGATCATTGGTGCTCATTGAGTAAAAGCTTATAAATGAAAAATAATGCATGGCATCGCGCAGTTTGGGATGGATTGGGTTACTTGTACGATTTGTCGTACCTATTTCTGTCTCAAATTTTGTCAAAATATAGAAAATTGAACTAGCTTAAAGTGGGCATTTGATTCCTGTCATTCTGAGCTACAAATCAAAATTTATGGACGATGTAGTGCAGACATGTCAAGTTGATTGGCCAGTAAAAATAATAATTCTAAACTGATCGTTGCTTCTCATTGAGTAAAAGCTTATAAATGAAAAATAATGCATGGCATCACGCAGTTTGGGATGGGCTGGAATACTTGGACGCTTTTTCGTATCTATTTCTATCTCAAAATTTGTCACAATATTGAAAATTGAGCTACCTTAACGTGGGCATTTGATTCGTGTCACTCTGAGCTATAAATCAAAATTTACTGATGATTTAGTGCCAACATGGCAAGTTGATCGGCCAGTTAAAGTGATAATTCTAAACTGATCATTGGTGCTGATTGAGTGAAGGCTTATAAATAATGCATAATGCATGGCATCACGCAGTTTGGGAAAAATTGGATTACTTGGACACTTTGTCGTATCTAGTTCTGTTTCAAATTTTGTCAGAATATAGAAAATTGAATGGGCATTGGGTTCGTGGCATTCTGAGCTATAAATCAAAAGCTATGGACGATATAGTGCAGACATGTCAAGTTCATTGGCTAGTTAAAAAATAATCATTTTAAACTGATTGTTGGTGTTCATTGAGTAAAAGCTTATAAATGAACAATAAAGCATGGCATCACGCCGTTTGGGATAAACTGGACTAATTGGAGATTTTGTCGTGTCTATCTTGTCTAAATTTTTTTCACAATATAGAAAATTGAGCTAGCTTAACGTTGGCATTGGATTCGTGTCATTCAGAACTCTAAATCAAAACTTACAAACGATTTAATGCGGACATGTCAAGTTGATTGGCCAATTAAAGTGATCATTCTAAACTGATTATTAGTGCAGATTGAGTAAAGGTTGTGATCATTCTAAACTGATTATTAGTGCAGATTGAGTAAAGGCTTATAAATGAAGCATAATGCATGGCATCACACAGTTTTGGATAGACTGGATTACTTGGATGTTTTGTAGTATCTATTTATGTCTCTAATTTTGCTACACCATAGAAAATTGAGCTAGCTTACCATGCCCATTCGATTCATGTGATTCCGAGCCCTAAATAAAAATTTACAAACAATTTATTGCAAACAATTTATGGCGGACATGACAAGTTGATCGGCCTGTTAAACTGATCATTGTTGCTTATTGAGTAAAAGCTTATAAATGAAAAATAATGCATGGCATCACGCAGTTTGGGATGGATTGGATTACTTGTACGCTTTGTCGTATCTATTTCTCTGTCAAATTTTGTCACAATATAGAAAATTGAACTAGCTTAATGTAGGCATTGGATTTGTGTCATTCCGAACTACAAATCAAAAGTTATGGACGATGTAGTGCAGACATGTCAAGTTGATCGGCCAGTTAAAATGATCATTCTAAACTAATCTTTGGTTCTCATTAAGTAAAAGCTTATAAATGAAGAATAATGCATGGCATCACGCAGTTTGGGTTGGGCTGGAATACTTGGACACTTTTTCGTATCTATTTCTATTTCAAAGTTTGTCACAATATCCCTAAACCCTAAACCCTAAACCCTAAACCCTAAACCCTAAACCCTAAACCCTAAACCCTTTGAAAATTGAGCTAGCCTAACGTGGGCATTTGATTTGTGTCATTCTGAGGTATGAATAAAAAGTTACTGATGATTTAGTGTAGACATGTCAAGTTGATCGGCCAGTTTAAGTGATAATTCTAAAATGATCATTGGTGCTGATTGAGTGAAGGCTTATAATAAAGCATAACGCATGGCATCACGCAGTTTGGGAAAGATTGGATTGCTTGGATGCTTTGTCGTATCTAGTTCTGATTCAAAATTTTTCACAATATAGAAAATTGAATGGGCATTGGAATCATGGAATTCTGAGCTATAAATCAAAAGCTGTGGATGATATAGTGCAGACATTCCAAGTTGATTGGCCAGTTAAAATGATCATTCTAAACTGATCATTGGTGCTGATTGAGTAAAAGCTTATAAATGAAGAATAATGCATGGCGTCACGTAGTTTGGGATAGACTGGATTACTTGGACATTTTGTCGTATCTATTTCTGTTTAAAATTTGGTCAGAATATAGAAAACGGAAGTAGTTTAATGTGGGCATTGGATTCGTGTCATTCTGAGCTACAGACCTAAAGTTATGCACGATGTAGTGCAGATATGTCAAGTTGATTGGCCAGTTAAAATGATCATTAAAAACTGATCGTTGATTCTCATTGAGTAAAAGCTTATAAATAAAAAATAGTGCATGGCATCACCCAGTTTGTGATGGACTGGATTACTTGGACGGTTTTTTGTGTATATTCTATCTCAAAGTTTGTCACAATATAGAAAATTGAGCTAGCTTAACGTGGGCATTTGATTCGTGTCATTCTGAGCTCTAAATCAAAAATACAGACAATTTAGTGCAGAAATGTCAAGTTGATATGCCAGTTAAAGTGATAATTCTAAACTAATCATTGGTGTTGATTGAGTTAAGGCTTATACATGAAGCATAATGCATGGCATTACACAATTTTGGATAGGTTGGATTACTTGGATGCTTTGTCGTATCTATTTCTGTCTCTTATTTTGTTACAGTATAGAAAATTGAGGTACCTTAAAGTGGCCATTGGATTCATGTGTTTCCGAGCTCTAAATAAAAAGTTACAGACTATTTAGTGTAAACGATGTAGTACGGACATGACAAGTTGATCGGCCAGTTAAATTGATCATTGGTGCTCATTGACAAAAAGCTTTTAAAGGAAAAATAATGCACGTCATAGCACATTTTGGGATGGATTGGATTACTTGTACGCTTTGTCGTATGTGTTTTTGTATCAAATTTTGCCAGAATATAGAAAATTGAACTAGCTTAATGTGGGCATTGGATTTGTGTCATTCTGAGCTACAAATCAAAAGTTATGGACAATGTAGTGTGGACATGTAAAGTTGATCGGCCAGTTAAATGACCATTCTAAACAGATCGATGGTTCTCATTGAGTAAAAGTTGATAAATGAAGAATAATACATGGCATCATGCAGATTGGGATAGACTGGATTACTCTGATACTTTGTCGTATCTATTTCTATCTCAAAGTTTGTCACAATATTGATAATTGAGGTAGCTTAACGTGGGCATTTGATTCGTGTCATTCTGACCTCAAAATCAAAAGTTACGAATGATTTAGTGCAGACATGTCAAGTTGCTCAACCAGTTAAAGTGATAATTCTAAACTGATCATTGGTGCTGATTGAGTGAAAGCTTATAAATAAAGCATAATGCATGGTATCACGCAGTGTGGGAAACATTGGATTACTGGAACGCTTTGTTGTATCTAGTTCTTTTTCAAATTTTGCCACAATATAGAAATTGAATGGGCATTGGATTCGTGGTATTCTGAGGTATAAATCAAAAGTTATGAATGATGTAGTGCAGACATGTCAAGTTGATTGGCTAGTTAAAATGATCATTCTAAACTGGTCGTTGGTGCTCATTGAGTAAAAGCTTATAAATGAAGAATAATGCATGGTGTCACGCAGTTTGGGATAGACTGGATTAATTGGACATTTCGTCGTATCTATTTCTGTCTAAAATTTTGTCACAATATAGAGAATTGAGCTAACTTAACATGGGCATTGGATTCCTGTCTTTCAGAATTCTAAATCAAAATTTCCAGACGATTTAGTGCGGACATGTCAAGTTGATTTGCCAGTTAAAGTGATCATTCTAAACTGATCATTGGTGCTGATTGAGTAAAGGCTTATAAATGAAGCATAATGCATGGCATCACACAGTTTTCTATAGGTAGGATTACTTGTATGCTTTGTTGTATCTATTTTTGTCTTTAATTTTGTTACACTATAGAAAATTGAGCTAGCTTAACGTTGTCATTGGATTCGTGTGTTTCCAAGCTCTAAATCAAAAGTTACAGAAGATTTAATACAAACGATTTAGTGCAGACATAACAAGTTGATCAGCCTGTTAAACTGATGATTGGTGCTCATTGAGTAAAAGCTTATAAATGAAAAATAATGCATGGCATCGCTTAGTTTGGGATGGATTGGATTACTTGTACACTTTGTCGCATCTATTTATCTCCAATTTTGTCACAATAAAGAAAATTGAACTAGCTTAATGTCAGCATTGGATTTGTGTCATTCCGAGCTACAAATCAAAAGTTATGGACGATATAGTGCAGACATGTCAAGTTTATCGGCCAGTTAAAATGAACATCCTAAACTGATCGATGGTGCTGATTGAGTGAAGGCTTATAAATAAAGCATAATGCATCGCATCATGCAGTTAAGGAAAGATTGGATTACTTGGACGCTTTGTCGTATCTAGTTCTTTTTCAAATTTTGTCAAGATATAGAAAATTGAATGGCATTGGATTCGTGTGTTTCTGATCTCTAAATCAAAAGTTACAGACGATTTAATGCAGACATGTCAAGTTGATCGGTTTGTTAAAATGAGAATTCTAAACTGATCATTGGTGCTCATTGAGTAAAGACTTACCAATGAAGCATAATGCATGGCATCACACATTTTGGGAAAGATTGGATTACTTGGACGCTTTGTCGTATCTAGTTCTTTTTCAAATTTTGTCACAATATAGAAAATTGAATGGGCATTGGATTCGTGGTATTCTGAGGTATAAATCAAAAGCTATGAACGATATAGTGCAGACATGTCAAGTTGATTGGCCAGTTAAAATGATCATTCTAAACTGGTCGTTGGTGCTCATTGAGTAAAAGCTTATAAATGAAGAATAACGCATGGCGCCACGCAGTTTGGGATAGACTGGATTACTTGGACGTTTTTGTCGTATGTATTTCTGTCTAAAGCTTTGTTACAATATAGAGAATTGAGCTAACTGAACGTGGGCATTGGATTCCTGTCTTTCAGAATTCTAAATCAAAAGTTCCAGACGATTTAGTGCGGACATGTCAAGTTGATTGGCCAGTTAAAGTGATCATTCTAAACTGATCATTGGTGCTGATTGAGTAAAGGCTTTTAAATGACGCATAATGCATGGCATCACCGAGAGTTTTCTATAGATTGGATTACGTGGATGATTTGTCGTATCTATTTCTGTCTCTAATTTTGTTACACTATAGAAAATTGAGCTAGCTAAACGTTGTCATTGGATTCGTGTGTTTCCGAGCTCTTAATAAAAAGTTACAGACGATTTAATAAAAGCGATTTAGTGCAGACATAACAAGTTGATCAGCCTGTTAAACTGATGATTGGTGCTCATTGAGTAAAAGATTATAAATGAAAAATAATGCATGGCATCGCTTAGTTTGGGATGGATTGGTTTACTTGTACACTTTGTCGTATCTATTTTATCTCAAATTTTGTCACAATAAAGAGAATTGAACTAGCTTAATGTCGGCATTGGATTTGTGTCATTCAGAGCTACAAATCAAAAGTTATGGACGATATAGTGCAGACATGTCAAGTTTATCGGCCAGTTAAAATGAACATCCTAAACTGATCGATGGTGCTGATTGAGTGAAGGCTTATAAATAAAGCATAATGCATCGCATCATGCAGTTAAGGAAAGATTGGATTACTTGGACGCTTTGTCATATCTAGTTCTTTTTCAAATTTTGTCAAGATATAGAAAATTGAATGGCATTGGATTCATGTGTTTCTGATCTCTAAATCAAAAGTTACGGACGATTTAATGCAGACATGTCAAGTTGATCGGCCTGTTAAAGTGATAATTCTAAACTGATCATTGGTGCTCATTGAGTAAAGGCTT
Organism: Pugionium cornutum; assembly: GCA_018901935.1. Taxonomy (NCBI): domain Eukaryota; kingdom Viridiplantae; phylum Streptophyta; class Magnoliopsida; order Brassicales; family Brassicaceae; genus Pugionium; species Pugionium cornutum. The sequence goes on along the minus strand of CM032163.1, from coordinate 17,504,438 downwards.
ATCAATGAAGCATAATGCATGGCATCACGCATTTTGGGAAAGATTGGATTACTTGGACGCTTTGTCGTATCTAGTTCTTTTTCAAATTTTGTCACAATATAGAAAATTGAATGGGCATTGGATTCGTGGTATTCTGAGGTATAAATCAAAAGCTATGAACGATATAGTGCAGACATGTCAAGTTGATTGGCCAGTTAAAATGATCATTCTAAACTGGTCATTGGCGCTCATTGAGTAAAACCTTATAAATGAAGAATAACGCATGGCACCACGCAGTTTGGGATAGACTGGATTACTTGGACGTTTTTGTCGTATATATTTCTGTCTAAAGCTTTGTCACAATATAGAGAATTGAGCTAACTGAAAGTGGGCATTGGATTCCTGTATTTCAGAATTCGAAATCGAAAGTTCCAGATGATTTAGTGCGGACATGTCAAGTTGATTGGCCAGTTAAAGTGATCATTCTAAACTGATCATTGGTGCTGATTGAGTAAAGGCTTATAAATGAAGCATAATGCATGGCATCACACAGTTTTCTATAGATTGGATTACGTGGATGATTTGTCGTATCTATTTCTGTCTCTAATTTTGTTACACTATAGAAAATTGGGCTAGCTTAACGTTGTCTTTGGATTCGTGTGTTTCCAAGCTCTTAATCAAAAGTTACAGACGATTTAATACAAACGATTTAGTGCAGACATAACAATTTGATCAGCCTGTTAAACTGATGATTGGTGCTCATTGAGTAAAAGCTTATAAATGAAAAATAATGCATGGCATCGCTTAGTTTGGGATGGATTGGATTACTTGGACGCGTTGTCGTATTTATTTATGTCTGAAATTTTGTCACAATATAGAAAATTGAACTAGCTTAATGTGGGCATTGGATTCCTATCATTCTGAGCTACAAATCAAAAGTTATAAACGATGTAGTGCAGACATGTCAAGTTGATTGGCGAGTTAAAATAATCATTCTAAACTGGTCGTTGGTTCTCATTGAGTAAATGCTTATAAATGAAAAATAATGCATGGCATCACGCAGTTTGGGATGGGCTAGAATACTTAGATGCTTTTTCGTATCTATTTCTATCTCAAAATTTGTCACAATATTGAAAATTGAGCTACCTTAACGTGGGCATTTGATTCGTGTCACTCTGAGCTATAAATCAAAATATAATGATGATTTAGTGCAAACATGGCAAGTTGATCAGCCAGTTAAAGTGATAATTCTAAACTGATCATTGGTGCTGATTGACTGAAAACTTATAAATAATGCATAATGCATGGCATCACGCAGTTTGGGAAAAATTGGATTACTTGGACGCTTTGTCGTATCTAGTTCTGTTTCAAATTTTGTCAGAATATAGAAAATTGAATGGGCATTGGATTCGTGGCATTCTGAGCTATAAATCAAAAGCTATGGACGATATAGTGCAGACATGTCAAGTTCATTGGCTAGTTAAAAAATAATCATTTTAAACTGATTGTCTGCTCATTGAGTAAAAGCTTATAAATGAAGAATAACGCATGGCGTCATGCCGTTTGGGATAGACTGGATTAATTGGACATTTTGTCGTATCTATTTCTGTCTAAAATTTTGTCACAATATAGAAAATTGAGCTAGCTTAACGTTGGCATTGGATTCGTGTCATTCAGAACTCTAAATCAAAACTTACGAACGATTTAGTGCGGACATGTCAAATTGATTGGCCAATTAAAGTGATCATTCTAAACTGATTATTAGTGCAGATTGTGTAAAGGCTTATAAATGAAGCACAATGCATGGCATCACACAGTTTTGGATAGACTGGATTACTTGGATGCTTTGTAGTATCTATTTCTGTCTCTAATTTTGCTACACCATAGAAAATTGAGCTAGCTTAACATGCCCATTGGATTCATGTGATTCCGAGCTCTAAATCAAAAGTTACAAACGATTTATTGCAAACAATTTAGTGCGGACATGACAAGTTGATCGCCTGTTAAACTGATCATTGGTGCTTATTGAGTAAAAGCTTATAAATGAAAAATAATGCATGGAATCGCGCAGTTTGGGATGGATTGGATTACTTGTACGCTTTGTCGTATCTATTTCTGTGTCAAATTTTGTCACAATATAGAAAATTGAACTAGCTTAATGTGGGCATTGGATTTGTGTCATTCCGAGCAACAAATCAAAAGTTATGGACGATGTAGTGCAGATATGTCAAGTTGATCGGCCACTTAAAATGATCATCCTAAACTAATCTTTGGTTCTCATTAAGTAAAAGCTTATAAATGAAGAATAATGCATGGCATCACGCAGTTTGGGATGGGCTGGAATACTTGGAAGCTTTTTCGTATCTATTTCTATCTCAAAGTTTGTCACAATATTGAAAATTGAGCTAGCTTAACGTGGGCATTTGATTTGTGTCATTCCGAGCTATGAATAAAAAGTTACTGATGATTTAGTGTAGACATGTCAAGTTGATCGGCCAGTTAAAGTGATAATTCTAAAATGATCATTGGTGCTGATTGAGTGACGACTTATAAATTAATCATAACGCATGGCATCACGGAGTTTGGGAATGATAGGATTACTTGGATGCTTTGTCGTATCTAGTTCTGATTCAAATTTTTTCACAATATAGAAAATTGAATGGGCATTGGATTCGTGGAATTCTGAGCTATAAATCAAAAGCTGTGGATGATATAGTGCAGACATGCCAAGTTGATTGGCCAGTTAAAATGATCATTTTAAACTGATCATTGGTGCTCATGGAGTAAAAGTTTTATAAATGAAGAATAATGCATGGCGGCACGTAGTTTGGGATAGAATGAATTACTTGGACATTTTGTGGTATCTATTTCTGTCTAAAATTTGGTCACAATATAGAAGATTCAGCTAGTTTAACGTGGGCATTGCATTCGTGTCATTCAGAACTCTAAATCAAAAGTTACGGACGACTCAGTCCAGACATGTCAATTTGATTGGCCAGTTAAAGTGATCATTGGTGCTGATTGAGTAAAGACTTATAAATGAAGCATAATGTATGGCATCAAATAGTTTTGGATAGATTGGGTTACTTGGATGCTTTACCGTATCTATTTCTGTCTCTTATTTTGTTTCACTATAGAAAATTGAGCTAGCTTAACGTGGCCTTGGATTCATGTGTTTCCGAGCTCTAAATAAAAATTTACGGACGACTTATTGCAAATGATTTAGTGCGGCCATGACAAGTTGATCGGCCTGTTAAACTGATCATTCGTGCTCATTGAGTAAAAGCTTATAAATGAAAAACAATGCATGGTATCGCGCATTCGGGATGGACTGGATTACTTGTATACTTTGTCATATCTATTTTTGTGTAAAATTTTGTCACAATATAGAAAATTGAAGTAGTTTAATGTGGGCATTGGATTCGTGTCATTCTGAGCTACAAAACTAAAGTTATGCACGATGTAGTGCAGATATGTCAAGTTGATTGGCCAGTTAAAATGATCATTAAAAACTGATCTTTGCTTCTCATTGACTAATAGCTTATAAATGAAAAATAATGCATGGCATCACCCAGTTTGTGATGGACTGGATTACTTGGACGCTTTTTCGTATCTATTCTATCTCAAAGTTTGTCACAATATTGAAAATTGAGGTAGTTTAACGTGGGCATTTGATTCGTGTCATTCTGAGCTCTAAATCAAAAGTTACGGACAATTTAGTGCAGAAATGTCAAGTTGATATGCCAGTTAAAGTGATAATTCTAAACTAATCATTGGTGGTGATTGAGTTAAGGCTTATACATGAAGCATAATGCATGACATTACACAATTTTGGATAGATTGGATTACTTGGATGCTTTCTCGTATCTATTTCTGTCTCTTATTTTGTTACAGTATAGAAAATTGAAGTACCTTAAAGTGGCCATTGGATTCATGTGTTTCCGAGCTCTAAATAAAAAGTTACAGACGATTTAGTGTAAACGATTTAGTACGGACATGACAAGTTGATCGGCCAGTTAAATTGATCATTGGTGCTCATTGAGAAAAAGCTTATAAATGAAAAATAATGCATGGCATCGCACATTTTGGGATGGATTGGATTACTTGTACGGTTTGTCGTATCTGTTTTTGTCTCAAATTTTGGTTAGAATATAGAAAATTGAACTAGCATAATGTGGACATTGGATTTGTGTTATTCTGAGCTACAAATCAAAAGTTATGGACGATGTAGTGCAGACATATCAAGTTGATCGGCCAGTTAAAATGATCATTCTAAACTTATCGATGGTTCTCATTGAGTAAAAGCTGATAAATGAAGAATAATGCATGGCATCATGCAGATTGGGATAGACTGGATTACTTGGATACTTTGTCGTATCTATTTCTATCTCAAAGTTTGTCACAATATTGGATTCCTGTCTTTCAGAATTCTAAATCAAAATTTGTCGTAACGTGGGCATTGGATTCCTGTCTTTCAGAATTCTAAATCGAAATTTCCAGACAATTTAGTTTGGGATGGATTGGATTACTTGGACGTGTTGTTGTATCTATTTATGTCTCTTATTTTGTTACACTTCAGAAATTGAGCTAGCTTAACGTGGCCATTGGATTCATGTGTTTCCGAGCTCTAAATCAAAAGTTACAGAGGATTTAGTGCAAACGATTTATTGCAGACATGACAAGTTGATCGGCCTGTTAAACTGATCTTTGGTGCTTATTGAGTAAAAGCTTATAAATGAAAAATAATGCATGGCATCGCTTAGTTTGGGATGGATTGGATTACTTGTACAGTTTTTCGTATCTATTTTATCTCAAATTTTGTCACAACAAAGAAAATTGAACTAGCTTAATGTGGGCATTGGATTTGTGTCATTCCGAGCTACACATCAAAAGTTATGGATGATATAGTGCAGCCATGTCAAGTTTATCGGCCAGTTAAAATGAACATCCTAAACTGATCGATGGTGCTGATTGAGTGAAGGCTTATAAATAAAGCATAATGCATCGCATCACGCAGTTTGGGAAAGATTGGATTACTTGGGCGCTTTGTCGTTTCTAGTTCTTTTTCAAATTTTGTCAAGATATAGAAAATTGAATGGCATTGGATTCGTGTGTTTCTGATCTCTAAATAAAAGGTTCCGGACGATTTAAAGCATAAATGTCAAGTTGATCGGCCTGTTAAAGTGATAATTCTAAACTGATCATTGGTGCTCACTGAGTAAAGGCTTATCAATGAAGCATAATGCATGGCATCACGCATTTTGGAAAAGATTGGATTACTTGGACGCTTTCTCGTATCTAGTTCTTTTTCAAATTTTGTCACAATATAGAAAATTGAATGGGCATTGGATTCGTGGTATTATGAGGTATAAATCAAAAGCTATGAACGATATAGTGCAGACATGTCAAGTTGATTGGCCAGTTAAAATGATCATTCTAAACTGGTCGTTGGTGCTCATTGAGTAAAAGCTTATAAATGAAGAATAACGCATGGCGTCACGCAGTTTGGGATAGACTGGATTACTTGGACGTTTTTGTCATATCTATTTTTGTCTAAACTTTTGTCACAATATAGAGAATTGACCTAACTTAACGTGGGCATTGGATTTCTGTTTTTCAGAATTCTAAATCAAAAGTTCAGACGATTTAGTGCGGACATGTCAAGTTGATTGGCCAGTTAAAGTGATCATTCCAAACTGATCATTGGTGCTGATTGAGTAAAGGCTTATAAATGAAGCATAATGCATGGCATCACACAGTTTTATATAGATTGGATTACTTGTATGCTTTGTCGTATCTATTTCTGTCCCTAATTTTCTTACACTATAGAAAATTGAGCTAGCTTAACGTTGTCATTGGATTCGTGTGTTTCGAGCTCTTAATCAAAAGTTACAGACGATTTAATACAAACGATTTAGTGCAGACATAACAAGTTGATCAGTCTGTTAAACTGATGATTGGTGCTCATTGAGTAAAAGCTTATAAATGAAAAATAATGCATGGCATCGCTTAGTTTGGGATGGATTTGATTACTTGGACGCGTTGTCGTATCTATTTACGTCTCTTATTTTGTTAGACTTCCGAAATTGAGCTAGCTTAACGTGGCCATTGGATTCATGTGTTTCCGAGCTCTAAATCAAAAGTTACAGATGATTTAGTGCAAACGATTTATTGCGGACATGACAAGTTGATCGGCCTGTTAAACTTATCATTGGTGCTCATTGAGAAAAAGCTTATAAATGAAAAATAATGCATGGCATCGCATAGTTTGGGATGGATTGGATTACCTGTACACTTTGTCGTATTTATTTTATCTCAAATTTTGTCACAATACAGAAAATTGATCTAGCTTAATGTGGGCATTGGATTTGTGTCATTCTGAGTTGTGAATCAAAAGTTATGGAATGTAGTGCAAACATGTCAAGTTTATCGGCCAGTTAAAATGAACATTCTAAACTTATCATTGGTGTTGATTGAGTGAAGGTTTATAAATAAAGCATAATGCATGGTATCACGCAGTTTGGGAAAGATTGGATTACTTGGACGCTTTGTCTTATGCTAGCCATAGATGTGAAGTCAGTCGTTTGATTGCTTGTTTCTTTTTCTTCCATTGATCAGTCGTTGCTCAGGTGAAAGCAAACCCAGGACCGTGAGCATTGGATTCATGTCATTTTGTGCGGACAAGTCAAGTTGATTGTTCAGTTCAAATTATAATTCTAAGCTGATCATTGGCACTCATTGAGTAAAGGCTTATCAATGAAGCATAATACATGGCATCACACAGTTTTGGATAGATTGGATTACTTGGACGCTTTGCCGTATCTAGTTTTGTTACAAATTTTGTTATAATATAGAAAATTGAACTAGCTTAATGTGGGCATTGGATTCGTGGCATTCGGAGCTATAAATCAAAAGCTATGGAAGATATAGTGCAGACATGTCAAGTTGATTGGCCAGTTAAAATGATCATTCTAAGCTGATCATTGGTGCTCATTGAGTATAAGCTTATAAATGAAGAATAATACATGGCATCACACAGTTTGGGATAGATTGGATTACTTGGACGCTTTCTCGTATCTATTTCTGTCCGAAATTTTGTCCCAACATAGAAAATTGAGCTAGCTTAACGTGGGCATTGGATTCGTGTCATTCACAACTCTAAACAAGCGTTACGGATGATTTTGCGGACATGTCAAGTTGATTGGCCAGTTAAAGTGATAATTCTAAACTGATCATTGGTGCTTATTGAGTAAAGGCTTATAAATGAAGTATAATGCATGGCATGACACAGTTTTGGATAGATTGGATTACTTGAATGCTTTGTCGTATCTATTTCCTTATCAAATTTTGTTACACAATAGAAATTGAGTTAGCTTAACATGGCCATTGAATTCGTGTGTTTCGGAGCTCTAAATCAAAAGTTACGGATAATTTAGGGCGAACGAATTAGTGCGGAAACGTCAAGTTGATCGGCCTGTTAAAATGATCATTCTAAACTTATCATTGGTGGTCATTGAATAAAAACTTATAAATGAAAAATAATGCATGGCATCACGCAGTTTCCGATGGATTTGATTACTTGGATGCTATGTCGTATCTATTTCTGTCTCAAATTTTGTCACAATATAGAAAATTGAACTAGCTTAATGTGGCCATTCGATTCATGTCATTCGGAGCTACAAATCAAAAGTTATAGATGATGTTAGTGCAGACATGTCAAGTTGATCATCCCGTTAAAATGTTCATTTTAAACTGATCATTGGTGCTCATTGAGTAAAGGCTTATAAATAAAGCATGATGTGTGGCATCAATTAGTTTGGGATAGATTGGATTACTTGGACACTTTGTTGTATCGAGTTCTGTTTCAAATTTTGCCACAGTATAGAAATTTGAACTAGCTTAATTTGGAAATTGATTCTTGTCATTCTGATATATATATCAAAAGTTATGGACGATATAGTGCATACATGTAAAATTGATCGTACAGTTAAAATGATCATTATAAACTAATCGTTGGTGCTCATTGAGTAAAACCTTACAAATGAAGAATAATGCATGGCGTCACGTAGTTTGGGATGGATTGGATTACTTGGAAAATTGAGCTAGCTTAACATTGGCATTGGATTTGAGTCATTCAGAGCTCTAAGTCAAAAGTTACGGATGATTTAGTGTAGACATATCAAGTTGATTGGCCAGTTAAAGTGATCATTCAAAACTGATCATTGATGCTCATTAAGTAAAGGCTTATAAATGAAGCCTAAAGAATGGCATCACGCAGTTAGGGATGTATTGGATTATTTGGACGCTTTGTCGTATCTATTTCTCTCTCAAACTTTGTCACAATATAGAAATTGAGCTAGCTTAACGTGGGCACTAGATTCCTGTTATTCCGAGCTCTAAACCAAAAGTTACAATGATTTAGTGAGGACATGTCAAGTTGATCAGCCTGTTAAAGTGATCATTTAAAACTGATCATTGGTGCTCATTAAGTAAAGACTTATAAATGAAGCATAAAGAATTGCATCATGCAGTTTGGGATGGATCGCATTACTTGGACGCTTTGTCATAGCTATCTCGGTTTCAAACTTTGTACCAATTTTGAAAATTTAGCCACCTTAACGTGGGCACTGGATTCGTGTCATTCCGAGCTGTAAATAAAAATTTACGGATGATTTAGTGCGGACATATCAAGTTGATCAGCCAGTTAAAGTGATCATTCTACACTGATCATTGGTGCTCATTGAGTAAAGGCTTATAAATGAAGCATAATGCATGGTGGCACATAGTTTTAGATAGATTGGATTACCTTGGACGCTTTGTCGTATCTATTTCGTCTCGAATTTTGTTACAATATAGAAAATTGAGCTAGCTTAACATGAGCATTTGATTCGTGTGTTTCTGAGCTCAAAATCAAAAGTTATGGATGATCTAGTGCGGACATGTCAAGTTGATCGACCTATTAAAGTGATGATTCTAAACTGATCATTGGTTCTCATTAAATAAAGGCTTATCAATGAAGCATAATGCATGGCATCAAGCAGTTTAGATTGATTGGACTACTTGGACTCTTTGTCATATTTATTTCTGTCTCAAATTTTGTTACAATATAGGAAATTGAGCTAGCTTAACGTGAGCATTGGATTCGTGTCATTCTGAGCTGTAAATCAAAAGTTATGGATGATTTAGTGTGCACATGTCAAGTTGATCGTCGAGTTAAAGTGATCATTCTAAACTAATCTTTAGTGCTCATTGAGTAAAGGCTTAAAAATGAAGCATAATGCATGGCATCATACAGTTTTGGATAGATTGGACTACTTGGACACTTTGTCATATTTATTTCTGCCTCAAATTTTGTTACAATATAGAAAATTGAGCTAGCTTAACGTGAGCATTGGATTCATGTGTTTCTAAACTCTAAATCAAAAGTTACGGACGATTTGGGCGAATGTCAAGTTGATCGGCCAGTTAAAAGTGATAATTCTAAACTGATCATTGTTGCCCATTAAATAAATGCGTATAAATGAAGCATAATGCATGGCATAAAACATTTCGGATAGACTAGATTACTTGGACGCTTTTTGTATCTATTTCTGTCTCAAATTTTGTTACAATATAGACAATTGAGCTAGCTTAACGTGGGGTTTTGATTTATGTGTATGTGAGCTCTAAATCAAAAGTTATGGATGATTTAGTGTGTACATGTCAAGTTGATTGGCTAGTTAAAGTGATTTCTAAACTGATCATTGGGTTGATTAAGTAAAGGCTTATAAAAGAAGCATAAAGCATGACATCACGCAGTTTGTTATAAATTGGATTACTTGGATGCTTTGTCGTTTCTATTTCTGTTTGAAATTTTGTTAGAATATAGAGAATTGAGCTAGATTAACATGGGTATTGGATTTGTGTCATTCTGAGATCTAAATCAAAAGTTATGTGTAATTTAATGTGGAAATGTCAAGTTCATCGGTCTGTTAAAGTGATTATTCTAAACTGATCATTGGTGCTCATTAAGTAAAGGCTTATAAATGAACCATAAAGCATGACATCATGTAGTTTGGGAAAGATTGGATTACTTGTACGCTTTGTCGTCTCTATTTTTGTCTTAAATTTTTTTCAAAAAATTGAGAATTGAGCTAGCTTAACGTGCGCATTGGATTCGTGTCATTCTGAGCTCTAAATCAAAAGTTACGGACGACTTAGTGCGGAAATGTCAAGTTGATCGACCAGTTAAAGTGATCATTCAAAACTGATCAATGGTGCTCATTAAGTAAAGGGTTATAAATGAAGCATAAATCATGGCATCATGCATTTTGGGATGGATTGGATTACTTGTACGCTTTGTCGTCTTAATTTTTGTCTCAAATTGAGTCAAAATATAGAAACTTGAGCTAGCTTAACGTGGGCACTGTACTCGTGTCATTCCGAGCACTAAATCAAAAGTTATAGACGATTTAGTGCGGACATGTCAAGTTGATTGGCCAGTTAAAGTGATTATTCTAAGCTGATCATTCTGAAGGCCTATAAATGAAGCATAGTGCATGGCATCAAGTTGTTTGGGATATATTGGATTACTTGGATGCTTTGTCATCCCCATTTCTGTCACACATTTTGTCATAAAATAGAGAATTGAGCTAGCATAACGTGGGCATTGGATTCGTGTAATTCTGATCTCTAAATCAAAAGTTATGGATGATTTAGTGTGGACATGTTAAGTTGATCGGCCGGTTAAAGGAATCATTCTAAAGTGATCATTAGTGCTCATTGAGTAATGGCGTATAAATGAATCATAATGCATGGCATCACACAGTTTTATGATAGATTGGATTAATTGGAAGCTTTGCCCTATCTATCTCAGTCTCAAATCTTGTTACAATATTGAAACTTGAGCTACCTTAACGTAGGCCTTGGATTCATGTGTTTCTAAGCTCTAAATCAAAAGATACGAACGATTTAGTGCGTACATGTAGAACTGATTGGCCAGTTAAAGTAATCATTCTAAAATTATCATTGGTGCTCATTGAGTAAAGGCTTATAAATGAAGCACAATACATGGCATCAAACAGTTTTCGATAGATTGTATTACTTGGACGCTTTGTCATATCTATTTCTGTCTCAAATTTTGTTACAATATAGAAAATTGATCTAGATTAACGTGGGCATTGGATTCATGTGTTTCCGAGCTTTAAATCAAAAGTTAGGGACGATTTAGTGCAGACATGTCAAGTTGATCGGCCAGTTAAAGTGATAATTCTAAACTGATCATTGGTGCTCATTAAGTAAAAGCTAATAAATGAAGCAAAAACCATGGCATCACACAATTTGTGATAGATTGGATTACTTGAACGGTTTGTCATCTCTATTTCCGTTCCAAATTTTGTCAAAATATAGAAAATTGAGCTACCTTAAGTGGGCATTGGATTCGTGACATTCTGAGCTGTAAATCAAAAGTTACGGATGATTTAGTGCGGAAATGTCAAGTTGATCGGCCAGTTAAAGTGATCATTCAAAATTAATCATTGGTGCTCATTAAGTAAAGGCTTGTAAATGAATCATAAAGCATGGCATCACACATTTTAGGATAGATTGGATTACTTGTACGCTTTGTGGTCTCTATTTTTGTCTCAAACTTTGTCACAATATAGAAAATTGAGCTAGGTTAAAATGTGGGCACTGGATTTGTGTCATTCCGAGCTCTAACTCAAAAGTTACGTACGCTTTAGTGCGGATATGTTAACTTGATCGGCCAGTTAAAATGATCATTATAAACTGATCATTGGTGCTCATTAAATAAAGGCTTATTAGTGAGGCATAATGCATGGCATAAAGCTTTTTGGGAAATATTGGATTACTTGGACGCTTTGTCGTCTCTATTTCTGTCTCAAATTTTGTCAAAATATAGAAAACTGAGCTAGCCTAACGTGGGCATCTGATTCATGTCATTCTGAGTTGTAAATCAATAGTTACGTACGATTTAGTGCGGACATGTCAAGTCGATTGGCCAGTTAAAGTTACGTACGATTTAGTGCGGACATGTCAAGTCGATTGGCCAGTTAAAGTGATCATTCTAAACTGATTATTGGTGCACATTGAGTAAAGGCTTATAAATGAAGCATAAGGCATGACATCAAGTAGTTTGGGATAGATTGGATTACTTGGACGCTTTGTCATATCTAGTTCTGTCTCAAATTTTGTCACAATTTTGAAAATTGAACTAGCTTAATGTGCGCATTGGATTCGTGTCATTTTGAGCTATAAATCAAAAGTTATGGACGATTTAGTGCATAAATCAAAAGTTACTGGACGATTTAGTGCATAAATCAAAAGTTACTGGACGATTTACTGACCAGTTAAAACAATGATTATAAACTGATCATTGGAGCTCATTGAGTAAAAGCTTATAAATGAAAAATAGTGCATGACATCACGCAGTTTAGGATGGATTGGATTACTTGGACGCTTTGTCGTATCTATTTCTACCTCAAAATTTGTCACAATATAGAAATGGAGCTAGCTTAAAGTGGGCAAATGATTCGTGTTATTATGAGCTCTAAATCAAAAGTTACGAATGATTTAGTGTGGACATGTCAAGTTGATAGGCCAATTAATGTCATCATTCTAAACTTATCATTGGTGCTCATTGAATAAAGGCTTATTAATGAAGCATAATATATGGCAACACACACTTTTGGATATATTGGATTACTTGGACACTTTGTCTTATCTATTTCTGTCTCAAATTTTGTTACAATATAAAAATTGAGGTAACTTAACGTAGGCATTCGATTCGTGTGTTTCTAAGCTCTAAATCAAAAGTTACGTACGATTTAGTGCGTACATGTCAAGTTGATCGGCGAGTTAAACTGATCATTCTAAACTGATCATTGGTGCTCATTAAGTAAAGCTTTAAAAATGAAGTATAAACCATGGCATTACGCTGTTTGGTATAAATTGGATTACTTGGATGTTTTTTCGTCTCTATTTGTGTCTCAAATATTGTCAAAATATAGAGAATTGAGATAGCTTAATATGGGCATTGGATTTCTGTCAGTATGAGCTCTAAATCAAAAGTTACGTACGATTTAGGGCGGACACGACAAGTTGATCGGCCAGGTAAAGTGATCATTATAAACTGATCATTGGGGCTCATTAACTGAAGTTAAATTTAGCCTAATGAATGGCATCACGCAATTTGGGATAGATTGGATTACTTGGATGCCTAGTCGTTTCTACTTCTGTCTCAAATTTTGTCAAAATATAGAACATTTATCTAGCTTAACGTGGGAATTCGATTCGTGTCATTATAAGCTCAAATAAAGAGGTAGGGAAAATTTACTGAGGTCATGTCAAGTTTATCAGCAAGTTAATATGATTATTCTAAACTGATCATTGGTGCTCATTGAGTAAACGCTTTAAAATGAAGTATAATGCATGGCATCAAATAGTTTTCGATTGATTGGATTACTTGGATGCTTTGTCATATCTATTTCTGTCTAAAATGTTGTTATTCTATAGAAAATTGATCTAGATTAACGTGAAGACACGATTCGTGTCATTCTGAGCTCTAAATCAAAAGTTGCGGACGATTTAGTGAAGACAAGTCAAGTTGAGAGTCTACTTAAAGTGATCATTCTATACAGATCATTGGTACTCATTTAGTAAAGGCTTATAAATGAAGCATAATGCATGGCATCACGCAGTTTGAGATAAATTGGATTACTTGTACGCTTTGTTGTATCTAGTTTTGTCTCAAATTTTGTCACAATATAGAAAATTGATCTACCTTAACGTGAGCATTGTATTCGTGTCCGTCTGAGCTCTAAATCATAAGTTACGGACGACTAAGCGCAGTCATGTCAAGTTGATCGTCCAGTTAAAGTGATCATTCTAAACTCATCATTGGTGTTCATTGAGTAAAGGCTTATAAAAGAAGCATAATGCATGGCATCTTACAGTTTTGAATAGATTGGATTAGCTGGACGGTTTATCGTATCGATTTCAATCTCAAATTTTGTTACAATATAGAAAATTAAGCTCACTTAACTTGGGCATTGGATTCATATCATTCTAAGCTATAAATCAAACATTACGGACCATTTAGTCTTGACTTATCAAATTGATCAGACAGTTAAAGTGATCATTCTAAACTGATCATTGGTGCTCTTTAAGTAAAGGCTTATAAATCAAGCATAAAGCATGGAATCACGCAGTTTGGGATAGATTGGATTATATTGAGGCTTTGTCGTCTCTATTTCTATCTCAAATTTTGTGAATATATTGAAAATTTTGCTAGCTTAACATGGGCATTGGATCCGTGTTATTCTTAGTTCTAAATAAAAAGTTACGGACGATTTTTTATGGACATGTCAAGTTGATCGGCCAGTTAATATGATTATTCTAAACTGATAATTGGTGCTCATTGGGTAAACACTTATAAATGAAACATAATGCAGGGCTTCGTTGAGTATGGGATAGATTGAATTATTTGGACGCTTTGACATAACTAGTTTTGTCTCAAAATTTTTACGATATAGAAAATTGAGCTAGAATAACGTGGGCATTGGATAGGTGTCGTTCTGAGCTCAAAATCAAAAGTTACGGAAGATTTAATGCGTACATTTCAAGTTGATCGGCCAGTTAATATGATTATTCTAAACTGATCATTGGTGCTAATTGAGTAAAAGCTTATAAATGAAGCATAGTGCATGGCATCACACAGTTTTGGATAGATTGGATTACTTTTTGCTTTGTCCTATCCATTTCTATCTCAGATTTTATTAAAATATAGAAAATTTATCGAGCTTAACATGGGCTTTGGATTTGTGTCATTTTGAGCTCAAAATTAAAAGTTACGGACGATTTAGTGCGGACATGTCAAGTTGATCGGCCAATTAATATGATTATTCTAAACTGATCATTGGTGCTCTTTACGTAAAGGCTTATAAATCAAGCATAAAGCATGGAATCACGCAGTTTGGGATAGATTGGATTATATTGCGGCTTTGTCGTCTCTATTTCTATCTAAAATTTTGCTAGCTTAACATGGGCATTGGATTCGTGTCATTCTGAGCTCAAAATAGAAATGTATGGACGATTTAGTGTGGACATGTCAAGTTGACCGACCAGTTAATATGATTATTTTAAAGTGATCATTGGTGCTCATTGAGTAAAGGCTTATTAATGAAGCATAATATATGGCAACACACACTTTTGGATATATTGGATTACTTGGACACTTTGTCTTATCTATTTCTGTCTCAAATTTTGTTACAGTATAAAAATTGAGGTAACTTAACGTAGGCATTCGATTCGTGTGTTTCTAAGCTCTAAATCAAAAGTTACGTACGATTTAGTGCGTACATGTCAAGTTGATCGGCGAGTTAAACTGATCATTCTAAACTGATCATTGGTGCTCATTAAGTAAAGCTTTAAAAATGAAGTATAAACCATGGCATTACGCTGTTTGGTATAAATTGGATTACTTGGATGTTTTTTCGTCTCTATTTGTGTCTCAAATATTGTCAAAATATAGAGAATTGAGATAGCTTAATATGGGCATTGGATTTCTGTCAGTATGAGCTCTAAATCAAAAGTTACGTACAATTTAGGGCGGACACGACAAGTTGATCGGCCAGGTGAAGTGATCATTATAAACTGATCATTGGGGCTCATTAACTGAAGTTAAATTTAGCCTAATGAATGGCATCACGCAATTTGGGATAGATTGGATTACTTGGATGCCTAGTCGTTTCTACTTCTGTCTCAAATTTTGTCAAAATATAGAACATTTATCTAGCTTAACGTGGGAATTCGATTCGTGTCATTATAAGCTCAAATAAAGAGGTGGGGAAAATTTACTGAGGTCATGTCAAGTTTATCAGCAAGTTAATATGATTATTCTAAACTGATCATTGGTGCTCATTGAGTAAACGCTTTAAAATGAAGTATAATGGATGGCATCAAATAGTTTTCGATTGATTGGATTACTTGGATGCTTTGTCATATCTATTTCTGTCTAAAATGTTGTCACAATATAGAAAATTGATCTAGATTAACGTGAAGACTGGATTTGTGTCCTTCTGAGCTCTAAATCAAAAGTTACGGACGATTTAATGAAGACAAGTCAAGTTGACAGTCTACTTAAAGTGATCATTCTATACAGATCATTGATACTCATTTAGTAAAGGCTTATAAATGAAGCATAATGCATGGCATCACGCAGTTTGGATAGATTGGATTACTTGGACTTTGTATCTATTTTGTCTCAAATTTTGTCACAATATAGAAAATTGAGCTACCTTAACGTGGGCATTGGATTAGTGTCTGAGCTCTCATTTACGAGGCAGTCATGTCAAGTTGATCGTCCAGTTAAAGTGATCATTCTAAACTGATCATTGGTGCTCATTGAGTAAAGGCTTATAAATGAAGCATAATGCATGGCATCACAGTTTTGATAGATTGGATTAGCTGGACGGTTTATCGTATCTATTTCAATCTCAAATTTTGTTACAATATAGAAAATTAAGCTCACTTAACTTGGGCATTGGATTCATATCATTCTAAGCTATAAATCAAAAATTACGGACCATTTAGTGTTGACTTATCAAATTGATCAGACAGTTAAAGTGATCATTCTAAACTGATCATTGGTGCTCTTTAAGTAAAGGCTTATAAATCAAGCATAAAGCATGGAATCACGCAGTAAGGGATAGATTGGATTATATTGAGGCTTTGCGTCTCTATTTCTATCTCAAATTTTGTGAAAATATTAAAAATTTTGCTAGCTTAACATGGGCATTGGATCCGTGTTATTCTTAGTTCTAAATAAAAAGTTACGGACGATTTTTTATGGACATGTCAAGTTGATCGGCCAGTTAATATGATTATTCTAAACTGATAATTGGTTCTCATTGGGTAAACACTTATAAATGAAACATAATGCAGGGCATCGTTGAGTATGAGATAGATTGAATTATTTGGACGCTTTGACATAACTAGTTTTGTCTCAAAATTTTTACGATATAGAAAATTGAGCTAGAATAACGTGGGCATTGGATAGGTGTCGTTCTGAGCTCAAAATCAAAAGTTACGGAAGATTTAATGCGTACATTTCAAGTTGATCGGCCAGTTAATATGATTATTCTAAACTGATCATTGGTGCTAATTGAGTAAAAGCTTATAAATGAAGCATAGTGCATGGCATCACACAGTTTTGGATAGATTGGATTACTTTTTGCTTTGTCCTATCCATTTCTATCTCAGATTTTATTAAAAATATAGAAAATTTATCGAGCTTAACATGGGCTTTGGATTTGTGTCATTTTGAGCTCAAAATTAAAAGTTACGGACGATTTAGTGCGGACATGTCAAGTTGATCGGCCAATTAATATGATTATTCTAAACTGATCATTGGTGCTCTTTACGTAAAGGCTTATAAATCAAGCATAAAGCATGGAATCACGCAGTTTGGGATAGATTGGATTATATTGCGGCTTTGTCGTCTCTATTTCTATCTAAAATTTTGCTAGCTTAACATGGGCATTGGATTCGTGTCATTCTGAGCTCAAAATAGAAATGTATGGACGATTTAGTGTGGACATGTCAAGTTGACCGACCAGTTAATATGATTATTTTAAAGTGATCATTGGTGCTCATTGAGTAAAGGCTTATAAATGAAGCATAATGCATGGCATCACACAGTTTTGTATAGATTGGATTATTTGGAAACTTTGTCGTCTCCATTTTTGTCTCAAATTTTGTTATTACATAGAAAATTTATCTAGCTTAACGTTGGCATTCGATTCATGTCATTCTGAGCTCAAAATCAAAAGTTACAGATGATTTAGTGCAGACATATCAAGTTTATCGGCCAGTTAATATGATTATTGTAAACTGATCATTGGTGCTCATTGAGTAAAGACTTACAAACAAAGCATAATGCATGGCATCACACAGTTTTGCATAAATTGGATTATCTGGACACTTTGTCGTCTCCATTTTTGTCTCAAATTTTGTTATTACATAGAAAATTTATCTAGCTTAACGTGGGCATTGGAATCATGTCCATTTGAGCTCAAATCAAAAGTTACGGACGATTTAGTGCGGACATGTCAAGTTGTTCGGGGAGTTCATAAGATTATTCTAAACTGATCATTGCTGCTCATTGAGTAAAGGGTTATAAATGAAGCATAATGCATGGCATCACACAGTTTTGTATAGATTGGACTATTTGGACACTTTTTCGTCTCCATTTCAGTCTCAAACTTTTATAATATATAGAAAATTTATCTCGCTTAACGCGGGCATTGGATTCATGTCATTCTGAGCTCAAAATCAAAAGTTACGAACGATTTAGTGTGGACATGTGAAGTTTTTCGGCCAGTTAATATGATTATTCTAAACTCATCATTGGTACTCATTGAATACAGGGTTATAAATGAAGCATAATGCATGGCATCAAAAAATTTTGTATAGATTGGATTATTTAGACAATTTGTCGTCTCTATTTTTTTCTCAAATTTTGTTAATACATAGAAAATTTTAATTAGCTTAACGTGGCTCTGAGCTCAAATCAAAAGTTACGGATGATTTAGTGCCAACATGTCAAGTTGATCGGCCAGTTAATATGATTATTCTAAACTAATCATTGGTGCTCATTGAGTAAAAGCTGATAAATGAAGCATATTGCAGGACATGTTATAGTTTTGGATAGATTGGATTACTTGAACGCTTTATCGTATC
This sequence comes from Pugionium cornutum, assembly GCA_018901935.1. Taxonomy (NCBI): domain Eukaryota; kingdom Viridiplantae; phylum Streptophyta; class Magnoliopsida; order Brassicales; family Brassicaceae; genus Pugionium; species Pugionium cornutum. The sequence continues at coordinate 17,485,721 of CM032163.1, read as the reverse complement.
TATTTATGTCTCAAATTTTGTTACAATATAGAAAATTGAGCTAGCTTGACGTGGACATTGGATTCGTGTGATTTTGAACTCTAAAACAATAGTTAAAGACGACTTAGTGCAGTCATGTCAAGTAGATCGGCCAGTTAAACTGATCATTCTAAACTTAACATTTGTGGTTTTTAAGTAACGGCTTATAAGTGAAGCATAAAGCATAACATCATGCAGTTTTGGATATATTGGATTACTTGGATGCTTTGTCGTATCTATTTCTGTCTCAAATTTTGTTACACTATAGAAAATTGAGTTAGCTTAACATGGGCATTGGATTCGTGTCATTCTAAGCTCTAAATCAAAAGTTATGGACGATTTAGTGCGGACATGTCAAGTTGATCGGCCTGTAAATAAGATTATTCTAAACTGATCACTGGTGCTCATTGAGTAAATCCTTATAAATTAAGCATAATGCACGGCATCTTATAGTACTGGATAGATTAGATTACTTGGATGACTTGTCGTCTCTATTTCTGTCTCAAATTTTGTGACAATATAGAAAATTGAGCTAGCTTAACGTGGGCATTCGATTGGTGTCATTCTGAGCTCTAAATCAAAAGTTAGAGACGATTTAGTGCGGACATGTCAAGTACATCTGTCAGTTAAAATGATCATTCTAGACTTATCATTGGTGCTCATTGAGTAAAGCCTTCTAAACGAAACAATGCATGGCATCACACAGTTTTGGATAGATTTGTTTACTTGGACGATTTGTCGTATCTATTTTTTTCTCAAATTCAGTTACAATAGAAAATTGAGATAGCTTAATGGGATATTGGATTCTTGTCATTCTGAGATGTAAATCAAAATTTACGGACGATTTATTGCGGATATGTCAAGTTGATCGACTAGTTAAAGTTATCATTCTAAACTGGCCATGGGTGCTACTTAAGTAAAGGCTTATAAATGATGCATAAAGCATGACATCACACAGTTTGGGAAAGATTGGATTACTTGGACACTTTGTCGTCTCTATTTATGTCTCAAATTTTGTTAAATATATAGAAAATTTAGCAAGATTAACGTGGGCATTGATTCGTATCATTCTAAGCTCAAAATGAAAATTGAGTTAGAATAACATGACTGGAAGTCTAGTTACATAATTTAGTGTCTATCAAATCGCATTAAAGTGATCATTGGTGCTCTTTAAGTAAAGGCTTATAAATGAAGCATAAAGCATGACATCACGAATTTTAGGATAGATTGGATTACTTGGATGATTTGTTGTCTTTATTTCTGTCTCAAATTTTGTGACAATATAGAAAATTGAGCTAGGTTAACGTGGGAATTCGATTGGTGTCATTCTGAGCTCTAAATCAAAATTTACAGACGATTTAGTGCAAATATGTCAAGTAGATCGGTCCATTAAAGTGATCATTCTACACTGATCATTGGTGCTCATTGAGTAAAGGCTTACAAATGAAGCATAATGCATGGCATCACACAGTTTTGGATAGATTTGATTACTTGGACACTTTGTCGTATCTATTTATGTCTCAAATTCTGTTACAATAGGAAATTGAGCTAGCTTAACGTGGATATTAGATTCTTATCATTCTGAGCTGTAAATCAAAATTTACGGACGATTTACTGCGGACATGTCAAGTTGATCGGCCAGTAAAAGTTATCATTCTAAGCTGATCATTGGAGCTCATTAAGTAAAGGATTATAAATAAAGCATAAATCATGGCATCACGCAGTTAGGGATAGACTGGATTACTTGCATGCTTTTTCGTCTCTATTTCTATGTCAAATTTTGTTCAAATATAGAAAATTTAGCAAGCTTAACATGCGCATTGTATTCATGTCATTATCAGCTCAAAATTAAAAGTTACAGACGATTTACTGCGGACATGTCAGGTCTATCGGCCAGTTGATATGATTATTCTAAACTGATCATTGGTGCTCATTGAATGAAGACTTCTAAATGAAGCATAATGCATGGCATCACAAATTTTGTGATATATATGATTACTTGGACGCTTTGTCGTATCTATTTTGTCTCAAATTTTGTTACACTAAAGAAAATTAAGCTAGCTTAACGTGGGCATTGGATTCGTGTTGTTATGAGCTCTAAATCAAAAGTTACGGATGACTTAGTGCGGACATGTCAAGTTGATCGGCCACGTAATATGATTATTCTAAACTGATCATTTGTGCTCATTGAGTAAATACTTATAAATGAAGCATAATGCATGACATCACCTAATTTTGGATAGATTGGATTACTTGGATGCTTTGTTGTACCTATTTCTGCCTCAAATGTTGTTACAATATTGAAAATTGAGCTAGCTTAACGTGGACAGTGGATTTTTGTCATTCCGAGCTCTAAATTAAAAGTTATGGACGATTTCATGTAGACATATCAAGTTGATCGGCCATTTAAAGTTATCATTTTAAACTGATCATTGGTGCTCTTTAAGTAAAGGCTTATAAATGAAGATACAACATTGCATCACGTAGTTGTGGATAAATTGGATTACTTGTACGCTTTGTCGTCTCCATTTCTATCTCAAATTTTGTCAAAATAGAGAAAATTAGCAAGTTTAATGTGTGCATTGGATTCGTGTCATTCTTAGCTCAAAATTAAAAGTTACGGACAATTTACTTTGGACATGTCAAGTTCATCGGCCTGGTAATATGATTATTCTAAACTGCTCATTGGTGATCAATGAGTAAAGACTTCTAAATGAAGCATAATGCATAGCATCACACAGTTTTGGATATATTTGATTACTTGGACGCTTTGTCGTATCTATTTTTGTCACATATTTTGTTACAATATATAAAATTGAGCTCTTAATGTGGATAATGGATTTGTGTCAATATGAGCTCTAAATCAAAACTTAGGGATGATTCACTGCACACATATCAAGTTGAATGGCTATTTAAAGTTATGATTCTAAACTGATCATTGGTGCTCTTCAAAAAAAAGGCTTATAAATGAAGCATACAACATTGCATCACACAGTTTGGGATAGATTGGATTGCTTGGACACTTTGTCGTCTCTATTTTTGTCTCAAAATTTGTGAAAATATAGAAAATTAAGCAAGATTTACGTGTGCTTGGGATTCGTGTCATTCGGAGCTCAAATGATTTATTGCGTGCATGTCAAATTGATCTGCCTGTTAATATGATTATTCTAAACTGATCATTGGTGATCATTGAGTAAAGACTTCTAAATGAAGCATAATGCATGGCATCACACAGTTTTGGATATAAAGCATAACATCACGCATTTTGAGATAGATTGGATTACATGGATGCTTTTTCGTCTCTATTTTTGTTTTCAATTTTTCAAAATATAGAAAACTTAGCTAGCTTAACGTGGATATTGGAGTTGTGTCATTATGAGCTCTAAATCAAAAAATAAGAACGATTTAGTGTGGACATGTCAAGTTGATCGGCTAGTTAATATGAATATTCTAAACTAATAATTGGTGCTCATTGAGTAAAGGCTTATAAATGAAGCATAATGCATGTCATCGTGCAGTTTGGGATATCTTGAATTATTTGTACGCTTCGTCGTATCAGTTTTGTATCCTATTTTGTCACAATATAAAAATTGAATAGCTTAACGTGGGCATTGGATTCGTTTCATTCTTATCTCAAAATCAAAACTTACGAATGATTTTGTGTTGACACGTCAAGTCGATCATAAGCTAGTTAATATGATTATTCTAAACTGATCATTGGTTCTCATTGAGTAAAGGCTTTTCAATGAAGCATAATGCATGGGATCACATAGTTTTGGATATGTTGGATTACTTGGATGCTTTGTCGTATCTATTTCTGCCTCTATTTTTGTTATAATATAGAAAATTGAGCTAGCATAATGTGGGCATTGGATTCATGTCATTCTAAGCTCTAAATGAAAAGTTACTGACGATTTACTACGGACATTTCAAGTTGATCGGCCAGTTAAAGTGATCATTTTAAACTGATCATTGGTGATCATTGAGTAAAGGCTAATAAATGAAGCATAAAGCATGGATCACACAGTTTGCGACATATTGGATTACTTGGACGCTTTGTTGTTTCTTTTTCTTCCTCAAATTTTGTCACAATATTGAAAATTAAGAAAGGTTAATGTGGGTAATGGATTCGTGTCATTTGGAGCTCTAAATGAAGAGTTGCAGACAATTTAGTCAGACAAGTGAAGTTGATCGGCTAGTTTGAGATAAGTCAAGTGATCACTCTAAACTGATCATCGGTGATCATTCAGTAAAGACTTATAAATCCAGCATAATGCATGCTGTAATATAGAAAATTGAGCTAGCTTTACTTAAACATATTGGGATAGATTGAAATATTTGAACTCTTTTTCATACCTAACTCTGTCCCAAATTTTGCTATAATATAGAAAATTGAGCTAGCTTAACGTAGGCATTGGATTTGTGTTATTATGAGCTGAAAATCAAAATTGACAGACGATTTAGTGTTGACATATCAAGTTCAGCAGACAGTTAATATGATAATTCTAAACTAATAATTGTCGCTTGATTACTTGGACGCTTTGTCGTATCTATGTTTGTCTCAAATTTTGTTACAATATAGAAAATTAAGCTAGCTTAACGTTGGTGTTGGATTCGTGTCATTCTGAGCTCTAAATCAATAGTTACGGACGATTTAGTGCGGACATGTCAAATTGATTGGCTAGATAATATGATTATTCTAAGCTTATGATTTGTGCTCATTGATTAAAGGCTTGGAAATGAAGCATAATGGATGGAATCACACAGTTTAAGATAGATTGGATTACTTGTATGCTTTTTCATATCTGTTTATGTCTCTAATTTTGTTACAATATAGAAAATTGGGATAGCTTAATGTGGACATTGGACTCGTGTCATTTTGAGCTGTAAATCAAAAGTTACGGATGATTTAGTTTGGACATGTCAAGTTGATCGGCCAGTTAATATGAGTATTCTAAACTGATCATTGGTTCTCATTTGAGTAAAGGCTTTTAAAGGAATCATAATGCATGGTATCACATGGTTTTGGATATGTTGGATTACTTGGATGCTTTGTCGTATCTATTTCTGTCTCAATTTTTGTTACAATATAGAAAATTGAGCTAGCTTAATGTGGGCATTGTATTCGTGTCATTCTTAGCTCTAAATGAAAAGTTACTGACAATTTACTATTCACATGTCAAGTTGATCGGCCAGTTAAAATGATCAATTTAAACTGATCATTGGTGCTCATTGAGTAAAGGCTAATAAATGAAGCATAAAGCATGGATCACACAGTTTGCGATTGATTGGATTACTTGTATGCTTTGTTGTCTCTTTTTCTTCCTCAAATTTGTCACAATATAGAAAATTAAGAAAGGTTAATATGGGCAATGGATTCGTGTCATTCGGAGCTCTAAATGAAGAGTTGCAGAAAATTTAGTGTAGACAAGTGAAGTTGATCGGCTAGTTTGAGATAAGTCAAGTGATCACTCTAAACTGATCATTGGTGATCATTCAGTAAAGACTTATAAATCCAGCATAATTTATAAGTCTATAAATCAAAAGTTAAGGACGATTTAGTGCATACATGTCAAGTTGATCAGCAAGTTAATATGATCATTCTTAACTGATCATTGGTGCACATTGAGTAAATGCTTATAAATGAAGCATAGTGCATGGCATCATGCAGTTTGGGATAGATTGAAATATTTGCACTTTTGTCATACATAATTCTGTCCCAAATTTTGACATAATATAGAAAATTTTGTTAGCTTAACATGGGCATTGGATTCGTGTTACTATGAGCTGAAAATCAAAACTGACAGACGATTTAGTGCTGGCATATCAAGTTCAGCAGACAGTTAATATGATTATTCTAACCTAACCATTGTCTCTTGATTACTTGGACGCTTTGTTGTATCTATTTTTGTCTAAAATTTTGTTACAATATAGAAAATTAAGCTAGCTTTAACGTTGGTGTTGGATTCGTGTCATTCTTAGCTCTAATCAAAATTACGAACAGTTTGGTGCATACATGTCAACTTAATCGGCCAGTTAATATGATTATTCTAAACAGATCACTGGTGCTCAATGAGTAGAGGCTTATAAATGAAGCATAATGTACGACATCTTACAGGTTTGAATAGATTGGCTTGCTTGGACACTTTGTCGTATCTATTTCTCTCTCAAATTTTGCTACAATATAGAAAATTGAGCTAGCATAATGTGGGTACGGGATTCGTGTAATTCTGAGCTCTAAATCAAAAGTTACATACTATTTAGTGCGGAGCTGTCAAGTTGATCAGCCAGTTAAAGTGATCATTGGTGTTCTTTAAGTAAAGGCTTATAAATGAAGCATAAAGCACGGCATCAAGAAATTTAGGATAGATTGGATTACTTGGATGATTTTTCGTCTTTATTTCTGTCTCAAATTTTGTGACAATATAGAAAATTGAGCTAGCTTAATGTGGGCATTCGATTGGTGTCATTCTGAGCTCTAAATCAAAAGTTAGAGACGATTTAGTGCGGACATGTCAAGTATATCGGTCAGTTAAAGTGATCATTCTAGACTGATCATTGTTGCTCATTGAGTAAAGGCTTCTAAATGAAACAATGCATGGCATCACACAGTTTTGGATAGATTTGTTTATTTGGATGCTTTGTCGTATCAATTTTTTTTTGCTCAAATTCAGTTACAATAGAAAATTGAGCTAGCTTAATGGCATATTGCATTCTTGTCATTCTGAGCTGTAAATCAAAATTTACGGATGATTTATTGCGGACATGTCAAGTTGATCGGCCAGTTAAAGTTGATCGGGTGTCTATTTCTTTCTCAAATTTTGTTAAAATATGGAAAATTTAGCAAGATAAACGTGGGTATTGATTCGTATCATTCTAAGCTCAAAATCAAAATTTTACGGAAAATTTAGTGCGGCACGTCAAGTTGATCGGCCAGTTCATATGATTATTCTAAACTGATCATTGGTGCTCATTGAGTAAAGGCTTATGAATGAAGCATAATGCATTACATCACACAGTTTTGAATAGATTGGATTACTTAGACGCTTTGTCGTCTCTATTTCTGTCCCAAATTTTGTTAAAATATAGAAAATGTATCTAGCTTAACGTGAGCATTGGATACGTGTCATTCAGAGCTCAAAATCAAAAGTTACTGATGATTTTGTGTGGACATGTCAAGTTCATCGGTCAGTTAATATGATTATTCTAAATTGGTCATTGGTGCTCATTGAGTAAAGACTTATAAATTAAGCATAATGCATGGCATCACACAGTTTTGGATATATTGGAATACTAGGACGATTTGTCGTATGTATATTTCTCCCGCAAATATTGCTACAATGTAGAAAGTTGAGCTAGCTTAACGTGGGCATTGGATTTGTGTCATTCTACTGTCTAAATCAAAGTTATGGACGATTTAGTGCGGACATGTCAAGTTGATCAGCCATTTAAAATAATCATTTTAAACTGATCATTGGAGCTCATTAAGTAAAGGCTTATAAATGAAGCATAAAGCATGGTATCACGCAGTTTTGGATAGATTGGACTACTTGCACGCTTTTTCGTCTCTATTTCTATCTCAAATTTTGTCCAAATATAGAAAATTTAGCAAGCTTAATGTGTGCACTGTATTCGTGTCATTCTAAGCTCAAAATAAAAAATTATGGACGATTTACTGTGGACATGTCAGGTTTATCGTCCAGTTAATGAATCATAAAGCATAGCATAACACAGTTTGGGATAGATTGGATTACTTAGATGCTTTTTCATCACTATTTCTGTCTCAAATTTTGTCACAATATAGAAAATTGTGCTAGTTTAACGTGGGCATTGGATTCGTGTCATTCTAAGCTCTAACTCGAAAATTACAGACAATTTGGTGCATACATGTCAACTTAATCGGCCAGTTAATATGATTATTCTAAACTGATCATTGGTGCTCAATGAGTAAAGGCTTATAAACGAAGCATAATGCATGACATCTTACAGTTTTGGATAGATTGGCTTGCTAGGACACTTTGTCATATAGAAAATCGAGCTAGCATATCGTGGGTATTGGATTCGTGTAATTCCGAGATCTAAATCAAAAGTTACATACTATTTAATGCTGAGATGTCAAGTTGATTGGCCAGCTAAAGTGATCAATTTAAACTGATCATAATTGTGCTCTTTAAGTAAAGGCTTATAAATGAAGCATAAAGCATGGCATCACGAAGTGTAGGATAGATTGGATTACTTGAATGCTTTGTCGTCTCTATTTCTGTCTCAAATTTTCTGAGAATATAGAAAATTGAGCTACCTTAATGTGGGCATTCGATTGGTGTCATTCAGAGCTCTAAATCAAAATTTACAGACGATTTAGTGCGAACATGTCAAGTAGATCGGTCAGTTAAAGTGATCATTCTAGATTGATCATTGGTGCTCATTGAGTAAAGGCTTATAAATGAAGCATAATGCATGGCATCACACAATTTTGGATAGATACTTTGTGGTATCTATTTTTGTCTCAAATTCTGTTACAATAGGAAATTGAGCTCACTACAAGAAAACATTATCATTTCCAACGGCATTTCCGACGGATATAAAACCGTCGGAAATTTCCGACAAAGTTGAGATGGATTACCGACGGAACACCAAGGGAAATAAACCCGTTGGAGATCCGTCGGTAATTCCCAATGCTAGAGAGGCCATCGTTAAATCAATGGTAAAACCAACGGTAAACCGTTGAATTTCCAACGAAAGCGTAATCGTCGAGATATCCTCTTGAAACCGTCGGAACTTTACCGATGTATCTCAGGCCATCGGTAATCTCCCAACGATTTACCGATGGATCTTGTGTTTTACTATCTGTCGGGAATCCGTCGAGAATCCGTCGGCACTCATAGTCGGAAAACCATTGGAAGTATCTGACCATTGTCGGACACCATTGGCAATCCGTCGGAAAATTAAGAATAATCTATTAAAATTTTTTGTTTATCCATCAGTGGTCGGAAACCGTCGGAAATCCGCCGGTTAATGAAGATAAAATCTATTCAAAATACGTGAATATCCGGTTGTGGTCGGTAACCGTCGGAATTCCGTCAGAAATAGAGAATATTCTGAAGAATAATCTTTTTAAAATTCGTAATTATCTGTTAAAAATTCGTGATAATATCTAATTTTCACTATAAATAAGCTATGATCTTTCACAATTTTAACAGAACCAAAAATTTTAAGAAAATGTGTTCTTCGGGTTCTTTTGAGTATTTTCGATCGTGGATGGATAAACCTCGATATGATTCAACCACGGGGGAATGGACTGATGAATTTGTGCAAGGTGTTGAAGAGTTCATGACATTTGCATCAAAGAATAGCATGACATCGGAATACGGTAAAATGTATTGTCCGTGTATTAAATGTCGAAATCATAGATTAATCTTTGTTAGAGAAGTATGTAATCATTTGTATAGAAATGGATTTATGCCGGGTGACAAAATTTGGTATTCACATGGAGAAACTGATGCAACGATGCAATATTATGGTAGTACTTCAAAAAGGATAGATAGTACTATTGTTAGGGTAGAGGAACCGGCATCAGAAGTTGATATAAACGGAGGTACTGTTCATATGGTGAATGATGCATTTCGTGAACAAAGAGAATCGTACATTGAAGATATTAACAGAATAGAGGAACCTAATTTGGAAGCCCGGAAATTTTTTGATATGTTAGATGCATCCAAGCAGCCTTTGTATAAAGGATGTAGAGATGGATTATCGCCTTTATATGTTGCAAGCAGGTTGATGACGATAAAGACGGATTTCAACTTGCCTGAAGATTGTGTGAATGCGATACTTGATTTTGTTAGAGATATATTACCTGAAGATAATATTGCACCTGCTTCATATTACAAGGTTCAAAAACTTGTATCTGGTCTTGGATTGCCATATCAGATGATCGATGTATGTATTGACAACTGCATGATTTATTGGAGAAATGATGAAAACCGCATGAAGTGCCGATTTTGTCACAAACCTCGATTTCAAGAGACAAGTGGTAGAGTACCTATTCCACATAAACGGATGTGGTATTTGCCATTAACAGAGAGGTTAAAGAGGTTATATCAATCTGAACACACGGCAAAACCTATGAGATGGCATGCAGAACATAATTCGAATGGAGAAATTGTGCATCCCTCGGATGCAGAAGCATGGAAACATTTTCAACAGGTATATCCTAGTTTTGCATATGAGCCTAGAAACGTATACCTCGGGTTATCTACAGATGGATTCAACCCTTTTGGGAAGCATGAGAGGCAATACTCGTTGTGGCCAGTTATCGTTACACCTTATAATTTGCCTCCTTCTTTGTGCATGAAACGAGAGTTTTTATTTCTAACAATTCTCGTCCCCGGCCCAGAGCATCCTAAGCGATCGCTTGATATTTTCTTGCAGCCACTAATTCATGAGTTTAAAATATTATGGGAAAATGGTGTCGAAGCATTCGATGTTTCCAACCAACAGAACTTCTTTATGCGAGTTGTACTTATGTGGACGATAAGTGATTTTCCAACATATGGTATGTTATCAGGATGGTCGACGCATGGAAGATTAGCATGCCCATATTGTCAAGATAATAGTGTTGCGTTCCAACTGAAACACGGACGAAAGACTAGTTGGTTCGATTGTCATCGTCGATTTCTATCACAAGATCATCCATATCGCCGGAGCACGACATTGTTTAGGAAAAACAAAAAAAAAATTGATGCTCCACCTCCTATTCTTGACGGGAATTATATGTTGACTCAACTTAGAGATTTTGGTGCTGAGAGAACGGCTTCTTGTGGAGGTAACGGACATTACCCTGTTGATGGTTGTGGCGAATACCATAATTGGCACAAGAAGAGCATTTTTTGGGATTTACCATATTGGAAGGACCATTTGTTGCGCCATAATTTGTTGCGCCATAATCGGCCATTTAAAGTTATGATTCTAAACTGATCATTGGTGCTCTTTAAGTAAAGGCTTATTAATGAAGCATACAACATTCCATCATGTAGTTTGGGATAGATTGGATTACTTGGACACTTTGTCGTTTCTATTTCTGTCTCAAATTTTATCAAAATATAGAAAATTAGGCAGGTTTAACGTGTGCATTTGATTCGTGTCATTCGGAGCTCAAAATCCAAAGTTACGGATGATTTACTGCGGATATGTCAAGAGTATCTGCCAGTTAATATGATTATTCTAAACTGATCATTGCTGCTCATTGAGTAAAGGCTTATAAATGAAGCATAATGTATGGCATTACACAGTTTTGGATATATTTGATTACTTGGACTTTTCTCGTATCTATTTTTTTCTCAAACTTTGTTACAACATAGAAAATTAACCTAGCCTAACGTGGCCATTGGATTCTGAGCTCTAAATCAAAAGTTACGGATGATTTAGTGCGGACATATCAAGTTTTTCAGACAGTTAATATTATTATTCTAAACTGATCACTGGTTCTCATTGAGTAAAGGCTTTTAAATGAAGCATAATGCATGGCATCACATAGTTTTGGATATATTTGATTACTTGGACGCTTTGTCGTATCTATTTTTGTCTCAAATTTTGGTACAATATAGAAAATTGAGCTAGCTTAATGTGGGTTTTGAATTCGTGTAATTTTGAGCTCTAAATATAAAGTTACGGATGATTTACTACTTACATGTTAAGTTGATTGGCTAGATAAAGTGATCATTTTAAACTGATCATCGAGACTCATTGAGTAAAGCGTTATAATTGAAGCATAAAGCATGGATCACACAGTTTGGGATAGATTGGATTACTTGGACGCTTTATCATCTCTATTTCTATCACAAATTTTGTCACAATATAGAAAATCAAGAAACATTAACGTGGGCATTGTATTCGTGTCATTCTAAGCTATAAATCAAGAGTTATAGACTATTTAGTGCAAATAAGTCAAGTTGATCGACTAGTTAAAGTGATCATTCTAAACTGATCATTGGTGCTCATTAAGTGAAAGGTTATAAATGAACTATAAAGCATGGCATCACGCAGTTTGAGATAGATTGCATTACTTGGATGTTTTTTCGTCTCTATTAATGTTTGAAATTTTACAAAATATAGAAAATTTAGCTAGATTAACGTGGGCATTGGATTTGTGTCATTCTGAGCTCTACATCAAAAGTTACGGACGATTTAGTGCGGACATGTCAAGTTGATCGGCCAGTTAATATGACTATTCTAAATTGATCATTGGTGCTCATTGAGTAAATGCTTATAAACGAAGCATAATGCATGGTATCGTGCAAATTTTGGGATAGATTAAATTATTTTTACGCTTCGTCGTATCTAGTTTTGTCTCCAATTTTGTCACAATAAAAAAAAAATTGAATAGCTTAACGTGGGCATTGGATTCGTATCGTTTTGAGCTCAAAATCAAAAGTTATAGATGATTTAGTGTGGACACGTCAAGTCAATCGGCTAGTAAATATAATAATTCTAAAATGATAATTAGAGCTCATTGAGTAAAGGCTTATAAATGAATCATAATGCATGGCATCACATAGTTTTGGATAGATTGGATTACTTGGACGCTTTGTCGTATCTATTTGTGTCTCAAATATTTTTACAATTAGAAAATTGAGCTACTTTAACATGGACATTGGATTTGTATCATTATAAGCTCTAAATCAAAACTTACTGACGATTTAGTGCTGGCATATCATTGGTGCGCATTGAGTAAAGGCTTATAAATGAGGTATAATGTATGACATCATGCAGTTCGGGATAGATTGGATCACTTGGACGCTTTATCATATCCATTTCTATCTTAAATTTTGTAACAATATAGAAAATTGAGGTAGATTAACGTGAACATTGGATTCGTATCCTTCGGAGCTCTTAATCATAAGTTACGGACGATTTAGTGCGGACATGTCAAGTTGATCGGCCAGTTAATGTGATCGTTCTAAACTGATCATTGGTGCTCATTAACTAAAAGCTAATAAATGAAGCATAAAGCATGGCAACACGCATGATGAGATAGATTGGACTATTTGAACCCTTTGTCGTATCTTGTTCTATCTCAAATTTTGTCACAATATAAAAATTTAGCTAGGTTAACGTGGGCATTGGATTCGTATCATTCTGACATTTAAATCAAAAGTTATTAACGATTTATTGCGGACATGTCAAGTTGATCGGTCTCTTAAACTGATCATTCTAAACTGATCATTGGTGCTCATTGAGTAAAGGCTTATAAATAGAGCATAATGCATGACATTACGAAGTTTTGGATAGATTGGATTATTTGGACGCTTTTTCGTATCTATTTCTGTCTTAAAGTTTTGTCACAATAGAGAAAATTGAGCTACCTTAAAGTGAACATTGGATTTGTGTCATTCTGAGTTCTAAATCAAAAGTTACGGATGTTTCAAAGGCGGGACATGCCAAGTTGATCGGCCAGTTAAACTGATCATTCTAAACTGATCATTGGTGCTCATTAAGTAAATCCTTATAAATGAAGCATAAAGCATGGCAACACGCAGGATGGGATAGATATGGACTATTTGGACCGTTTGTTGTATCTAGTTCTGTCTCAAATTTTGTCATAATTTAAAAAATTGATCTAGCATAACGTGGGCATTGGATTTGTGTCCTTCTAAGCTCTAAATCAAAAGTTACGGACGATTCAAAGCAGACATGTCAGGTTGATTGGTCAAATAAAGTGATCATTCTAAATTGATCATTGGTGCTCATTGAGTAAAGGTTTATAAATGAAGCATAATGCATGGCATCACGCAGTTTTGGCTAGATTGGATTACTTGGATGCTAATAATCCAACCTATCTCAAATTTTGTCACAATATAAAAATTTAGCTAGGTTAACGTGGGCATTGGATTCGTATCATTCTGACATTTAAATCAAAAGTTATTAACGATTTATTGCGGACATGTCAAGTTGATCGGCCTCTTAAACTGATCATTCTAAACTGATCATTGGTGCTCATTGAGTAAAGGCTTATAAATAGAGCATAATGCATGACATTACGAAGTTTTGGATAGATTGGATTATTTGGACGCTTTTTCGTATCTATTTCTGTCTTAAAGTTTTGTCACAATAGAGAAAATTGAGCTACCTTAAAGTGAACATTGGATTTGTGTCATTCTGAGTTCTAAATCAAAAGTTACGGATGTTTCAAAGGCGGACATGCCAAGTTGATCGGCCAGTTAAACTGATCATTCTAAACTGATCATTGGTTCTCATTAAGTAAATCCTTATAAATGAAGCATAAAGCATGGCAACACGCAGGATGGGATAGATATGGACTATTTGGACCGTTTGTTGTATCTAGTTCTGTCTCAAATTTTGTCATAATTTAAAAAATTGATCTAGCATAACGTGGGCATTGGATTTGTGTCCTTCTAAGCTCTAAATCAAAAGTTACGGACGATTCAAAGCAGACATGTCAGGTTGATTGGTCAAATAAAGTGATCATTCTAAATTGATCATTGGTGCTCATTGAGTAAAGGTTTATAAATGAAGCATAATGCATGGCATCACACAGTTTTGGCAAGATTGGATTACTTGGATGCTTTGTCGTATCTATTTCTGTCTCAAATTTTGTCACAATAGAGAAAATTGAGCTAGCTTAACATGAACATTGGATTCGTGTCATTCTAAATTCTAAATCATAAGTTACGGACGATTCAAAGGGGACATGTCAAGTTGGTCCGCTAGTTAAAGTGATCATTCTAAACTGATCATTGGCGCTCATTAAGTAAATGCTTATAAATGAAGCATAAAGCATGGCATCACATAGTGTGGGATAGATTGGATTACTTAGACGCTTTGTCGTATCTAGTTCTGTCGTATATTTTGTCACAATATAAAAAAATTGAGATAGCTTAACGTGGGCATAGAATTCGTGTCATACTAAGCTCTAAATAAAAAGTTACGGACGATTTAGGGCGGACATGTCAATTTGGTCGGCAAATAAAGTGATCATTCTAAACTGATCATTGGTCTTCATTGAGTAAAGGTTTATAAATGAAGCATAATGCAAGGCATCACACAGTTTTGGCTAGATTGGATTACTTGGACGCTTTTCCGTATCTATATCTTTCTCAAATTTTACAACAATATAGAAAATTGATCTAGCTTAATGTGGGCATTGGATTTGTGTCACTTTAAGGTCTAAATCAAACGTTAGGGACGATTTAGTGTTGACATATCAAGTTTATCGGCCAGTTATATTGACCATTCCAAACTGATCATTGGTGCTCATTGAGTAAAGGCCTATAAATGAATCATAATGCATGACATCACGTAGTTTTGGATAGATTTGATTACTTGGAGGACTTGTCAAAGCAATTTTAGTCGTAAATTTTATCACAATATAGTAAATTGAGCTTCCGTAACGTGGGCATTGGATTCATGTCATTATGAGCTCTAGATCAAAAGTTACAGATAATTTAGTGCAAACATGTCAAGTTGATCGGCCAATTAGAATGATCATTCTTAGCTTATCATTGGTGCGCAATGAATACAGGCTTATAAATGAAGTATAATGCATGACATCATGCAGTTCGGGATAGATTGGATTACTTGGAGGACTTGTCAAATCATTTTTTGTCTTAAATTTTATCACATTATAAAAAATTGAGCTATGTTAACGTGAGCATTGGATTCTTGTTATTCTCACCTCTAAATCAAAGGTTATGAACGATTTGATGCGGATATGTCCAATTGTTTGGCAAGTTAAAATGATCATTCTAAATTGATCATTGGTGATTATTGAGTAAAAGATTATAAATGAAAAATAATGCATGGCATCATGAAGTTTGGGATATATTGGATTGCTTCGACTGTTTGTCGTATCTAGTTATTCTCAAATTTTATCACAATATAGAAAATTGAGCTGCCTTAACGTGGGAATTGGATTCGTGTCATTCTTAGCTCTTAATCGAAAGTTACAGATATTTTAGTGCGGATATGTCAAGTTGATCGGCCATTTAAAATGATCAGTCTTAGCTTATCATTGGTGCACATTGACTAAAGGCTTATAAATGAAGTATAATGCATGACATCACGCAGTTCGGGATAGATTGGATTACTTGGACGCGTTATCGTATCTATTTCTTTCTCAAAATTTATTACAATATAGAAAATTGAGCTAGCTTAACGTGGGCATTGGATTCTTGTCATTCGGAGCTCTAAATCAGAAGTTACGGATGATTTAGTGCAGACATGTCAAGTTGATCAGCCAGTTAAAGTGATCATTCTAAACTGATCATTGGTGTTTATTAATTAAACGCTTATAAATGAAGCATATAGCATAGCAACACGTAGGACGGTATAGATTGGACTATTTGGACAGATTACCGTATCTAGTTTGGTCTCAAATTTTGTCACAATATAAAAAATTGAGCTAGCTTTACGTGAGCATTGGATTCGTTTCGTTCTTAGCTTTAAATCAAAAGTTACGGACGATTTAGTGCAGACATGCCAAGTTGATCGGCCAGTAAAGTGATCATTGGTGCTCATTAAGTAAACACTTTTAAATGAAGCATAAAGCATGGTATCACGCAGTTTGGGATAGATAGTACTACTTAGACGCTTTGTCGTATCTTGTTCTGTCTCAAATTTTATCACAATATAAAAAACTGAGCTAGCTTAGCATGGGCATTGGATTCGTGTCATTCGAACTCTAAATCAAAATTTACAGATGACTAAGTGTGGACTTGTCAAGTTGATCGGCAAGTTAAAATGATCATTCTAAACTGACTATTGGTGCTCATTGAGTAAAGGCTTTTAAATGAAGCATAATGCATGTCATCACGTAGTTTTGGCTAGATTGCATTAGTTGGACGCTTTTTCGTAAACACTTATAAATGAAGCATAAATTATGGCATCACGCAGTCTGGGATAGAATTGATTACTTGGACGCTTTGTTGTATCTAGTTTTGTCTTAATTTTTTTCACAATATAAAAAGTGATCTAGCTTAACGTGGGCATTGGATTCATGTCATTCTAAGCTCTAAATCATAAGATATGGAAAATTTAGTGCGGATATGTTAAATTGATCGGCCAGTTAAAGTGATCATTCTAAACTAATCATTGGTGCTAATTGAGTAAAGGCTTTTGAATGAAGCATAATTCATGTCATCACGTAGTTTTGGCTAGATTGTATTAGTTGGACGCTTTCTCGTTTCTATTTCTATCCCAAATTTTGTCACAATAGAGAAAATTGATCTAGATTAACATGAGCATTGGATTCGTATCATTATGAGCTATAAAACAAAAATTATGGACGATTTAGTGCATACATGTAAAATTGATTGGCCAGTTAAATTGATCATTCCAAACTAATCATTTGTGCTTATGGAGTAAAGGCTTATAAATGAAGTATAATGCATGATATTACGTAGTTTTGGATAGCTAGATTTGAATACTTGGAAGACTTTTCAAAGCAATTTTAGTCTTAAATATTATCACAATATAGAAAATTGAGCTAGTTTAACGTGGGATTTGGATTCGTGTCATTCTGAGCTCGTAATCACAAGTTACACACGGTTTAGTGTGGACATGTCAAGTTGATCGGCCGGTTAAAATGATCTTTTTTAATTGATCATTGGTGCTCTTTAAGTAAAGGCTTATAAATGAAGCATAATGCATGGCATCACACAAATCGGGATAGATTGGAATACTTGAACGCTTTGTCTTATCTATTTCTGTCTCAAATTTGGTCACAATACAGAAAATTGAGCTACCTTTAACGTGAGCATTGGATTCATGTCATTGTGAGCTCTGAAACATAAGTTACGATTTAGTGCGGACATGTCAAGTTGATCGGCCACTTAAAGTGATCACTCTAAACTGATCATTGGTGCTCATTAACTAAACGCTCATAAATGAAGCATAAAGCATGGCAACATGCAGGATGGGATAGATTGGACTATTTCAACCCTTTTTCGTATCTTGTTCTATCTCAAATTTTGTCACAATAAAAATTAAGCTAGCTTAACATGGGCATTGGATTCGTGTCATTCTGAGGCCTAAATCAAAAGTTACAAATGATTTACTGCGGACATGTCAAGTTGATCGGCCTGTTAAAGTGATCACTCTAAATTGATCATTGGTGCTCATTGAGTAAAGGCTTATAAATGAAGCATAATGCATGACATCATGCAGCTTGGGATAGATTGGATTACTTGGACGCTTTGTCGTATCTGTTTCTCTCTCAAATTTTGAAACAATATAGAAAATTGAGCTTGTTTAATGTGAGCATTTGATTTGTGTCATTTTGAGCTCTAAGCCATAAGTTACGTACGATTAAGAGGGGACAAGTCAAGTTGATTGGCCAGTTAAAGTCATCATTCTAAACTGATCATTGGTGCTCATTAAGTAAACGCCTATAAATGAAGCATAAAGCATGGCATCATGCTGTCTGCGATAGATTGGATTACTTGGATGCATTGTTGTATCTAGTTCTGTCTCAAAGTTTCTCACAGTATAAAAAAATTGATCTAGCTTAACGTGGGAATTGGATTGGTGTCATTCTAATCTCTAAATCCAAAGTTATAGACGATATAGTGCGGACATGTCAATTTGGTCGGCTAGTTAAAGTGATCATTCTAAACTGATCAGTGGTGCTCATTGAGTAAAGGCTTACAAATGAAGCATAATGCATGGCATCACGCAGTTTGTGATAGATAGGACTACTTGGATGCTTTGTCGTATCTATTTCTAACACAAGGTTAGTCACAATATAAAGAATTTAGCTAGCCTAACGTGGGCATCGGATTCCTGTCATTCTGAGCTCAAATCAAAAGTTATGGACGATTTATGGCGGACATGTCAAGTTGATCGGCCAGTTAAATTGATCTTACTTAACTGATCAATGGTACTCATTGAGAAAAAGCTTATAAATGAAGCATAATTCATTGCATCACGCAGTTCAGGATAGATTGGATTACTTGGACGCTTTGTCGTATCTATTTCTGTCTCAAATTTTGAAACAGTATAGAAAATTGAGCTAGCTTATCGTGAACATTGGATTCATGTCATTCTGAGCTCTAAGTCATAAGTTACGTATGATTAAGAGTGGACATGTCAAGTTGATCGGCCAGTTAAAGTGATCATTCTAAACTGATCATTGGTGCTCACTAAGTAAACACTTATAAATGAAGCATAAACCCTGGTATCATGCAGTCTGGGAAAGATTGGATTACTTGGTGCTTTGCTGTCTCTAGTTTTGTCTCAAATATTTTCACAATATAAAAAATTGATCTAGCTTAACGTGGAAATTGGATTGGTGTCATTCTAATCTCTAAATCAAAAGTTACGGACGATATGGTGTGGACATGTCAACTTGATCGGCTAGTTAAAGTGATCATTCTAAACTGATTAGTGGTGTTCTTTGAGTAAAGGCTTATAAATGAAGCATAATGCATGGCATCACGCAGTTTTGTCTAGATTGGATAACTTGGACGCTTTTTCTTATCAATTTCTATCCCAAAGTTTGTCCCAATATAGAAAATTTTGAGCTAGCTTAACGTGGGCATTGGATTCGTGTTATTATGACATAGAAATCAAAAGTTATGGACGATTTAATGCACACATGTCAAGTTGATCGCCCAGTTAAATTGATCATTCTAAACTGATCATTGCTTCTCATTGAGTAAAGGCTTATAACTGAATCATAATTCATGACATCACTTAGTTTTTGATAGATTTGATTACTTGGCCATTGTATGGCCATTGTATTCGTGTCATTCAAAGCTCTAAATCAAAAATTAAGGACAATTAATGTGGACATGTCAAGTTGATCGGCAAGTTAAAATGATCATTCTAAATTGATTATTGGTGCTCATTGAGTAAAAGCTTATAAATGAAGAATAATGCATGGCATCACAAAATTTGGGATAGATAGGACTACTTGGATGATTTTTCGTATCTATTTCTAACACAAATTTAGTCACAATATAAAGAATTGAGCTACCTTAACGTGGGCATTGGATTCGTGTCATTCTGAGCTCTAAATCAAAAGTTATGGACGATTTATGGCGGACATGTCAAGTCGATCGGCCAGTTAAATTGATCTTACTTGATCATTGGTGCTCATTGAGAAAAGGCTTGTAAATGAAGCATAATGCATGGCATCACACAGTTCGGGATAGATTAGATTATTTGGACGCTTTGTCATATCTATTTATGTCTAAAATTTTGGAACAATATAGAAAATTGAGCTAGCTTAATGTGAGCATTGGATTCGTGTCATTCTGATCTCGAAATAATAAGTTGTACGATTCAGAGCGGACATGTCAAGTTGATCGGCCAGTTAAAGTGATCATTGGTGCTAATTAGGTAAACGCTTATAAATGAAGCATAAAGCATGGCATCATGCAGTCTGGGATAGATTGGGTTACTTGGACACTTTGTTGTATCTAGTTTTGCCTCAAATTTCACCATTTAAAAAATTGATCTAGCTTAACGTGGGAATTAGATTGGTGTCATTCTGAGCTCTAAATCAAAAGTTACAGACGATACAATGCGGACATGTCAAGTTGATCGGCCAGTTAAAGTGATCATTCTAAACTAATCAGTAGTGCTCATGGAGTAAAGGCTTATAAACGAAGCATAATGCATGGCACCACACAGTTTTATCTTGATTGGATTATTTGGACGCTTTTTCTATCAAAAATTTTGTAACAATTTAGAAAATTGAGCTAGTTTAACATGGGTATTGGATTCTTGTCATTAGGAGCTATAAAACAAAAGTTACGGATGCTTTAGTGTAGACATGTCAAGTTGATCGGCCAATTAAATTGATCACTCAAAACTTATCACTGATGCTCATTGAGTAAAGGCTTATAAATGAAGCATAATGCATGACATTCGTAGTTTTGGATAGATTTGATTACTTGGAGGACTTGTCAAGGCAATTTTAGTCTTAAATTTTATCACAATATAGAAAATTGATCTAGCTCAACGTGGGCAAGTGATTCGTGTCACTCTGAACTCTAAATCGAAATTTACAGACGATTTAGTGTGGACATGTCAAGTTGATCGTCAAGTTAAAATGATCATTCTAAACTGATCATTGTTGCTCACTGAGTAAAAACTTATAAATGAAGAATAATGCATGGCATCACACTATTCGGGTTAGATTTGATTACTTGGACGCTTTGTTGTATGTATTTATGTCTCAAATTTTGTCACAATTTAGAAACATGAGCTAGCTTAACGTGAGCATTGGATTTGTGTAATTATGAGGTCTAAATCATAAGTTACGGATGATTCGAAGCGGACATGTCAAGTTGATCGGCCACTTAAAGTGATCATTCTAAATTGATCATTGATGCTCATTGAGTAAATGCATATAAATGAAGCATAAGGTGTGACATCATGCAGTTTGAGATAGATTGGATTACTTGGATGCTTTGTCATATCTATTTTTGTCTCCAATTTTCTCACAATATAGTCAATTGAGCTAGATTAACGTGGGCATTGGATTCGTGTCATTAAGTTACACACGATTTAATACAAACATGTCAAGTTGATTGGCCAGTTAAAGTGATCGTTCTGAACTGGTCATTGGTGCTCATTAAGTAAACGATTATAAAGGAAGCATAACGCATGACATCATGTAGTTTGGGATAGATTGGATTACTTGGACATTTTATCGTTTTTAGTTCTGTCTCAAATTTTGTCACAATATAAAAGCTTGAGTTAGATTAACGTGGGCATTGGATTCGTGTCATTCGGAGCTCTAAATCAGAAGTTACATATGATTTCGTGTGGACATGTCAAGTTGATAGGCCAGTTAAAATGATCTTTCTTAACTGATCGTTGGTGCTCATTGAGTAAATGCTTGTTAATGAAGCATAATGCTTGGCATCACACAAATCGGGATAGATTGGATTACTTGGACGCTTTGTCGTATCTATTTCTGTCTCAAATTTTGTCACAATAGAGAAAATTGAGCTAGCTCATGAGTATTGGATTTGTGTCATTCAGAGCTATAAATCATAAGTTACGGATGATTCAGAGGGGACATGTCAAGTTATCAGCCAGTTAAAGTGATTATTCTAAACTGATCATTGGGCTCATTAAGTAAATGCTTATAAATGAAGCATAAAGCATGGCTTCACCCATTGTGGGATAGATTGAATTACTAGGATGCTTTGTCGTATCTAGTTCGGTCTCAAATTTTATCACAATATACAAATTTGGTCTAGCTTAACGTGGTGATTGGATTCGTTTCAATCTAAGCTCTAAATCAAAAGTTACAGACGATTTAGTGCGGACATGTCAAGTTGATCGACCAGTTAAAATGATCATTCTAAACTGATCATTATTCCTCATTGAGTAAAGGTTTATAAATGAAGCATAATGCATGGCATCATGCAGTTTTGGCTAGATTGGATTACTTGGACACTTTTTCGTATCTATATCTGTCACAAATTTTAAAATAATATAGAAAATTGAGCTAGCTTAACGTGGGCATTGGATTCGTGTCATTCTGAGGTCTAAATCAAAAGTTATGGACGATTTAGTGCTGACTTGTCAAGTTCATCGTCCAGTTAAATTGATCATTCCAAACTGATCATTGGTGCTCATTGAGTAAGGGCTTATAAATGAATCATAATGCATGACATCACGTATTTTTTGAGAGATTTGATTACTTCGAGGACTTGTCAAAGAAATTTTAGTCGTAAATTTTATCACAATATAGAAAATTGAGCTCGGTTAATGTGGGCATTCGATTCATATCATTCTGAGCTCTAAATCAAAAGTTACGGACAATTTAGGGCAAACATGTCAAGTTGATCGGCCAGTTAAGGTGATCATTCTAAATTGATCATTGGTGCTTCAAAGTAAACACTTATATATGAAGCATAAAGCATGGCATCACACAGTATGGGATAGGATGGATTACTTGGACGCTTTGTTGTATCTATTTTTGTCTTAAGTTTTGTCACAATATAAAAAATTGATCTAGCTTAACGTGGCATTGGATTCGTGTCATTCTAAACTTTAAATCAAAAGATATGGAAGATTTAATGCGAACATGTTAAATTGATCAGCCAGTTAAAGTGATCATTCTAAACTGATCATTGGTGCACACTGAGTAAAGGCTTTTAAATGAAGCATAATGCATGTCATCAAGTAGTTTGGGATAGATTGGATTACTTGGACATTTTTCATATCTAATTCTATCTCAAATTTTGTCACAAAATAAAAAATTGAGCTAGCTTAACATGGGCATTGGATTCATATTATTATGAGCTAAAACATGAAATTTATGGACGATTTAGTGCAGACAGGTCAAATTAATTGGCTAGTTAAATTTATCCTTCCAAACTGATCATTGGTGTTCATTAAGTAAAAGGCTTATAAATGAAGTATAACACATGACAACACGTAGTTTTGGATAGATTTGAGTACTTCGAGGACTTGTCAAAACAATTTTAGTTTTAATTTTTATCACAATATAAAAAATTGAGATAGCTTAACGTGGCATTGGATTCATGTCATTCTGAGTTCGTAATCAGAAGTTACACACGATTTAGTGCGGACATGTCAAGTTGATCGGCCGGTTAAAATGACCTTTCTTATCTGATCATTGGTGCTCATTACGTAAAATCTTATAAATGAAGCATAATGCAAGGTATAACGCAAATGGGGATAGATTGGATTACTTGAACGCTTTTGTCTTATCTATTTATGTCTCAAATTTTTCCACAATATAGAAAATGGAGCTAGTTTAATGTAAGCATTGGATTCCTGTCATTCTGAGCTCTAAATCAGAAGTTACGGACAATTTTGTGCGGACATGTAAAGTTGATCGACTAGTTAAAATCATCTTTGTTAACTCAGCATTGGTCCTCATTGAGTAAATGCTTATAAATGAAGAACAATGCATGGCATCATGCAAATCGGCATTGATTGGAATACTTGAATGCTTTGTCGTATCTATTTCTGTCTCAAATTTTGTCACAATAGAGAAAACTGAGCTAGCTTAACTTGGGCATTGAATTCGTGTTATTCTAAGGTCTAAATCAAAAGTTATAGACAATTTAGCGCATACATGTCAAGTTTATCGGCAAGTTATATTGATCATTCCAAACTGATCATTGGTGTTCATTGAGTAAAAGCTTATAAATGAAGCATAATGTATAACATCACATAGTATTGGATATATTTGATTACTTGGAGGATATGTCAAAAAAATTTTAATCGTATATTTTCTCACAATATAGAAAATTGAGCTCGATAAACGTGGGTGGATTCGTGTCATTTTGAGCTCTAAATCAATATTTACGGACGATTTAGTGTGGATATGTCAAGTTGATCGGCAACTTGAAATGAACATTCTAAACTGATCACTAGTGCTAATTGAATAAACCTTATAAATGAAGAATAATGCATGCCATCACGCAGGTCGGGATAGATTGTATTACTTGGACACTTTGTCGTATCTATTTCAGCCTAAAATTTTGTCAAAATATAGAAGATTGAGCTAGCTTTAAGTGAGCATTGGATTCGTGACATTCTGAGCTCTAAATCATATGTTACGGACAATTCAAAGCGGACATGTAAAGTTGATCGGCTAGTTAAAGTAATCATTCTAAATTGATCATTGGTTCTCATTGAATAAACGCTTATAAATGAAGCATAAAGCATGGCATCACGCAGTCTAGGATAATTTAGATTACTTGGACGCTTTGTCGTATCTAGTTCTATCGCAAGTTTTGTCACAATATAAAATATTGATCTAGCTTAACGCGGGTATTTGATTCGTGTCATTCTAAGGTCTAAATCAAAAGTCATGGACGATGTAGTGCGGAAATTTCAAGTTGATCAGCCTAGTAAAGTGATCATTCTAAACTGATCATTGGTGCTCATTGAGTAAAGGCTTATAAATGAAGCATAATGCATGGCAACATGCAGTTTTGGCTAGATTGGATTACTTAGACGCTTTTTTGTATCTATTTTTGACTCAAATATTGTCACAATAGGGAAAATTGAGCTAGGTTAACGTGAGCATTGGATTCGTGTCATTGTGAGCTTGGAATCATTATTTACGGACGATTTTTTGTGGACATGTCAAGTTGATCGGCCACCTAAAGTGATCATTCTAAACTGATCATTGGTGCTCATTAACTAAACACTTATAAATGAAGCATAAAGCATGGCAACACACAGGATGGGATAGGTTGGACTATTTGGACCCTTTGTCGTATCTTGTTCTATCTCAAATTTTGTCACAATATAAAAAATTGAGCTAGCCTAACGTGGGCATTGTATTCGTGTCATTCAGAGGTCTAAATCAAAATTTACAAATGATTTATTGCGGACATGTCAAGTTGATCGGCCTGTTAAAGTGATCACTCTAAATTGATCATTGGTGCTCATTGAGTAAAGGCTAATAAATGAAGCATAATGCATGGCATCACATAGTTTTGGATAGATTGGATTACTTGGACACTTTTTCGTATCTATTTCGGTCTCAAATTTTGCCAGAATACAGAAAATTGGGAGCTAGCTTAACGTGGGCATTGGATTCGTGTCATTATGAGCTATAACTCAAAAGTTATGGACTATTTAGTGCAGACGTGTCAAGTTGATCGCCCAGTTGAATTCATCATTCTAAACTGATCATTTGTGCTCATTGATTAAAAGCTTATAAACGAAGCGTAATGCATGAAATCAATTAGTTTTGGGTAAATTTAATTACTTGGAGAACTTGTCAAAGAAATTCTAGTTTTAAACTTTATCACAATATAGAAAATTAAGCTAGCTTAATGTGGGTATTGGATCCATGTCATTTTGAGCTCTAAATCAAACTTTATCGATGATTTAGTGCGGACATGTCAAGTTGATCGCCAAGTTAAAATGGTCATTCTAAACTGATCCTTGGTGCTCATAGAGTAAAAGCTTATAAATGAAGAATAATGCATGGCATCACGCAGTTTGAGATAGATAAGATTACTTGGACGCTTTATCGTATCTAGTTCTGTCTCAAATTTTTTCATAAAATAAAAACTTGAGCTAGCATAACGTGGGCATTGGACTTGTGTCATTCTGAGCTCTATATCAAAAGTGATAGACGATTTAGTGCGGACATGTCAAGTTGATCGGCCAGTTAAAATAATGTTTCTTAAGTGATCATTGGTGCTCATTGAGTAAAGGCGTATAAATGAAGCATAATGCACGGCATCACGCATTTCGGGATATATTGGATTACTTGGACACTTTGTCGTATCTATTTCTATCTCAAATTTTGCCACAATATAAAAAATTGAGCTAGCTAACGTGAGCATTGGATTCGTTTCATTCTGAGCTCTAAATCAGAAGTTACGGAGGATTTAGTGCAGACATGTCAAGTTGATCGGCCAGTAAAGTAATCATTGGTGCTCATTAAGTAAACACTTATAAATGAAGCATAAAGCATGGTATGATGCAGTTTGGGATAGATAGGACTACTTAGACGCTTTGTCGTATCTTACTCTATCTCAGATTTTGTCACAATATAAAAAATTGAGCTAGCTTATTGTGGGCATTAGATTCGCGTCATTTTGAGTTCTAAATTAAAAGTTACCGATGATTTAGTGCGGACATGTCAAGTTGATTGGTAAGTTAAAATGATCATTCTAAACTATTCATTGGTGCTCATAGAGTAAAAGCTTATATATGAAGAATAATGCATGGCATTACGCACTTTGGGATAGATAGGATTACCTGGACGCCTTGTCATATCTATTTCTGTCTCAAATTTTGTCACAAAATAAAGAATTGAACTAGCTTAATGTGGGCATTGGATTAGTGTCATTCTGAGCTCTAAATCAAAAGGTACGGACGATTTAGGGGGGACATGTAAAATTGATCGGGCAGTTAAAATGATATTTCTTAACTGATCACTGGTGCTCATTGAGAAAAAGCTTATAAATGAAGCATAATGCATGGCATCATACAGTTCGGGATAGATTAGATTACATGGACGCTTTGTTGTATCTATTTCTGTCTCAAATTTTGAAACAATATAGAAAATTGAGCTAGCTTATTGTGAGCATTGGATTCATGTAATTTTGAGTTCTAAGTCATAAGTTACGTACGATTAAGAGGGGACATGTCAAGTTGATCGGACTGTTAAAGTGATCATTCTAAACTGATCATTGGTGCTCATTAAGTAAACGATTATAAATGAAGCATTAAGCATGGCATCATGCTGTCTGCGATAGATTGGATTACTTGGATGCTTTGTTTTATCTAGTTTTGTCTCAAATTTTGTCGCAATATAGAAAATTGATCTAGCTTAACGTGGGAATTGGATTGGTGTCTTTCTAATCTCTAAATCAAAAGTTACAGACGATATAGTGCAGATATGTCAATTTGATCGGCTAGTTAAAGTTATCATTCTAAACTGATCAGTGGTGCTCATTGAGTAAAGGCTTATAAATGAAGCATAATGATGGCATCACGCAGTTTTGTCTAGATTGGACTACTTTGATGCTTTTTCTTATCAATTTCTATCCCAAATTTTGTCACAATATAGAAAATTTTGAGCTAGCTTAACGTGGGTGTTGGATTCGTGTCATTATGACCTATAAATCAGAAGTTATGGATGCTTTAATGCAAACATGTCAAGTTGATCGCCCAGTTAAATTGATCATTCTAAGCTGATCATTGGTGCTCATTGAGTAAAGGCTTATAAATGAATCATAATTCATGACATCACTTAGTTTTTGATAGATTTGATTACTTGGACAGTTTTTGATAAAATTTTTCACAATATAAAAAGTTGAGCTAGCTTGAGGTGGGCTTTGGATTCCTGTCATTCAGAGCTCTAAATCAAAAATTATGGACGATTAAGTGTGGACATGTCAAGTTGATCAGGAAGTTAAAATGATCATTCTAAACTGATTATTGGTGCTCATTGAGTAAAAGCTTATAAATGAAAAATAATGCAGGGCATCACAAAGTTTGCGATAGAAAAGACTACTTGGATGCTTTGTCGTATCTATTTCTAACACAAATTTAGTCACATTATAAAGAATTGAGCTAGCTTAACGTGGGCATTGGATTCCTGTCATTCTGAGCTCTAAATAAAAAGTTATGAACGATTTATGGCGGACATGTAGAGTTGATCGGCCAGTTAAATTGATATTTCTTAACTGATCAATGGTGCTCACTGAGAAAAAGCTTATAAATGAAGCATAATGCATGGCATCACACAGTTCGGGATAGATTGGATTACTTGGACGCTTTGTCGTATTTATTTCTGTATCAAATTTTGAAACAGTATAGAAAATTGAGCTATCTTAACGTGAGCATTGGATTCGTGTCATTCTGAGCTCTAAGTCATAAGTTACGTACGATTAAGAGCGGATATGTCAAATTGATCGGCCAGTTAAAGTTATCATTCTAAACTGATCATTGGTGCTCATTAAGTAAACACTTATAAATGACGCATAAAGCATGTCATCATGCAGTCTGGGATAGATTGGATTACTTGGATGCTTTGTTGTCTCTAGTTCTGTCTCAAATTTTGTCACAATATAAAAAATTGATCTAGCTTAACGTTGTAATTGGATTGGTGTCATTCTAATCTCTAAATCAAAAGTTACCGACGATATAGTGCGGACATGTCAAGTTGATCGACCAGTCAAAGTGATCATTCTAAACTGATCAGTGGTGTTCATTGACTAAAGGCTTATAAATGAAGCATAATGCATGACATCACGTAGTTTTGTCTAGATTGGATAGCTTGGACGCTTTTTCTTATCAATTTCTATCCCAAATTTTTCCCAATAATGAAAATTTTGAGCAAGCTTAACGTGGGCATTGGATTCGTGTCATTACGACCTATAAATCAAAAGTTATCGACGATTTAATACAGACATGTCAAGTTGATCGGCAAGTTAAAATGATCATTCTAAACTGATTATTGGTGCTCATTAAGTAAAAGCTTATAAATGAAGAATAATGCATGGCATCACAAAATTTGGGATAGATAGGACTACTTGGATGCTTTGTCGTATCAATTTCTAACACAAATTTAGTCACAATATAAAGAATTGAGCTAGCTTAACGTGGGCATTGGATTCGGGTCATTCTAAGTTCTAAATCAAAAGTTATGGACGATTTATGGCGGACATGTCAAGTTGATCGGCCAGTTAAATTGATCTTACTTAACTGATCATTGGTGCTCCTTGAGAAAAGACTTATAAATGAAGCATAATGCATGGCATCACACAGTTCGGGATATATTAGATTACTTGGATGCTTTGTCGTATCCATTTATGTCTAAAATTTTTAAACAATATAGAAAATTGAGCTATCTTAATGTGAGCATTGGATTCGTGTCATTCTGATCTCTAAATAATAAGTTGTACAATTCATAGCGGACATGTCAAATTGATCGGCCTGTTAAAGTGATCATTCTAAACTGATCACTGGTGCTCACTAAGTAAACGCATAAAAATGAAACATAAAGCATGGCATCATACAGTCTGGGATAGATTGAGTTACTTGGACACTTTGTAGTATCTAGTTTTGCCTCAAATTTCACAATTTAAAAAAATTGATCTATCTTTACGTGGGAATTGGATTGGTGTCATTATGAGCTCTAAATCAAAAGTTATAGACGATACAGTGCGGACATGTCAAGTTAATCGGCCAGTTAAAGTGATCATTCTAAACTGATCAGTGGGGCTCATGGAGTAAAGGCTTTATAAATGAAGCATAATGCATGGCATCACACAGTTTTGTGTAGATTGGATTACTTGGACGCTTTTTCTATCCCAAATTTTGTCACAATTTAGAAAATTGAGCTAGTTTAACATGGGCATTGGATTCTTGTGATTAGGAGCTATAAAACAAAAGTTATGGATGATTTAGTGCAGACATGTCAAGTTGATCGGCCAATTAAATTGATCACTCCAAACTGATCATTGATGCTCATTGTGTAAAGGCTTATAAATGAAGCAGAATGCATGACATTCGTAGTTTTGGATATATTTGATTACTTGGAGGACTTGTCAAGGCAATTTTAGTCTTAAATGATATCACAATATAGAAAATTGAGCTAGCTTAATGTGGGTAGTGGATTCGTGTCACTCTGAACTTTAAATCGAAATTTACAGACGATTTAGTGTGGACATGTCAAGTTGATCGTCAAGTTAAAATGATCATTCTAAACTGATCTTGGTGCTCATTGAGTAAAAGCATATAAATGAAGAATAATGCATGGCATCACACTTTTCGGGATAGATTTTATTACTTGGACGCTTTATTGTATGTATTTCTGTCTCAAATATTTTCATAATTTAGAAAAGTGAGCTAGCTTTACGTGAGCATTGGATTCGTGTAATTCTGAGCTCAAAATCATAAGTTATGGACGATTCAAAGCGGACATGTCAAGTTGATCGGCCAGTTAAAGTGATCATTCTAAACTGATCATTGGCGCTCATTAAGTAAATGCTTATAAATGAATCATAAAGCATGGCATCAGGCAGTCTAGGATAGATAGGATTACTTGGACACTGTCATATCTAGTTCTAACTCAAATTTTTTGATAATATAAAAATTTGTGCTAGTTTAACGTAGGCATTGGACTCGTGTCATTCTAAGTTCTAAATCAAAAGATACGGATGATTTAGTGCGAACATGTCAAGTTCATCGGCCTGTTAAAATGATATTTCTTAACTGATCATTGGTGCTCATTGCGAAAAGTCTTATAAATGAAGCATAATGCATGTCATCACTTGGTTCGGGATAGAATGGATTACTTGGACTCTTTGTCGTATCTATTTCAATCTCAAATTTTGTCACGATATAGAAAATTGAGCTACCGTAACGTTGGCATTGGACTCGTGTCATTCTGAGCTCTAAATCATAAGGTACGGACAATTCAAAGCGGACATGTCAAGTTGATCGGCCAGTTAAAGTGATCATTCTAAACTGATCATTGGTGCTCATTAAGTAAAAGCTTATAAAGGAAGCATAAAGCATGGCTCACGCAGTATGGGATAGATTGGATTACTTGGCCGCTTTGTTGTTCTAGTTCTATCTCAAAGTTTGTCACAATACATAAAATTCATCTAGCT
Organism: Pugionium cornutum; assembly: GCA_018901935.1. Classification (NCBI taxonomy): domain Eukaryota; kingdom Viridiplantae; phylum Streptophyta; class Magnoliopsida; order Brassicales; family Brassicaceae; genus Pugionium; species Pugionium cornutum. Next base: position 17,454,597 of record CM032163.1, on the reverse strand, counting down.
TAACGTGGGCACTGGATTTGTGTCATTCTAAGCTCTAAATCAAAAGTTACGAACGATTTAGTAGGGACATTTTAAGTTGATCGGCCAGTTAAAGTGATAATTCTAAACTGATCATTGGTGCTCATTGAGTAAAGGCTAATAAATGAAGCATAATGCATGACATCATGCATTTTTGGCTAGATTTGATTATTTGAACATTTTTTCGTATCTATTTCTGTCTCAAATTTTGTTACAGCATAGAAAATTGAGCTAACTTAATGTAGGCATTGAATTCGGGTCATTATGAGCTATAAAACGAAAGTTATGGACGATTTAGTGCATACATGTCAAATTGATCGGCCAATTAAATGATCATTCCTAACTGATCATTGTTGTTCATTAAGTAAAAACTTAGAACTGAAGCGTAATTGATGACATCACGTAGTTTTGGATAGATTTGATAATTTGGAGGACTTGTCAAAGCTATTATAGTCTTAAATTTTATCACAATATAGAAAATTAAGCTAGCTTAACACGGGCATAGGATTCGTATCATTTTGAGCTCTAAATCAAAAGTTATAGACGATTTAGTGCGGACATGTCAAGTTAATCAGCCAGTTAAAGTGATCATTAGAAACTGATAACTGGTGCACATTGAGTAAAGGCTTATAAATGAAGCATAATGCATGGCATCACAGAGTTTGAATAGTTTGAATTACTTGGACGCTTTGTCATATCTATTCTGTCTCACATTTTGTCATGATATAGAAAATTGAGCTAGCTTAATGTGGGCATTGAATTCGTGTCCTTCTAAGGTCTAACTCAAAAATTACAAACGATTTACTGTAGACATGTCAAGTTGATCGGCTAGTTAAAATTATCATTCTTCTGATCATTGATGCTCATTGAGTAAATGCATATAAATGAAGCATAAGGTGTGACATCATACAGTTTGGGATAGATTGGATTACTTGGACATTTTGTCGTATCAATTTTTGTCTCCAATTTTGTCCGATATAGCCAATTGAGCTAGATTAACGTGGACATTGGATTCGTGTCATTAAGTTACAAACGATTTAGTACGGACATGTCAAGTTGATTGGCCAGTTAAAGTGATCGTTTTGAACTGGTAATTGGTGCTCATTAAGTAAACGCTTATAAAGGAAGAATAGAGGATGACATCACGCAGTCCGGGATAGATTGGATTACTTGGACACTTTATCGTTTTTAGTTTTGTCTCAAATTTTGTCATAATATAAAAACTTGAGTTAGCTTAACGTGGGCATTGGATTTGTGTCATTCTGAGCTCTAAATCAGAAGTTATGTACGATTTCGTGTGGACATGTCAAGTTGATAAGCCAGTTAAAATGATCTTTCTTAACTTATCGTTGGTGCACATTGAGTAAATGCTTTTTAATGAAGCATAATGCACGGCATCACACAAAACGGGATAGATTGGATTACTTGGACGCTATTTCGTATCTATTTCTGTCTCAAATTTTGTCACAATAGAGAAAATCGAGCTAGCTAATGAGCATTGGATTCGTGTCATTCTGAGCTCTAAATCATAAGTTACGGATGATTCAGAGGGGACATGTCAAGTTATCAGCCAGTTAAAGTGATCATTCTAAACTGATCATTTGGTGCTCATTAAGTAAATGCTTATAAATGAAGCATAAAGCATGGCACCACGTATTGTGGGATAGATTGGACTACTGTGATGCTTTGTCGTATCTAGTTTTGTATCAAATTTTGTCACAATATACAAATTTGGTCTAGTTTAATGTGGGCATTGGATTCGTTTCAATCAAAGCTCTAAATCAAACGTTACAGACGATTTTGTACGTACATGTCAAGTTGATCGGCAAATAAAGTGATCATTATAAACTCATCATTGGTCCTCATTGAGTAAAGGTTTATAAATGAAGCATAATGCATGGCATCATGCAATTTTGGCTAGATTGGATTACTTGGACGCTTTTTCGTATCTATATCTGTCACAAATTTTGAAACCATATAGAAAATTGTGCTAGCTTAACGTGGGCATTGGATTCGTGTCATTCTGAGGTATAAATCAAAAGTTATGGACGATTTAGTGCAGACATGTCAAGTTCATCGTCCAGTTAAATTGATCATTCCAAACTGATCATTCGCGCTCATTGAGTAAGGGCTTATAAATGAATCATAGTGCATGACATCACGTAGTTTTTGAGAGATTGGATTACTTCGAGGATTTGTCAAAGAAATTTTAGTCGTAAATTTTATCACTATATAGAAAATTGAGCTAGGTTAACGTGGGCATTGGATTCATATCTTTCTGAGCTCTAAATCAAAAGTTATGGACAATTTAGTGCAAACATGTCAAGTTGATCAGCCAGTTAAGGTGATCATTCTAAATTGATCATTGGTGCTCTAATGTAAACGCTTATACTTGAAGCATAATGCATGGTATCACACAGTCTGGGATAGGATGGATTACTTGGACGCTTTGTCGTATCTATTTTTATCTTAAATTTTGTCACAATATAAAAACTTGATCTAACTTAATGTGTGCATTGAATTCGTGTCATTCTAAGCTTTAAATCAAAAGATATGGAAGATTTAATGCGGACATGTTAAATTGATCAGCCAGTTAAAGTGATCATTCTAAATTGATCATTGGTGCTCATTGAATAAAGGCTTTTAAATGAAGCATAATGCATGTCATCATGTAGTTTTGGCTAGATTGGATTACTTGGACGTTTTTGTATCTATTTCTATCTCAAATTTTGTAACAAAATAGAAAATTGAGCTAGATTAACATGGTCATTGGATTCATATTATTATGAGCTAAAACATGAAATTTATGGACGATTTAGTGCAGACAGGTCAAATTAATTGGCTAGTTAAATTTATCCTTCCAAACTGATCATTGGTGTTCATTAAGTAAAAGGCTTATAAATGAAGTATAACACATGACATCACGTAGTTTTGGATAGATTTGAGTATTTGGAGGACTTATCAAAACAATTTTAGTCTTAAATTTTATCACAATATAAAAAATTGAGCTACCTTAACGTGGGCATTGGATTCATGTCATTCGGAGCTCGTAATCAGAAGTTACACACGATTTAGTGCGGACATGTCAAGTTGATCGGCCGGTTAAAATGACCTTTCTTAACTGATCATTGTTGCTCACTAAGTAAAATCTTATAAATGAAGCATACTTCATGGCATCACGCAAATCGGGATAGAATGGATTACTTGAATGCTTTGTCTTATCTATTTATGTCTCAAATTTTGTCGTAATATAGAAAATTGAGCTAGTTTAACGTAAGCATTGGATTCCTGTCATTCTGAGCTCTAAATCAGAAGTTACAGACAATTTCGTGCGGACATGTAAAGTTGATCGGTTAGATAAAATGATCTTTGTTAACTTAGCATTGGTGCTCATTGAGTAAATGCTTATAAATGAAGAACAATGCATGGCATCATGCAAATCGGCATTGATTGGAATACTTGAATGCTTTTTCGTATCTATTTCTGTCTCAAATTTTGTCACAATAGAGGAAATTGAGCTAGCTTAACTTGGGCATTGAATTCGTGTTATTCTGAGGTCTAAATCAAAAGTTACAGACAATTTAGTGCATACATGTCATGTTCATTGGCCAGTTATATTGATCATTCCAAACTGATCATTGGTGCTCATTCAGTAAAAGCTTATAAATGAAACATAATGCATAACATCACGTAATTTGGGATAGATTTGATTACTTGGAGGATATGTCAAAAAAAATTTAATCGTATATTTTATCACAATATAGAAAATTGAGCTCGATTAACGTGGGCATTGGATTCGTGTCATTCTGAGCTCTGAATCAAAAGTTATGGACGATTTAGTATGGATATGTCAAGTTGATCGGCAACTTGAAATGATCATTCTAAACTGATCATTTGTGCTAATTGAATAAAGCTTATAAATGAAAAATAATGCATGCCATCACGCAGGTCGGGATAGATTGTATTACTTGGACACTTTGTCGTATCTATTTCAGTCTAAAATTTGTCAAAATATCAAAGATTGTGCTAGCTTTAAGTGAGCATTGGATTCGTGTCATTCTGAGCTCTAAATCATATGTTGCAGGCGATTCAAGGTAGACATGTCAAGTTGATCGGCTAGTTAAAGTAATCATTATAAATTGATCATTGGTTATCATTAAATAAACGCTTATATATGAAGCATAAAACATGGCATCACGCAGTCTGGGATAGTTTAGATTACTTGGATGCTTTGTCATATCTAGTTCTATCGCAAGTTTTGTCACAATATAAAATATTGATCTAGCTTAATGCGGGCATTCGATTCGTGTCATTCTAAGCTCTAAATCAAAATTCACGGACAATTTAGTGCGGAAATTTCAAGTTGATCGGCCTGTTAAAGTGATCATTCTAAACTGATCAATTGTGCTCATTGAGTAAAGGCTTATAAATGAAGCATAATGCATGGCATCATGCACTTTTGGCTAGATTGGATTACTTGGACGCTTTTTCGTATCTATTTTTGTCTCAAATTTTTTCACAAAAGAGAACATTGAGCTAGCTTAATGTGAACATTGGATTCGTGTCATTCTGGGTTGTAAATCATAAGTTACGGATGATTCAGAGGGGATATGTCAAGTTGATCGGCCTGTTAAAGTGATCATTCTAAACTGATCATTTGTGATCATTAAGTAAATCCTTATAAATGAAGCATAAATCATGGCATCACGAAAGTGTTGGATAGATTTGATTACTTGGACGCTTTGTCGTATCTAGTTATGTCTCAAATTTTGTCACAATATAAAAGATTTGATCTAGCTTAGTGTGGGCATTGGATTTTTGTCCTTCTAAGCTCTAAATCAAAAGTTACGAACAATTTAGTGAGGAAATTTGCAGTTAATCGGCCAAATAAAGTGATCATTATAAACTGATCATTGGTGCTAATTGAGTAAAGGTTTATAAATGAAGAATAATGCATGCCATCACGAAGTTTTGGGTAGATTGGATTACTTTGACGCTTATTCGTATCTATCTATGTCTCAAATTTTGCAACAATATAGAAAATTGAGATAGATTAACATGCGCACTGGATTAATGTCATTTTGAGGTCTCAATCAAAAGTTATAGACAATTTAGTGCAGACATGTCAAGTTCATCGGCCAGCTAAATTGATCATTGGTGCTCAAGTAAAGGCTTATAAATGAAGCATAATGCATAACATCACTTAGTTTTGGATAGATTTGATTATTTGGAGGACTTGTCAAATCAATTTTAGTCTTAAAGTTTATCACAATATAGAAAATTGAGCTAGCTTAACGCGGGCATTGGATTCGTTTCATTCTCAGCTCTAAATGAAAAGTTACAGACGATTTAGTGTGGATATGTCAAGTTGATTGGCAACTTGAAATGATCATTTTAAACTGATCATTGGTGCTCATTGAGAAAAATTTATAAATGTAGAAAAATGCATGGCATCAGGCAGTTCGGGATAGATTGCATTACTTGGACGCTTTGTCGTATCTATTACTTGGATTCGTGTCATTATGAGCTCTAAATCAAAAGTTACGAACGATTTAGTATGGACATGCAAAATTGAATGGCCAGTTAAAGTGATCATTCTAAACTGATAATTGGTGCTCATTAAGTAAAGCCTTATAAATGAAGCATATGCATGGCATCAAGGAGGTTGGATAGATTAGATTAGTTGGACGCTTTGTCATCTGTATTTCTGACTCAAATTTTGTCAAAATATAGAAATTGAGCAAGATTAACGTAGCCATTGAATTCCTGTCATTATGATCTCTAAATCAAAAGTTACAGGCAATTTAGAGCGGACATGTGTCAAGTTGATCGGCCAATTATAAATGAAGCATAATGCATGGGATCACACTGTTTTGGATAAGTTGGATTACTCTGACGTTTTGTCGTGTTTATTTCTGTCTCAAATTTTGTTACAGAAAATTGAGCTATTTTAACGTGGGCATTAGATTCGTGTCCTTATGATCTCTAAATCGAAAGTTATAGACGATTTAGTGCGGACATATAATGTTGAGTGGCCAGTTAAAGGGATCATTCTAAACTGATCATTGGTGCTGATTAACCTAAGGCTTATAAATGAATCATATTGCATGGCATCAAGCAGTTGGGATAGATTGGATTACATGGACGCTTTGTCATCTCTATTTCTCTCTTAAATTTGTCAAAATATAGAAAATTGACCTACCTTAACATGGGCATTGGACTCATGCTATTTTAAGCTTTAAATAAAAAATTACGGACGATATTGTGCGGATATGTGAAGTTGATCGGCCATTTAAAGTGATCATTCTAAATTGATCAGTGGTGCTCATTGAGTAAAAGCTTATAAATGAAAAATAATATATGGCATCACACAGTTTGGGATTAATTGGACGCTTTGTCATACCTATTTTTGTCTCAAACTTTGTAAAAAAATAGAAAATTGAGTAAGCTTAACATGGGCAATGGATTCGTGTCATTCGGAGCTCTAAATTGAAAGTTACGGACGATTTAATGCAGGCATGTCAAGTTGATCGGGCAGTTAAAGTGATTATTCTAAACTGATCATTGGTGCCCATTGAGTAAAGGCTTATAAATGAAGCATAACGCATGGCATCACACAGCTTTTGGATAAATTCGATTACTTGGACGCTTTGTCATATATATATTTCCATTTCAAATTTTGTTGCAATATAAAAAATTGAGCTAGCTTAACGTGGGCATTGGATTTGTGTCATTCTGAGCACTAAATCAAAAGTTACGGACGATTCTGTACGGACATGTAGAGTTGATCGGCCAATTGATGTGATCATTATAAACTGATCATTGGTGCTCATTGAGTAAAGGCTTATAAATGAAGCATAAGGCATGCCATCATGCAGTTTGGGATAGATTGCATTACTTGGACGCTTTGTCGTATCTAGTTTTCTCTCAAATTTTGTCACGATATAGAAAATTGACTAGCTTAATGTGGGCATTGGTTTCGAGTCATTCTAAGTTATAAATCAAAATTTATGGACGATTTAGTGCAGATATGACAAGTTGATCGGCCAGTTAAAATGATCATTCTAGACTAATGATTTGTGCTCATATAGTAAAAGCTTATAAATGCAAAATAATGCATGGCATCACGCGGTTTGGGATGGATTGGATTACTTGGATGTTTTGTCGTATCTATTTCGGTCTTAAATTTTGTCACAATATAGAATTTGAGCTTGCTTAACGTGGGCATTGGATTCGTGTCATTCAAAGTTCTAAATCAATAGTTACGGACGATTTATTGCATACATGTCAAGTTGGTCGGCCAGTTAAAGTGATCATTCTAAACTGATCATTGGTGCTCATTAAATAAAGGCTTATAAATGACGCATAATGCATGGCATAATGATTGGATTACTTGTATGCATGTTCGTCACTATTTTAGTCTCAAATTAAGTCAAAATATAGAAAATTGAGATAGCTTAACGTGGGCATTGGATTCGTGTCATTTTGACCTCTAAATGAAAACTTACAGATGATTTAGTGCGGACATGTCAAGTTGAGTGGCTAGTTAAAGTGATCATTCTAAACTGATCACTGGTGCTGATTAAGTTAAGGCTTATAAATGAAGCATAATGCATGGCATCAAGTTGTATGGATATATTGGATTACTTGGAGGTTTTATCGTCTCTATTTTGGTCTCAAATTTTGTCAAAAATATTGAAAATTGATCTAGCTTAACGTGGGCATTGGATTCGTGTCATTTTGAACTCTAAATCAAAAGTTATGGACGATTTAGTGCAGACATGTCAAGTTGAAGGGTCAATTTAAACTGATCACTGGAGCTCATTAAGTAAAAGCTTATAAACGAAAAATAATGCTTTGCATCACGCAGTTTTGGATAGATTGGATTACTTGGACGCTTTGTCCTATCTATTTCTATCTCAGATTTTGTTACAATAGATAAAATTTGGCTACTTTAACGTGGGTAGTGGAATCGTATCATTTTGAGCTATAAATGAAAAGTTATGGATGATTGCGTGCGGACATGTCAAGTTGAGTGGCAAGTTAAAGTGATCATTCTAAACAGATCAATGGTGCTCAATAAGTAAAGGCTTATAAATGAAGCATAAAGCATGGCATCAAGTAGTTTGGATAGATTGGATTACTTGGATGCTTTGTCGTCTCTATTTCTATCTCAAACTTTGTCAAAATATAGAAAATTGAGCCTGCTTAACGTGGGCATTGGATTCGTGTCATTCTCAGCTATAAATGAAAAGTTATGGACGATTTAGTACAGAGATGTCAAGTTGATCGGCCAATTAATAGGATTATTCTAAACTCATCATTGGTGTTCATTGAATAAAAGCTTATAAATGAAAAATAATGCATGTCATCATGCAGTTTGGGATGAATTAGACTACTTCCACGCTTTGTTGTATCTATATCTGTCTTAGTTTTTTCACAATATAGAAAATTGAACTAGCTTAACATGGGCATTGGATTCGTGTCATTCTAAGCTACAAATCAAAAACTATGGACGATGTAGTGCTGATACATCAAGTTAATCGTCCAGTTAAAATGATCATTCTAAACAGATCATTGGTGCTCATTGAAGAATAATGCATGGCATCACGCAGTTTGGGATGGACTGGATTACTTGGAAGCTTTCTCGTATATATTTATTTCTCAAATTTTATCACAATATAGAAAACTGAGCTAGCATATCGTGGGCATTAGATTCGTGTCATTCTAAGGTTTAAATCAAAAGTCATGGACGGTTTAGTGCGGACATGTCAAGTTGATCGGCTAGATAAAGTGATCATTCTAAACTGATCATTGGTGCTCACTGAGTAAAGTCTTATAAATGAAGCATAATGCATGGCATCATGCAGTTTGGGATACATTGGATTCCTTGGACGCTTTGTCGTATCTAGTTATGACTCAAATTTTGTTACAATATAGAAAATTGAACAAACTTAATGTGGGCATTGGATTCCTTAGACGCTTTGTCGTATCTAGTTATGACTCAAATTTTGTTACCATATAGAAAATTGAACAAACTTAATGTGGGCACTGGATTTTTGTCATTCTGAGCTCTAAATCAAAAGTTACGGACGATTCAGTGCGGACATGTCAAGTTGAGTGGACAGTTAAAGTGATCATTCTAAACAGTTTGGTACTCATTAAGTAAAGGCTTATAAATCAAGCATAAATCATTGTATCATACAGTTTGGGATAGATTGGATTACTTGGACGCTTTGTCGTATCTAATTCTGTTTCAATTTTTGTCACAATATAGCAAATTGAAGTAGCTTAATATGGGCATTGGATTCGTGTGATTATAAGCTATAAATCAAAAGTTAAGGATGATTTAGTGCATACATGACAAGTTGATCGGTGAGTTATAATGATCATTCTAAACTGATCATTGGTGCTCATTCAGTAAAAGCTTATAAATGAGTAATAATGTATGGCATCACGCAGTTTGGAATAGACTGGATTACTTAGACGCTTTGTCGTTTCTATTTCTATCTAAAATTCTGTCACAATAAAGAAAATTGAGCTAGCTTAAAGTGGGCATTGGATTCGTGTAATTTTGAGCTCTAAATCAAAAGTTACGGACGATTTAGTGCGGACATGTCAAGTTGATCGGGCAGTTAAATTGATCATTCTAAATGGATCGTTAGTGCTCATGGAGTAAATGCTTCTAAATGTAGCATAATGCATGGCATCACATAGTTTTGGATAGATTGGATTACTTGGACGCTTTCTTGTTTCTATTTCTTTCTCAAATTTTTGTTACACTATAGAAAATTGAGCTAGCTTAACGTGGTCTATAGTTTCGTGTGTTTCTGAGGTCTAAATCAAAAGTTATGGACGATTTAGTGAGGACATGTCAAGTTGATCAGCGAGTTAATATGATCATTCTAAACTGATCATTGGTGCACATTAAGTAAAGTCTTATAAATGAGGCACAAAGCATAGCATCACACAGTTTGGGATATATTGGATTACGTGTGTAGTTTGGGATGGATTGGATTACTTAGATGCTTTGTCGTATATATATTTCTTTCTCAAATTTTGACACAATATAGAAAATTGAGCTAGCTTAACGTGGGCATTGGATTCGTCTCATTCTGATCACTAAATCACAAGTTACAGACGTTTTAGTGCGGACATGTCAAGTTGATTGATCAGTCAATATGATTATTCTAAATTGATCATTGGTGCTCATTGACTAAAAGCTTATAAATGAAAAATAATGCATGGCATCACGCAGTTTGGGAAGGATTGGATTACTTGGATGCTTTGTCCTACCTATTTTGTCTCAAATTTCATCATAGTATATAAAATTGAACTAGCTTAATGTTGGCATTGGATTTCTATCATTCTGAGTTACAAATCAAAAGTGATGGACGATTTAGTGCAGACATGTCATGTTGATCGGATAGTTAAGATGATCATTCCAAACTGATCAATTGTGTTCATTGCGTAAACCCTTAAAAATGAAGAATAATGCATGGCATCACAGTTTGGGATGGACTCGATTACTTGGACGCTTTTTCGTATCTATTTATTTCTCAAATTTTGTCACAATATAGAAAATTGAGGTACCTTAACCTGGGCATTGTATTCATGTGTTTATGAGCTCTAAATCAAAAGTACGGACGATTTAGTGCGGACATATCAAGTTGATCGGCGAGTTAAAAGGATCATTCTAAACTGATCTTCATTGCATATTAAGTAAAGGCTTATAAATGAGGAATAAAACATAGCATCACGAAATTTGGGATATATTGGATTACTTGGACGCTTTTTTGTATCTTTTTATGCTTCAAATTTATTCACAATATAGAAAATTGAACACTAGCTTAATGTGGGAATTGGATTCTTGTCATTCTGAGCTATAAATCAAAAGTAATGGAAGATTTAGAGCAGACATGGCAAGTTGAACGGCCAGTTAAAATGATCATTCTAAACTGATCATTGGTGCTCATTGAGTTAAAGCTTATAAATAAAAAATAATGCATGGCATCCCGCAGTTTGGGATGGATTTGATTACTTATTTATTACTCAAATTTTGTCACAATATATAGAATTGAGCTAGCTTAACGTGGGCATTGGATTCGTGTCATTTGGAGATTTAAATCAAAAGTTAATTACTATTTAGTGCGGACATTTCAAGTTTATTGGGCAGTTAAAGTGATCATTCTAAACTGATCATTGGTGCTCACTGAGTAAAGGCTTATAAATGAAGCATAATGCATGGGATCACACATTTTCGGATAGATTGGATTACTTGGACTCTTAATCTTATCTAGTTTAGTCTCAAATTTTGTCACACTATAGAAAATTAAACTAGCTTAATGTGGGCAATTGATTCGTGTCATTATGACCTATCAATCAAATGTTATGGATGATTAGTGCGGACATGTGAAGTTGATCAGCCAGTTAAAATGATCATTCTAAACTGATCGTTGGTGCTCATTGAGTAAAAGCTTATAAATGAAGAATAATGCATGACATCACGTAATTTGGGATGGACTAGATTACTTGCACTCTTTGTCATATCCATTTCTGTCTCAATTTTTGTTACTTTATAGAAAATTGAGCAAGCTAAACTTGGGCATTGGATTCATTTGTTTTGTACCTCTAAAGCAAAGTTACGAACGATTTTTTGTGGACATGTCAAGTTGATCGGCGAGTTAAAATGATCATTCTAAACTGATCATTGGTGCTCATGAAGTAAAAGCTTATAAATGAAAAATAATGTTTGGCATCACACAGTTCGAGATGGATTGGATTATTTGGACGATTTGTCATATCCATTTCTATGTCAAATTTTGTTACAATATAGAAAATTTAGCTAGCTTAACGTGGGCATTGGATTCATGTCATTCTGAGCGCTAAATAAAAAGTTATGGATAATTTAGTGCGGACATGTAAAGTTGATCGGGCAGTTAAAGTAATCATTCTAAACTTATTATTGGTGCTGATTAAGTAAAGGACTATAAATGAAGCATAATGCATGGCATAACACAGTTTTAAATATATTGGATTACTTGGACGCTTTTTCGTATCTATTTATTTCTCAAACTTTGTCACCAATGATTATTGTAAACAGATCATTGGTGCTCATTAAGTAATGGCTTATAAATGAGGCATAAAGCATGGTATCACATAGTTTTGGATAGATTAGATTACTTGGACGCTTTGTCGTATTCTATTTCAAATTTTGTCACAATATAGAAGATTGAACTAGCTTAATGTGGGCATTGGATTCGTGTCATTCTGAGCTATAAATCAAAAGTTATGGACGTTTTAGTCAGAAATGACAAGTTGCTCGGCGAGTTAAAATGATCATTATAAACTGATCATTGGTGATTATTGAGTAAAAACTTATAAATGAAAAATAATGCATGGCATCACGGAAATTGGGATGGATTGGATTACTTGGATGCCTTGTGGTATCTATTTCTGTCTCAAATTTTGTCACAATATAGGAAATTGAGCTAGCTTAACGTGGGCATTGGATTCATATCATTCAGAGCTGTGAATCAAAAGTTAGGATGATTTAGTGCGGACATGTTAAGTTGAGTGGCAAGTTAAAATAAAGACTTATAAATGAAGCGGACATGTTAAGTTGAGTGGCAAGTTAAAATAAAGACTTATAAATGAAGCATAAAGTATGGCATCAAGTAGTTTGGCTACATCGGATTACTTGGACTCTTTTTCGTCTCTATTTCTATCTCAAACTTTCTGAAAATATTGAAAATTGAGTTTGCTTAACGTGTGCACTGGATTCGTATCATTCTGAGCTATAAATCAAAAGTTATGGACCATTTAATGTGGACATGTCAAGTTAATCAGCCTGCTAATATGATTATTCTAAACTAATCATTGGTGCTCATTGAGTAAAAGCTTATAAATGAAAAAGAATGCATGGCATCACACAGTTTGGGATAAATTGGATTACATGGACGCTTGGTTGTATCTATTTCTGTCTCAAATTTTGTCACAATATAGAAAATTGAACTAGCTTAATATGGGCATTGAATTCGTGTCATTCTGATATACAAATCAAAAGTTATGGACGATGTAGTGCAGACATGTCAAGTTGATCGGCGACTTAAAATGATCATTCTAAAGTGATCGTTGGTGCTCATTGAGTAACACATATAAATGAAGAATAATGCATGACATCACGCAGTTTGGGATGGACTTGATTACTTGGACGCTTTCTCGTATCTATTTATTTCTCAAATTTTTTCATAATATAGAAAACTAGGCTACCATAACGTTGGCATTGGCTTCTTGTGTTTCGGAGCTCTAAATCAAAAGTTACGGACGATTTAGTGCCGACATGTCAAGTTGATCGGCGAGTTAAAATTATCATCCTAAACTGATCATTGGTGCTCATTATGTAAAGGCTTATAATTGAGGCATAAAGCATGGCATCACACATTATGGGATAGATTGGATTACTTGGACACTTTGTCGTATCTAATTTCGTTTCAAATTTTGTCACAATATAGAAAATTGAACTAGCTTAATATGGACATTAGATTCTTGTCATTCTGAGCTATAAATCAAATGTTATGGATGATTTAGTGTATACATGACAAGTTGATCGCCTATTAAAATGATCATTCTAAACTGATCCTTGGGTAAAAGCTTATAAAAGCTTATTGGATAAAAGCTTATAAATGAAAAATAATGCATGGCATCACGTAGTTCTAGAAGGATTGGATTAATTGGATGCTGTGTCGTATCTACTTCTATCTCAAAGTTTGTCACAATATTGAAAATTGAGCAAGCTTAACGTGGGCATTTGATTCGTGTCATTGCGAGCTCTAAATCTAAATTTACGGACGACTTAGTGCGGAAATGTAAAGTTGATCGGCCAGTTAAAGTGATAATTCTAAATGATCGTTGTTTGTCATTGAGTAAAGGCTTATAAATGAAGTATTATGCATGGTATCACACAGTTTGGGTTAGATTGGATTACTTAGACACTTTGTCGTATATAGATCTTTCTCAAATTTTTTCACAATATAGATTGGATTACTTGGGCATTGGATTCGTGTGTTTCTAACCTGTAAATCAAGAGTTACAAACGATTTAGTAAGAAGATTTAGTGCGGACATGACAACTTGATCGGCCTGTTGAAATGATCATTCAAAACTGATCATTGGTGCTCATTGAGTAAAAGCTTATAAATGAAAAATAATGCATGGCATCACGCAGTTTGGGATGGATGCGATTACTTGGATGCTTTGTCGTATCTATTATTTCTCAAAATTTGTCACCATATAGAAAATTGAGCTAGTTTAACGTGGGCATTGGATTCGTGTCATTGTGAGCTTAAAATCAAAAGTTTCGGACGATTTAGTGCGGACATGTCAAGTTGATCGGCCAGCTAAAGTGATCATTCTAAACAGATCATTGGTGCTCATTGAGTCAAGGCTTATAAATGAAACATAACGCATGGCATCACGCAGTTTGGGATAGATTGGATTACTTGGACGCATTGTTGTATCTAGCCCTGTCTCAAATTTTGTCACAATATAGAAAATTGAACTAGATTAATGTGGGCATTGGATTCGTGTCATTCTGAGATACAAATCAAAAGTGATGGACGATGTAGTGTAGACATATAAAGTTGATCGGCTAGTTAAAATGATCATTCTAAACTGATCATTGGTGCTCATTGAGTAAATGCTTATAAATGAAGAATAATGCATGGCATCACGCAGTTAGGTATGGACTGGATTACTTGGTCGCTTTGTCATATCTATTATCCCTCAAAATTTGTCACAATACAGAAAGTTGAGCTAGCATAACGTGGGCATTGGATTCGTGTCATTCTGAGCTTTAAATCAAAAGTTTTAGACGATTTAGTGCAGACATGTCAAGTTGATCGGCCAGTTAAAGTGATCATTCTAAACTGATCATTGGTGCTCATTGAGTCAAGGCTTATAAATGAAACATAATGCATGTCATCACATAGTTTGGGATAGATTGGATTACTTGGACGCTTTGTCGTATCTAGTTTTGTCTTAAATTTTGTCACAGTATAAAAAATTGAACTAGCTTAATGTGGGAAATTCATTAATGTGTTTCTGACCTTTAAATCAAAAGTTACGGAAGATTAAGTGCGGACATGTCAAGTTGATCAGCGAATTAAAATGATCATTCTAAACTGATCGTTGGTACTCATTAAGTAAAAGCTTATAAATGAGGCATAAAACATGGCATCACGCAGTTTGGGATAGATTGGATTACACTAACGCTTTGTCATATCTATTTCTGTTTCAAAGTTTTTCACAACATAGAAAGTTGAACTAGCTTACTGTGGGCATTGGATTCCTGTCATTTGAGCTATAAATCAAAAGTTATGGAAGATTTAGTGCATACATGTCAAGTTGATCGGCCAGTTAAAATGATCATTCTAAACTGATCGTTGGTTCTCATTTAGTAAAAGCTTATATATGAAGAATAATGCATGGCATCATGCAGTTTGGGATGGACTGGATTACTTGGATGCTTTGTCATATCTATTTCTGTTTCAAATATTGTTACACTATAGAAAATTGAGTTAGCTTAACGAGGGCATTGGATTCGTGTGTTTCGGAGCTCTAAATCTAAATTTAAGGACAATTTAGTGCTCATTAAGTAAAGGCTTATAAATGAGGCATAAAGCATGGCATCACGCATTATGGGATAGATTGGATTATTTGGACGTTTTGTCGTATATAGTTCTGTTTCAAAGTTTCTCGCAATATAGAAAATTGAACTAGCTTAATATGGACATTAGATTCATGTCATTCTGAGCTATAAATCAAAAGTTATGGACGATTTAGTGCAGACATGACAAGGTTATTGGCAAGTTAAAATGATCATTCTAAACTGATCATTGGTCATTGGTGCTCATTGGGTAAAAACTTATAAATGAAAAATAATGCACGGCATCATGCAGTTCTGGAAGGATTGGATTACTTGAATGCTTTGTCGTATCAACTTCTGTCTCAAAGTTTGTCACAATATTGCAAATTGAGCTAGCTTAACGTGGGCATTTCATTCGTGTCGTTGGGAGCTCTAAATCAAAAGTTATGAAAGATTTAGTGCGGACATGTCAAGTTGATCAGCCAGTTAAATTGATCATTCTAATCTAATAGTTGGTGCTCATTGAGTAAAGGCTTATAAATGAAGCATTATGCATGGCATCATGCCAAGTAGGATAGATTGGATTACTTAGATGCTTTGTCGTATCTCGTTCTGTCTCAAATTTTGTCACAACATAGAAAATTGACCTAGCATAACTTCGGCATTGGATTTGTGTCAATCTGAGCTATAAATCAAAAGTTATGAACGATATATTGCAGACATGTCAAATTGATTGGCCAGTTAAAATGATTATTTTCAACTGATCATTGGTGCTCATTGAGTAAAAGCTTATAAATAAAGAATAATGCATGGCATCACACAGTTTGGGATAGACTGGATTAATTGTACGCTTTGTCGTATCTATTTATGCCTCAAATTTTGTCACAATATAGAAGTTTCAGCTAGCTTAACGTGAACATTGGATTCATGTAATTCTAAGCTCTAGATCAAAAGTTACAGATGATTTAGTGCGGACTTATCAAGTTGATTGGCCAGTTAATCTGATCTTTCTAAACTGATCATTGGTGCTGATTGAGTAAAGCCTTATAAATAAAGCATAATGCATGGCATCACACAGTTCTGGATAGATTGGATTACTTGGACGCTTTGTCGTATCTATTTCTGTTTCAAATTTTGTTACACTATAGAAAATTGAGCTACCTTAACGTGGGCATTGGGTCTTGTGTTTCTAAGCTCTAAATCAAAAGTAACGGATGATTTAGTGCAGATGATTTAGTGCGGACATGACAAGTTTATGGGCCCGTTAAAATGATCATTCGAAGCCGATCATTGGTGCTTATTGAGTAAAAGCTTATAAATGAAAAATAATGCATGGCATCGCGTAGTTTGGGATGAATTGGATTACTTGGACGCTTTATCGTATCTATTTCTATCTCAAATTTTATCACAATATAGAAAATTGAACTAGTTTAATGTGAGCATTGGATTCGTGTCATTCTAAACTACAAATAAAAAGTTATGGACGATGTAGTGCAGACATGTCAAGTGGATCGGCCAGTTAAAATGATCATTCTAAACTAATCATTGGTGCTCATTAAGTAACGCTTATAAATGAAGAATATTGCATGGCATCACAAAGTTTGGGATAGATTGGATTACTTGGACGCTTTGTCGTATCTAGTTCTCTCTCAAATTTTGTAACAATATAGAAAATTGAACTAGTTAAATGTGGAAATTGATTCGTGTCTTTCAGACTTATCAATCAAAAGTCATGAACGATATAGTGCATACATGTCAATTTGAACTACCAGTTAAAATGATCAATCTAAACTGATCGTTGGTGCTCATTTAGTAAAAGCTTATAAATGAAGAATAATGCATGGCCTCACGCAGTTTGGGATGGACTGGATTACTTGGACGCTTTGTCGTATTTATTTCGGTCTCAAATTTTTTTACACTGTAGAAAATTGAGCTAGCTTAACATGAGCACACGATTCGTGTGTTTCTGACCTCTAAATCAAAAGTTATATACGATTTAGGGCGAATGTTACGTTGATCAGTGAGTTAAAATGATCATTCTAAACTGATCATTGGTGCTCATTGAGTAAAGACTTATGAATGAGGCATAAGGCATGCCATCACGCAGCTTGGGATAGATTGGATTACTTGGATGGTTTGTCGTAGCTAGTTTTGTTTCAAAGTTTGTCCCAATGTAGAAAATTGACTAGCTTAATATGGGTATTGGATTCGTGTCCAGCTATAAATCAAATGTGAGGTACGATTTAGTCCACACATGACAAGTGGATCGGCCTGTTAAAATGATCATTCTAAACTGATCATTGGTGCTCATTGAGTAAAAGCTTATAAATGAAATATAATGCATGGCATGATGCAGTTCCGGAAGGATTAGATTACTTGGATGCTTTGTCGTATCTATTTTTTCTCAAAATTTGTCACAATATTGAAAATTGAGCAAACTTAACGTGGGCATTTGATTCATGTTATTCTAAACTCTAAATCAAAAGTTACAGACGATTTAGAGCGGACATGTCAAGTTGATCGGCCAGTTAAAGTGATAATTCTAAACTGATCATTAGTGCTGATTTAGTAAAGGCTTATAAATGAAGAATAATGCATGGTATCACATGGTTTGGGATAGATTGGATTACGTGGATGCTTTGTCATATCTAGTTCTGTTTCAAATTTTGTCACAATTTAGAAAATTGAACTAGCTAAATGTGGGCATTGGATTTGTGGCATTCTGATATGTAAAGTTTATCGGCCAGTTAAAATGATCATTATAAACTGATCGTTGGTGCTGATTGAGTAAAAGCTTACAAATGAAGAATAATGCATGGCGTCACGTAGTTTTTGATAGACTAGATTACTTGGATGCTTTATCGTATCTATTTTTGTCTTTTATTTTTGTTCACTATAGAAAATTGAGCTAGCTTAACGTGGCCATTGGATTCATGTGGTTTCGAGCTCTAAATCAATAGTTACGGACGACTTAGTGCAAACGATTTAGTGTAGACATGACAAGTTGATCAGCCTGTTAAACTGATCATTGGTGCTCATTGAGTAAAAGCTTATAAATGAAAAATAATGCATGGCATCGCGCAGTTTGGGATGGATTGGATTACTTGTATACTTTGTCGTATATATTTCTGTCTAAAATTTTGTCACAATATTGAAAATTGAACTAGCTTAATGTGGGCATTGGATTCCTGTCATTCTGAGCTACAAATCAAAAGTTATGGATGATGCAATGCAGACATGTCAAGTTGATTGGCCAGTTAAAATAATCATTCTAAACTGGTCGTTGGTTCTCATTGAGTAAAAGCTTATAAATGAAGAATTATGCATGGCATCACGCAGTCTGGGATGGACTGGAATACTTGCACGCTTTTTTGTATCTATTTCTATCTCAAAGTTTGTCACAATATTGAAAATTGAGCTACCTTAACGTGGATATTTGATTCGTGTCATTCAAAACTCTAAATAAGAAGTTACGGACAATTTTGTGCGGACATGTCAAGTTGATTGGCGAGTTAAAGTGATCATTCTAAACTGATCATTGGTGCTGATTGAATAAAGGCTTATAAATGAAGCATAATGCATGGCATCACACAGTTTTGGATAGATTGGATTACTTGGATGCTTCGTCCTATCTATTTCTTTCTCAAATTTTGTTACACTATAGAAAATTGAGCTCTTAATCAAAAGTTACTTACGATTTAGAGCGGAGACGTCAAGTTGATCGACCAGTTAAAGTTATAATTCTAAACTGATCATTGGTGCTGATTTAGTAAATGCTTATAAATGAAGAATAATGCATGGTATCACGCAGTTTGGGATAGATTAGATTACTTGGATGCTTTGTCGTATCTAGTTCTGTTTCAAATTTGGTCACAATTTAGAAAATTGAACTAGCTTAATGTGGGCATTGGATTCGTGGCATTCTGAGCTATAAATCAAAAGCTATGGACGATATTGTGCAGACTTGTCAAGTTGATTTGGCAGTTAAAATGATCATTCTAAACCGATCGTTGGTTCTCATTGAGTAAAAGCTTATAAATGAAGAATAATGCATGGCGTCACGCAGTTTGGGATAGACTGGATTACTTGGACGCTTTGTCGTATCTATTTATGCCTCAAATTTTGTCACAATATAGAAAACTAAGGTAGCTTAACGTGGGCAATGGATTCATGTCATTCAAAACTCTAAATAAGAAGTTATGGACAATTTAGTGCGGACATATCAAGTTGATTGGCCAGTTAAAGTGATCATTCTAAACTAATCATTGGTGCTGATTGAGTAAAGGCTTATAAATGGAGAATAATGCATGGCATCACACAGTTTTGGATAGATTGGATTACTTGGATGCTTTGTCGTATCTATTTCTTTCTCATATTTGGTTACACTATAGAAAATTGAGCTGGCTTGACGTGGCCATTGGATTCGTGTGTTTCTGAGCACTAAATAAAAATTTACGAACGATTTAGTGTGGTCATGTCAAGTTGATTGGCTAGTTAAAACGATCATTCTAAACTGATCGGTTGTACTCATTAAGTAAAGGATTAAAAATGAGGCATAAAACATGGTATCACACAGTTTGGGTAAGATTGGATTACTTGACGCATTGTCGTATCTAGTTCTGTTACAAAGTTTCTCACAACATAGAAAATTGAACTAGCTTAATGTGCGCATTGGATTCGTGTCATTTCAGCTATAAATCAAAAGTTATGGACGATTTAGTGCATACATATCAAGTTGATCAGCCAGTTAAAATGATCATTCCAAAATGATCGTTTGTTCTCATTGAGTAAAAGCTTATAAATGAAGAATAATGTGATGCTTCACGCAGTTTGGGATGGACTGGATTACTTGGACGCTTTGTCGTATCTATTTCTGTCTCAAATTCATCAGTCAATTCACCCGTTGTTAAATCATACCGAGGTTTATCCATCCACGATCGAAAATAACCATAAGAACCCGAAGAAGACATTTTCTTTAGATTTTTTGTTCTGGTGAAATTGCGAAGAAGCATAGCACGAACTTTTAACAGATTATTATGAATTTTGAACAGATTATTATGAATTTGAGCAGATTATTATGAATTTTGAACAGATTATTATAAATTTTTAACAGATAATCACAAATTTTTAATAGATTATTTTTAAAAATATTCCCGTTTCTGATGGATTTCCGACGGTTTCCGACAATGGGCGGATAATCACAAATTTTTAATAGATTATTCTTAAGAATATTCTAGTTTCCAACGGATTTCCGATGGTTTCCGACCATGGTCGGATATTTCGGACGACCAACCGATGACACTTGACATCAGCCCATCGATATGTTCCCGACGGATTCCATACGCAAAGTAAAAACAACATTCCATCAGGAAATCGTCGGAAAAAACCCGACGGTTTATATTTTGTCTCTAATTTGAGACAGTTTTAAGAGAATATCCCGACGCAATGCTTTTGTCAGAAAACGGACGGAAAGCCGTCAGGTTTTACCATCGATTTCTCGACGGTAGTGAAAGCGTCGGGAATTACTGATGGAATACTGACAAAATAATTTCCCTAGGCAGTCCATTGGAAAACCATCGCATAGGCCTTGGAACATTCCGACGGTTTTATATCCATCGGAAAACCCATCGGAAAATACTAATTTTTTCTTGTAGTGTTTGTCGTATCTATTACTATCTCAAAGTTTGTCACAATATTAAAAATTGAGCTAGCTTAACGTGGGCATTTGATTTGTGTCATTCTGAGCTCTAAATCAAAAGTAACGGACGATTTTGTGCAGACATGTCAAGTTGATCAGCCTGTTAAAATAATCATTCTAAACTGATCGTTGGTGCTCATTGAGTAAAAGCTTATAAATGAAGAATAACGCATGGCGTCACTCAGTTTGGGATAGACTGGATTAATTGGACATTTTTGTCGTATCTATTTCTGTCTAAAATTTTGTCACAATATAGAAAATTGAGCTAGCTTAACGTGGGCATTGGATTCGTGTCATTCAAAACTCTAAATCAAAACTTACGGACAATTTAGTGCGGACATGTCAAAGTTATTGGCCAATTAAAGTGATCATTCTAAACTGATCATTAGTGCAAATTGAGTAAAGGCTTATAAATGAAGCATAATGCATGGCATCACACAGTTTTGGACAGATTGGATTACTTGGATGATTTGTCGTATCTATTTCTGTCTCTAATTTTTTACACTATAGAAAATTGAGCTAGCTTAACGTGCCCATTGGATTCATGTGATTCCGAGCTCTAAATCAAAAGTTACGAATGATTTAGTGCAAGCAATTTAGTGCGGACATGACAAGTTGATCTGATCATTGGTGCTCATTGAGTGAAAGCTTATAAATGAAAAATAATGCATGGCATCGCGCAGTTTGGGATAGATGGGATTACTTGCACGATTTTTCATACCTATTTCTGTCTCAAATTTTGTCACAATATAGAAAATTGAACTAGCTTAATGTGGGCATTGGATTCCTGTCATTCTGAGCTACAAATCAAAAGCTATGGACGATGTAGTGCAGACATGTCAAGTTGATTGGCCAGTTAAAATAATCATTCTAAACTGGTCATGGTTCTCATTGAGTAAAAGCTTATAAATAAAAAATAATGCATGGCATCACGCAGTTTGGGATGGGCTGGAATACTTGGACGCTTTTTCGTATCTATTTCTATCTCAAAATTTGTCACAATATTGAAAATTGAGCTACCTTAACGTGGGCATTTGATTCGTGTCACTCTGAGCTATAAATCAAAATTTATTGATGATTTAGTGCAAACATGGCAAGTTGATCGGCCAGTTAAAGTGGTGATTCTAAACTGATCATTGGTGCTGATTGACTGAAGGCTTATAAATAATGCATAATGCATGGCATCACGCAGTTTAGGAAAAATTGGATTACTTGGACGCTTTGTCGTATCTAGTTCTGTTTCAAATTTGTCAGAATATGGAAAATTGAATGGGCATTGGATTCGTGGCATTCTGAGCTATAAATCAAAAGCTATGGACGATATAGTGCAGACATGTCAAGTTCATTGGCTAGTTAAAAAATAATCATTTTAAACTGATCGTTGGTGCTCATTGAGTAAAAGCTTATAAATGAAGAATAACGCATGGCGTCACACCGTATGGGATAGACTGGATTAATTGGACATTTTGTCGTATCTATTTCTATCTAAAATTTTGTCACAATATAGAAAATTAAGCTAGCTTAACGTTGGCATTGGATTTGTGTCATTCAGAACTCTAAATCAAAACTTATGAACGATTTAGTGCAGACATGTTAAGATGATTGGCCAATTAAAGTGATCATTCTAAACTGATTATTAGTGCAGATTGAGTAAAGGCTTATAAATGAAGCATAATGCATGGCATGACACAGTTTTGGATAGACTGGATTACTTGGATGCTTTGTAGTATCTATTTCTGTCTCTAATTTTGCTACACCATAGAAAATTCAGCTAGCTTAACATGCCCATTGGATTCATGTGATTCCGAGCTCTAAATCAAAAGTGACAAACGATTTATTGCAAACAATTTAGTGCGGACATGACAAGTTGATCGGCCTGTTAAATTGATCATTGGTGCTTATTGAGTAGAAGCTTATAAATAAAAAATAATGCATGGCATCGCGCAGTTTGGGATGGATTGGATTACTTGTACGCTTTGTCGTATCTATTTCTGTGTCAAATTTTGTCACAATATATAAAATTGAACTAGCTTAATGTGGGCATTGGATTTGTGTCATTCCGAGCTACAAATCAAAAGTTATGGACGATGTTGTGCAAACATGTCAAGTTGATCGGCCAGTTAAAATGATCATTCTAAACTAATCTTTGGTTCTCATTAAGTAAAAGCTTATAAATGAAGAATAATGCATGGCATCACGCAGTTTGGGATGGGCTGGAATACTTGGACGCTTTTTTGTATCTATTTCTATCCAAAGTTTGTCACAATATTGAAAATTGAGGTAGTTTAACGTGGGCATTTGATTCGTGTCATTCTGACCTCTAAATCAAAAGTTACGAATGATTTAGTGCAGACAAGTCAAGTTGCTCGACCAGTTAAAGTGATAATTCTAAACTGATCATTGGTGCTGATTGAGTGAAGGCTTATAAATAAAGCATAATGCATGGCATCACGCAGTTTGGGAAAGATTGGATTACTTGAACACTTTGTTGTATCTAGTTCTTTTTCAAATTTTGTCACAATATAGAAAATTGAATGGGCATTGGATTCGTGGTATTCTGAGGTATAAATCAAAAGCTATGAACGATATAGTGCAGACATGTCAAGTTGATTGGCCAGTTAAAATTATCATTCTAAACTGGTCGTTGGTGCTCATTGAGTAAAAGCTTAGAAATGAAGAATAGCGCATGGCGTCACGTAGTTTGGGATAGACTGGATTACTTGGACATTTTTGTCGTATCTATTTCTGTCTAAAATTTTGTCACAATATAGAGAATTGAGCTAACTTAACGAGGTCATTGTATTCCTGTCTTTCAGAATTTTAAATAAAAATTTCCAGACGATTTAGTGCGGACATGTCAAGTTGATTGGCCAGTTAAAGTGATCATTCTAAACTGAGCATTGGGGGTGATTGAGTAAAGGCTTATAAATGAAGCATAATGCATGGCATCACACAGTTTTCTATAGGGTTGATTACTTGTATGCTTTGTCGTATCTATTTCTGTCTCTAATTTTGTTACACTATAGAAAATTGAGCTAGCTTAACGTTGTCATTGGATTCATGCGTTTCCGAGCTCTAAATCAAAAGTTACAGACGATTTAATACAAATGATTTAGTGCAGACATAACAAGTTGATCAGCCTGTTAGATTGATGATTGGTGCTCATTGAGTAAAAGCTTATAAATCAAAAATAATGCATGGCATCGTTTAGTTTGGGATGGATTGGATTACTTGTACACTTTGTCGTATCTATTTTATCTCAAATTTTGTCACAATAAAGAAAATTGAACTAGCTTAATATGGGCATGGGATTTGTGTCATTCTGAGCTAAAATCAAAAGTTTTGGACGATATAGTGCAGACATGTCAAGTTTATCGGTCAGTTAAAATGAACATCCTAAACTGATCGATGGTGCTGATTGAGTGAAGGCTTATAAATAAAGCATAATGCATTGCATCACGCAGTTTGGGAAATATTGGATTACTTGGACGCTTTGTCGTATCTAGTTCTTTTTCAAATTTTGTCAAGATATAGAAAATTGAATGGCATTGGATTCGTGTGTTTCTGATCTCTAAATCAAAAGTTACGGACAATTTAATGCAGACATGTCAAGTTGATCGGCCTGTTAAAGTGATAATTATAAACTGATCGATAATTATAAACTGATCATTGGTGCTCATTGAGTAAAGGCTTATCAATGAAGCATAATGCATGGCATCACGCATTTTGGGAAAGATTGGATTACTTGGACTCTTTGTCGTATCTAGTTCTTTTTCAAATTTTAGCACAATATAGAAAATTGAATGGGCATTGGATTCGTGGTATTCTGAGGTATAAATCAAAAACTATGAACGATATAGTGCAGACACGTCAAGTTGATTGGCCAGTTAAAATGATCATTCTAAACTGGTCGTTGGTGCTCATTGAGTAAAAGCTTATAAATGAAGAATAACGCATGGCGTCACGCAGTTTGGGATAGACTGGATTACTTGGACGTTTTTGTCGTATCTATTTCTCTAAACTTTTGTCACAATATAGAGAATTGAGCTAACTTAACGTGGGCATTGGATTCCTGTCTTTCAGAATTCTAAATCAAAAGTTCCAGACGATTTAGTGCGGACATGTCAAGCTGATAGGCCAGTTAAAGTGATCATTCTAAACTGATCATTGGTGGTGATGGAGTAAAGGCTTATAAAGGAAGCATAATGCATGGTATCACACAGTTTTCTATAGATTGGATTACTTATATGCTTTGTCGTATCTATTTTTGTCTCTAATTTTGTTACACTATAGAAAATTGAGCTAGCTTAACGTTGTCATTGGATTCGTGTGTTTCCGAGCTCTAAATCAAAAGTTACAGACGATTTAATACAAACGATTTAGTGCAGACATAACAAGTTGATCAGCCTGTTAAACTAATGATTGGTGCTCATTGAGTAAAAGCTTATAACTGAAAATAATGCATGGCATCGCTTAGTTTTGGATGGATTGGATTACTTGGACGCGTTGTCGTATCTATTTCTGTTTCTTATTTAGTTACACTATATAAATTGAGCTAGCTTAACGTGGCCATTGGATTCATGTGTTTCTGAGCTCTAAATCAAAAGTAACATACGATTTAGTGCAAACGATTTAGTGCGGACATGACAAGTTGATCGGCCTGTTAAACTGATGATTGGTGCTCATTGAGTAAAAGCTTATAGATGAAAAATAATGCATGGCATCGCTTAGTTTGGGATGGATTGGATTACTTGGACGTGTTGTCGTATCTATTTATGTCTCTTATCTAGTTACACTTCAGAAATGGAGCTAGCTTAACGTGGCCATTGGATTCATGTGTTTCCGAGGTCTAAATCAAAAGTTACAGAGGATTTAGTGCAAACGATTTATTGTGGACATGACAAGCTGATCGGCCTGTTAAACTGATCATTGGTGCTCATTGAGAAAAAGCTTATAAATGAAAAATAATGCATGGCATCGCGCAGTTTGGGATGAATTGGAATACTTGTACACTTTGTCGTATCTATTTTATCTCAAATTTTGTCACAATAAAGAAAATTGAACTAGCTTAATGTGGGCATTGGATTTGTGTCATTCTGAGCTACAAATCAAAAGTTATGGACGATATAGTGCAGACATGTCAAGTTTTTCGGCCAGTTAAAATGAACATTCTAAACTGATCGATGGTGCTGATTGAGTGAAGGCTTATAAATAATGCATAATGCATCACATCACGCACTTTGGGAAAGATTTGATTAATTGGACGCTTTTTCGTATCTAGATTTTTTTCTTCAAATTTTGTCAAAAAATAGAAAATTGAATGGCATTGGATTCGTGTGTTTCTGATCTCTAAATCAAAAGTTACGGACGATTTAATGCAGACATGTCAAGTTGATCGGCCTGTTAAAGTGATAATTATAAACTGATCATTGGTGCTCATTGAGTAAAGGCTTATCAATGAAGCATAATGCATGGCATCATGCATTTTGGGAAAGATTGGATTACTTGGACTCTTTGTCGTATCTAGATCTTTTTCAAATTTTAGCACAATATAGAAAATTGAATGGGCATTGGATTCGTGGTATTCTGAGGTATAAATCAAAAACTATGAACGATATAGTGCAGACATGTCAAGTTGATTGGCCAGTTAAAATGATCATTCTAAACTGGTCGTTGGTGCTCATTGAGTAAAAGCTTATAAATGAAGAATAACGCATGGCGTCACGCAGTTTGGGATAGACTGGATTACTTGGACGTTTTTGTCGTATCTATTTCTGTCTAAACTTTTGTCACAATATAGAGAATTGAGCTAACTTAACGTGGGCATTGGATTCCTGTCTTTCAGAATTCTAAATCAAAAGTTCTAGACGATTTAGTGCGGACATGTCAAGTTGATTGGCCAGTTCAAGTGATCATTCTAAACTGATCATTGGTGGTGATTGAGTAAAGGCTTATAAATGAAGCATAATGGATGGTATCACACAGTTTTCTATAGGTTGGATTACTTATATGCTTTGTCGTATCTATTTTTGTCTCTAATTTTCTTACACTATAGAAAATTGAGCTAGCTTAACGTTGTCATTGGATTCGTGTGTTTCCGAGCTCTAAATCAAAAGTTACATACGATTTAATACAAACGATTTAGTGCAGACATAACAAGTTGATCAGCCTGTTAAACTGATGATTGGTGCTCATTGAGTAAAAGCTTATAAATGAAAATAATGCATGGCATCGCTTAGTTTTGGATGGATTGGATTACTTGGATGCGTTGTCGTATCTATTTCTGTCTCTTATTTAGTTACACTATAGAAATTGAGCTAGCTTAACGTGGCCATTGGATTCATGTGTTTCTGAGCTCTAAATCAAAAGTGACGGACGATTTAGTGCAAACGATTTAGTGCGGACATGACAAGTTGATCCGCCTGTTAAACTGATGATTGGTGCTCATTTAAAAAAAGCTTATAAATGAAAAATAATGGATGGCATCGCATAGTTTGGGATGGATTGGATTACTTGTACACTTTGTCGTATCTATTTTATCTCAAATTTTGTTAGAATACAGAAAATTGAACTAGCTTAATGTGGGCATTGGATTTGTGTCATTTTGAGCTACGAATCAAAAGTTATGGACGATGTAGTGCAAACATGTCAAGTTTATCGGCTAGTTAAAATGAACATTCTGAACTTATCATTGGTGCTGATTGAGTGAAGGCTTATAAATAAAGCATAATGCATGGCATCACGCAGTTTGGGAAAGATTGGATTACTTGGACGCTTTTTCGTATCTAGTTCTTTTTCAAATTTTTTCAAAATATAGAAAATTGAATGGCATTGGATTCGTGTGTTTCTAATCTCTAAATCAAAAGTTACGGATGATTTAGTGCAGACATGTCAAGTTGATAGGCCTGTTAAAGTGATAATTCTAAACTGAGCATTGGCACTCATTGAGTAAAGGCTTATCAATGAAGCATAATGCATGGCATCACGCAGTTGTGGATAGATTAGATTACTTGGACGCCTTGTCGTGTCTAGTTTTGTTACAAATTTTGTTATAATATAGAAAATTGAACTAGCTTAATGTGGGCATTGGATTCGTAGCATTCGGAGCTATAAATCAAAAGCTATGGAAGATATAGTGTAGATATGTCAAGTTGATTGGTCAGTTAAAATGATCATTCTAAATTGATTGTTGGTGCTCATTGAGTATAAGCTTATAAATGAAGAATAATACATGGCGTCACACAGTTTGGGATAGATTGGATTACATGGACGCTTTCTCGTATCTATTTCTATCCGAAATTTTGTCCCAACATAGAAAATTGAGCTAGCTTAACGTGGGCATTGGATTCGTGTCATTCACAACTCTAAACAAACGTTACGGATGATTTTGCGGACATGTCAAGTTGATTGGCCAGTTAAAGTGATCATTCTAAACTGATCATTGGTGCTTATTAAGTAAAGGCTTATAAATGAAGCATAATGCATGGCATCACACAGTTTTGGATAGATTGGATTACTTGAATCCTTTGTCGTATCTATTTCCTTATCAAATTTTGTTACACAATAGAAAATTGAGTTAACTTAATGTGGCCATTGAATTCGTGTGTTTCTGAGCTCTAAATCAAAAGTTACGGATGATTTAGGGCGAACGAATTAGTTCAGAAATGTCAAGTTGATCGGCCAGTTAAAATGATCATTCTAAACTTATCATTGGTGGTCATTGAGTAAAAGCTTATAAATGAAAGATAATGCATGGCATCATGCAGTTTCCGATGAATTTGATTACTTGGATGCTATGTCGTACCTATTTCTATCTCAAATTTTGTCACAATATAGAAAATTGAACTAGCTTAATGTGGGCATTGGATTCATGTCATTCAGAGCTACAAATCAAAAGTTATAGATGATGTAGTGCAGACATGCCAAGTTGATCATCCCGTTAAAATGTTCATTTTAAACTGATCATTGGTGCTCATTGAGTAAAGGCTTATAAATAAAGCATAATGCATGGCATCATTTAGTTTGGGATAGATTGGATTACTTGGACGCTTTGTTGTATTGAGTTCTGTTTCAAATTTTGCCACAGTATAGAAAATTGAACTAGCTTAATGTGGAAAATTGATTCTTGTCATTCTGACATATATATCAAAAGTTATTAACGATATAGTGCATATATCTAAAATTGATCGTCCAGTTAAAATGATCATTATAAACTGACCGTTGGTGCTCATTGAGTAAAAGCTTACAAATGAAGAATAATGCATGGCGTCACGTAGTTTGGGATGGATTGGATTACTTGGAAAATTGGGCTAGCTTAACGTTGGCATTGGATTCGTGTCATTCAGAGCTCTAAATCAAAAGTTACGGACGATTTAGTGTAGACATGTCAAGTTGATTTGCCTGTTAAAGTGATCATTCAAAACTGATCATTGATGCTCATTAAGTAAAGGCTTATAAATGAAGCCTAAAGAATGGCATCACGCAGTTTAGGATGTTTGTATTATTTGGAAGCTTTGTCGTATCTATTTCTCTCTCAAACTTTGTCACAATTTAGAAATTGAGCTAGCTTAACGTGGGCACTAGATTCCTGTTATTCCGAGCTCTAAACCAAAAGTTACGATGATTTAGTGAGGACATGTCAAGTTTATCAGCCTGTTAAAGTGATCATTGGTGCTCATTAAGTAAAGACTTATAAATGAAGCATAAAGAATGGCATCATGCAGTTTGGGATGGATTGCATTACTTGGACGCTTTGTCGTAGCTATCTTTGTTTCAAACGTTGTACCAATTTTGAAAATTTAGCTAGCTTAACGTGGGCACTGGATTCGTGTCATTCCAAGCTGTAAATCAAAATTTACGGATGATTTAGTGCAGACATATCAAGTTGATCGGCCAGTTAAAGTGATCATTCTACACTGATCATTGGTGCTCATTGAGTAAAGGCTTATAACTGAAGCATAATGCATGGTGTCACATAGTTTTAGATAGATTGGATTACCTTGGACGCTTTGTCGTATCTATTTCGTCTCAAATTTTGTTACAATATAGAAAATTGAGCTAGCTTAACATGAGCATTTGATTCGTGTGTTTCTGAGCTCAAAATCAAAAGTTATGGATGATCTAGTGCGGACATGTCAAGTTGATCGGCCTGTTAAAGTGATGATTCTAAACTGATCATTGGTGCTCATTAAATAAAGGCTTATAAATGAAGCATAATGCATGGCATCAAGCAGTTTAGATTGATTGTATTACGGTACGCTTTGTTGTCTCTATTTCTGTCTCAAATTGAGTCAAAATTTAGAAAATTGAGCTAGCTTAGCGTGGGCATTGGATTCCTATCATTCTGAGCTCTAAATCAAAAGTTATGGATGATTTAGTGTGCACATGTCAAGTTGATCGTCGAGTTAAAGTGATCATTCTAAACTAATCATTAGTTCTCATTGAGTAAAGGCTTATAAATGAAGCATAATGCATGACATCATACAGTTTTGGATAGATTGGACTACTTGGACACTTTGTCATATTTATTTATGTCTCAAATTTTGTTACAATATAGAAAATTGAGCTAGCTTAACGTGAGCATTGGATTCATGTGTTTCTAAACTCTAAATCAAAAGTTACAGACGATTTGGGCGAATGTCAAGTTGATCGGCCAGTTAAAAGTGATAATTCTAAACTGATCATTGTTGCCCATTAAATAAATGCTTATAAATGAAGCATAATGCATGGCATCAAACATTTTGGATAGACTAGATTACTTGGATGCTTTTTTGTATCTCTTTCTGTCTCAAATTTTGTTACAGTATAGAAAATTGAGCTAGCTTAATGTGGGCTTTTGATTTGTGTGTATGTGAGCTCTAAATAAAAAGTTGTGGATGATTTAGTGTGTACATGTCAAGTTGATTGGCTAGTTAAAGTGATTTCTAAACTGATCATTGGGTTGATTAAGTAAAGGCTTATAAAAGAAGCATAAAGCATGACATCACGCAGTTTGTTATAAATTGGATTACTGGGATGCTTTGTCATGTCTATTTCTGTTTGAAATTTTGTTAGACTATAGAGAATTGAGCTAGATTAACATGGGTATTGGATTTGTGTCATTCTGAGATCTAAATAAAAAGTTATGTGTAATTTAATGTGGAAATGTCAAGTTCATCGGTCTGTTAAAGTGATTATTCTAAACTGATCATTGGTACTCATTAAGTAAAGGCTTATAAATGAACCATAAAGCATGACATCATGCAGTTTGGGAAAGATTGGATTACTTGTACGCTTTGTCGTCTCTATTTTTGTCTCAATTTTTTTTAAAAAATTGAGAAATGAGCTAGCTTAACGTGCGCATTGGATTCGTGTAATTCTGAGCTCTAAATCGAAAGTTACGGACGACTTAGTGCAGAAATGTAAAGTTGATCGGCCAGTTAAAGTGATCATTCAAAACTAATCGTGCTCATTAAGTAAAGGGTTATAAATGAAGCATTTTGGGATAGATTAGATTACTTGTACGCTTTGTCGTCTCAATTTTTGTCTCAAACTTTGTCACTATATAGAAAATTGAGCTAGCTTAACGTGGGCACTGTATTCGTGTCATTCCGAGCACTAAATCAAAGGTTATAGACGATTTAGTGCGGACATGTCAAGTTTATTGGCCAGTTAAAGTGATTATTCTAAACTGATCATTCTAAAGGCTTATATATGAAGCATAGTGCATGGCATCAAGTTGTTTGGGATAGATTGGACTACTTGGATGCTTTGTCACCCCCATTTCTGTCACACATTTGGTCATAAAATAGAGAATTGAGCTAGCATAACGTGGGCATTGGATTCGTGTAATTCTGATCTCTAAATAAAAAGTTATGGATGATTTAGTGTGGACATGTCAAGTTGATCGGCCAGTTAAAGGAATCATTCTAAAGTGATCATTAGTGCTCATTGAGTAAAGGCGTATAAATGAATCATAATGCATGGCATCACACAGTTTTATGATAGATTGGATTAATTGGATGCTTTGCCCTATCTATTTCAGTCTCAAATCTTGTTACAATATAGAAAATTGAGCGACCTTAACGTAGGCCTTGGTTTCATGTGTTTCTAATCTCTAAATCAAAAGATACGGAGGATTTCGTGCGTACATGTAGAACTGATCGGCCAGTTAAAGTGATCATTCTAAACTGATCATTGGTGCTCATTGAGTAAAGGCTTATAAATGAAGCATAATACATGGCATCAAACAGTTTTCGATAGATTGTATTACTTGGACGCTTTGTCATATCTATTTCTGTCTCAAATTTTGGTACAGTATAGAAAATTGACCTAGATTAACGTGGGCATTGGATTCATGTGTTTCCGAGCTCTAATTCAAAAATTAGGGACGATTTAGTGCAGACATGTCAAGGTTATCGGCCAGTTAAAGTGATAATTCTAAACTGATCATTGGTGCTCATTAAGTAAAAGCTAATAAATGAAGCAAAAACCATGGCATCACACAATTTGGGATAGATTGGATTACTTGAACGGTTTGTCATCTCTATTTCCGTTCCAAATTTTGTCAAAATATAGAAAATTGAGCTACCTTAAGTGGGTATTGGATTCGTGACATTCTGAGCTGTAAATCAAAAGTTACGGATTATTTAGTGCGGAAATGTCAAGTTGATCGGCCTGTTAAAGTGATCATTCAAAACTAATCATTGGTGCTCATTGAGTAAAGGCTTGTAAATGAAGCATAAAGCATGGCATCACACATTTTAGGATAGATTGGATTACTTGTACGCTTTGTGGTCTCTATTTTTGTCTCAAACTTTGTCACAATATAGAAAATTGAGCTAGGTTAAAACGTGGGCACTGGATTTGTGTCATTCCGAGCTCTAACTCAAAAGTTACGTACGATTTAGTGCGGATATGTCAAGTTGATCGGCCAGGTAAAATGATCATTATAAACTGATCATTGGTGCTCATTAAATAAAGGCTTATTTGTGAGGCATAATGCATGGATAAAGCTGTTTGGGATAGATTGGATTACTTGGACGCTTTGTCGTCTCTATTTCTATCTCAAATTTTGTCAAAATATAGAAAACTGAGCTAGCCTAACGTGGGCATCTGATTCATGTCATTCTGAGTTGTAAATCAATAGTTATGTACGATTTACTGCGGACATGTCAAGTTGATTGGCCAGTTAAAGTGATCATTCTAAACTGATTATTGGTGCACATTGAGTAAAGGCTTATAAATGAAGCATAAGGCATGACATCACGCAGTTTGGGGTAGATTGGATTACTTGGACGCTTTGTCATATCTAGTTCTGTCTCAAATTTTTTCACAATTTTGAAAATTGAACTAGCTTAATGTGCGCATTGGATTCGTGTCATTTTGAGCTATAAATCAAAAGTTATGGACGATTTAGTGCATAAATCAAAAGTTACTGGACGATTTAGTGCATAAATCAAAAGTTACTGGACGATTTACTGACCAGTTAAAACAATGATTATAAACTGATCCTTGGGGCTCATTGAGTAAAAGCTTATAAATGAAAAATAGTGCATGACATCACGCAGTTTAGGATGGATTGGATTACTTGGACGCTTTGTCGTATCTATTTCTACCTCAAAATTTGTCACAATATAGAAATGGAGCTAGCTTAACGTGGGCAAATGATTCGTGTTATTATGAGCTCTAAATCGAAAGTTACGAACGATTTAGTGTGGACATGTCAAGTTGATCGGCCAATTAATGTCATCATTCTAAACTTATCATTGGTGCTCATTGAATAAAGGGTTATTAATGAAGCATAATGCATGGCAACACACACTTTTGGATATATTGGATTACTTCGACACTTTGTCTTATCTATTTCTGTCTCAAATTTTGTTACAATATGAAAATTTGAGCTAACTTAATGTGGGCATTCGATTCGTGTGTTTCTAAGCTCTAAATCAAAAGTTCCGTACGATTTAGTGCGTACATGTCAAGTTGATCGGCGAGTTAAGCTGATCATTCTAAACTGATCGTTGGTGCTCATTAAGTAATGCTTTAAAAATGAAGCATAAAGCATGGCATTACGCTGTTTGGTATAAATTGGATTACTTGGATGTTTTTTGTCTCTATTTGTGTCTCAAATATTGTCAAAATATAGAGAATTGAGATAGCTTAATATGGGCATTGGATTTCTGTCAGTATGAGCTCTAAATCAAAAGTTACGTACGATTAGGGCGGACACGACAAGTTGATCGGCCAGGTAAAGTGATCATTCTAAACTGATCATTGGGGCTCATTAACTGAAGTTAAATTTAGCCTAAAGAATGGCATCACGCAATTTGGGATAGATTGGATTACTTGGACGCCTTGTCGTTTCTACTTCTGTCTCAAATTTTGTCAAAATATAGAACATTTATCTAGCTTAACGTGGGAATTCGATTCGTGTCATTATAAGCTCAAATAAAGAGGTAGGGACAATTTACTGAGGTCATGTCAAGTTGATCAGCAAGTTAATATGATTATTCTAAACTGATCATTGGTGCTCATTGAGTAAACGCTTTAAAATGAAGTATAATGCATGGCATCAAATAGTTTTCGATTGATTGGATTACTTGGATGCTTTGTCATATCTATTTCTATCTAAAATGTTGTTATAATATAGAAAATTGATCTAGATTAACGTGAAGACTGGATTCGTGTCATTCTGAGCTCTAAATCAAAAGTTACGGACGATTTAGTGAAGACAAGTCAAGTTGAGAGTCTACTTAAAGTGATCATTCTATACAGATCATTGGTACTCATTTAGTAAAGGCTAATAAATGAAGCATAATGCATGGCATCACGCAGTTTGAGATAAATTGGATTACTTGTACGCTTTGTTGCATCTAGCTTTGTCTCAAATTTTGTCACAATATAGAAAATTGATCTACCTTAACGTGAGCATTGTATTCGTGTCCGTCTGAGCTCTAAATCATAAGTTACGGATGACTAAGCGCAGTCACGTCAAGTTGATCATCAAGTTAAAGTGATCATTCTAAACTGATCATTGGTGCTCATTGAGTAAAGGCTTATAAATGAAGCATAATGCATGGCATCTTACAGTTTTGGATAGATTGGATTAGCTGGACGGTTTATCCTCTCTATTTCAATCTCAAATTTTGTTACAATATAGAAAATTGAGCTCACTTAACGTGGGCATTGGATTCGTATCATTCTAAGCTATAAATCAAAAATTACGGACCATTTAGTGTGGACTTATCAAATTGATCGGACAGTTAAAGTGATCATTCTAAACTGATCATTGGTGCTCTTTAAGTAAAGGCTTATAAATCAAGCGTAAAGCATGTAATCACGCAGTTTGGGATAGATTGGATTATATTGAGGCTTTATCGTCTCTATTTCTATCTCAAATTTTGTGAAAATATAGAAAATTTAGCTAGCTTAACGTGGGCATTGGATCCATGTTATTCTTAGCTCTAAATAAAAAGTTACGGATGATTTTTTATGGACATGTCAAGTTGATCGGCCAGTTAATATGATTATTCTAAACTGATAATTGGTGCTCATTGGGTAAACACTTATAAATGAAACATAATGCAGGGCATCATTGAGTTTGGGATAGATTGAATTATTTGGACGCTTTGACATAACTAGTTGATACATGCCTCGATTCAAGGCTTATATCCGCGTGGGCTGTTTGGAGAAGGTTAGGTGAGAAACTCGACCTTAGACTTCATGGATAGGGGTTTTTGGGTTGGTATTTGATGGAAGGGTGAAGTGAACCACACGAGGGGTGATGAACCTCGTGATAAATCACAAACTTAGAGCTAGGAGGGCTGGTCTCAACTAGGTTTCTAAGCGCACAAGATTCTTGAGAGAAAACTTGTAAGAAAATTCGATCTTTATTAATTAGCAAAAAGGCTGTCGAACTACAATGCTGGAAGGAGCCTTATTAATATAATCGAAAAAGGACCTTTTCCTAAAATGTCTTTGACTCAATAAATGTAAATAGTATAGATCCTACCCTGCAAAACAGAAAGAGGCAAATATTCTTATTGAAAACTTACCTTACTTACCTCACGGCCAAGAAATGGAAGGTGGCCGTCCATGTGGCATGCACACGCCTTGCTCCTAGTCTTCGACTTGGAGTAGGTTTAGGAAGCTTTGGGCCCTGACCTCTCTTGCCACTAAAGCCCAAGTCAATGTCCCTTGTGTTGTTGAGAAGCCTTTGGACTCTTCTTTGCACTTCTGGCCCATTGCCCTTAGTTGATCTTCCTCTAGGAGCTTGTCGACCCATAAGCTGAACTTGTGAAAGAGTGCTCTTGATCTGCTCCTTGTCATTGCTCCTGGTGGCACTACTGGTGTGGAGACTTCCTCTAGATGCATGTCCTGAAGCTGGTAGCTTATCTGGGTCCGAGTTTCCTTGTGTAGAAGTAGAAATGCTCATGCACTCGGCTGGATCGGCTGTACCAGCTGGACTGTGCGAGGTACTGGCCGGAATGCCTTCAGGACCGGCCAAGTTGATCCCGGAGTTGGTGGCATCACCAAGGGGACCGGCGGTGTCATCCTATTTAGTGCTGAGATGTCAAGTTGATCGGCCAGCTAAAGTGATCATTTTAAACTAATCATTGTGCTCTTTAAGTAAAGGCTTATAAATGAAGCATAAAGCATGGCATCACGAAATTTAGGATAGATTGGATAACTTGTATGCTTTGTCATCTCTATTTCTGTCTCAAATTTTCGGACAATATAGAAAATCGAGCTAGGTTAACGTGGGAATTCGGTTGGTGTCATTCTGAGCTCTAAATCAAAATTTACAGACGATTTAGTGTGAACATGTCAAGTAGATCAGTCAGTTAAAGTGATCATTCTACACTGATCATTGGTGCTCATTGAGTAAAGGCGTATAAATGAGGCATAATGCATGGCATCTCACAGTTTTGGATAGATTTGATTACTTGGACGCTTTTTCGTATCTATTTTTTTTCTCAAATTCTGTTACAATAGGAGATTGAGCTAGCTTAACGTGGATATTAGATTCTTATCATTTTGAGCTGTAAATCAAAATTTATGGACGATTTACTGCGGACATGTCAAGTTGATCGGCCAGTAAAAGTTATCATTCTAAACTGATCATTGGAGCTCATTAAGTAAATGATTATAAATAAAGCATAAAGCATGGCATCACACAGTTTGGGATAGGTTGGATTACTTGCATGCTTTTTCGTCTCTATTTCTATGTCAAATTTTGTCCAAATATAGAGAATTTAGCAAGTTTAACGTGCGCATTGTATTCGTGTCATTATCAGCTCAAAATTAAAAGTTACAGAAGATTTACTACGGACATGTCAGGTCTATCAGCCAGTTGATATGATTATTCTAAACTGATCATTGGTGCTCATTGACTGAAGACATCTAAATGAAGCATAATGCATGGCATCACAAAGTTTGTGATATATATGATTACTTGGACGCTTTGTCGTATCTATTTTGTCTCAAACTTTGTTACAATAAAGAAAATTAGGCTAGCTTAATGTGGGCATTGGATTCGTGTCATTATGAGCTCTAAATCAAAAGTTATGGACGATTTAGTGCGGACATGTCAAGTTGATCGGCCACGTAATATGATTATTCTAAACTGATCATTTGTGCTCATTGAGTAAATGCCTATAAATGAAGCATAATGCATGACATCACATAATTTTGGATAGATAGGATTATTTGGACGCTTTGTTGTACCTATTTCTGTCTCAAATGTTGTTACAATATTGAAAATTGAGCTACCTTAACGTGGACATTGGATTTGTGTCATTCCGAGCTCTAAATCTAAAGTTATGGACGATTTAGTATAGACATATCAAGTTGATCGGCCATTTAAAGTTATCATTTTAAACTGATCATTGGTGCTCTTTAAGTAAAGGCTTATAAATGAAGATACAACATTGCATCACGTAGTTGTGGATAAATTGGATTACTTGTACGCTTTGTCGTCTCCATTTCTGTCTCAAATTTAGTCAAAATAGAGAAAATTCAGCAAGTTTAATGTGTGCATTGGATTCGTGTCATTCTAAGCTCAAAATTAAAAGTTAGGGACAATTTACTTTGGACATGTCAAGTTGATCGGCCTGTTAATATGATTATTTTAAACTGCTCATTGGTGATCAATGAGTAAAGACTTCTAAATGAAGCATAATGCATAGCATCACACAGTTTTGGATATATTTGATTACTTGGACGCTTTGCCGTATCTATTTTTGTCACATATTTTGTTACAATATATAAAATTGAGCTAGCTTAATGTGGATAATGGATTTGTGTCAATATGAGCTCTAAATTAAAACTTACGGACGATTCACTGGAGACATATCAAGTTGAATGGCCATTTAAACTTATGATTCTAAACTGATCATTGGTGCTCTTCAAAAAAGGCTTATAAATGAAGCATACAGCATTGCATCACACAGTTCGGGATAGATTGGATTGCTTGGACACTTTGTCGTATCCATTTTTGTCTCAAATTTTGTGACAATATAAAAAATTGAGCAAGCTTAACATGGGCATTCGATTGGTGTCATTCTGAGCTCTAAATCAAAAGTTAGAGACGATTTAGTGCGGACATGTCAAGTATATCAGTCAGTTAAAGTGATCATTATAGACTGATCATTGTTGCTCACTGAGTAAAGGCTTCTAAATGAAACAATGCATGGCATCACACAGTTTTGGATAGATTTGTTTATTTGGATGCTTTGTCGTATCTATTATTTTCTCAAATTCAGTTACAATAGAAAATTGAGCTAGCTTAATGGGATATTGGATTCTTGTCATTCTGAGCTGTCAATCAAAATTTACGGACGATTTATTGCGGACATGTCAAGTTGATTGGCCAGTTAAAGTTATAATTCTAAACTAGCCATTGGTGCTACTTAAGTAAAGGCTTATAAATGATGCATAATGCATGGCATCACATAGTTTTGGATATATTGGATTACTTATACGCTTGGTCGTCTCAATTTCTTTCACAAATTTTGTTAAAATATAGAAAATTTATCTAGCTTAACGTGAGCAATGGATACGTTTCATTCTGAGCTCAAAATCAAAAGTTACTGACGATTTGGTGCGGACATGTCAAGTTCATCGGTCAGTTAATATGATTATTCTAAATTGGTCTCTGGTGCTCATTGAGTAAAGGCTTATAAATGAAGCATAATGCATGGCATCACACAGTTTTGAATAGATTGGAATACTTGGACGATTTTTCGTATGTATATTTCTATCTCAAATTTTGTTACAATGTAGAAAGTTGAGCTAGCATAACGTGGGCATTGGATATGTGTCATTCTACGGTCCAAATCAAAGTTATGGATGATTTAGTGCGGAAATGTCAAGTTGATTGGCCAATTAAAATAATCATTGTAAACTGATCATTGGAGCTCATTAAGTAAAGGCTTATAAATGAAGCATAAAACATGACATCACGCAGTTTGGGATAGATATGATTACTTGCATGCTTTGTCATCTCTATTTCTATCTCAAATTTTGTCCAAATATAGAAACTTTAGCAAGCTTAACGTGTGCATTGTATTCGTATCATTCTGAGCTCAAAATCAAAAGTTAGGGAAGATTTACTGCAGACATGTGAGGTTTATCGGCCAGTTAATGAAGCATAAAGCATAGCATAGCACAGTTTAGGATATATTGGATTACTTAGACGCTTTTTCATCTCTATTTCTGTCTCAAATTTTGTCATAATATGGAAAATTGAGCTGGCATAACGTGAGTATTGGATTCGTGTCATTCTGAGCTCAAATCAAAAATTACGAACGATTTGGTGCATACATGTCAACTTAATCGGCCAGTTAATATGATAATTCTAAACTGATCATTGGTGCTTAGTGAGTAGAGGGTTATAAATGAAGCATAATGCAAGACATCTTACAGGTTTGAATAGATTGGCTTGCTTGGACAATTTGTCGTATCTATTTCTCTCTCAAATTTTGCGACAATATAGAAAATTGAGCTAGCATAACGTGGGTACTGGATTCATGTAATTCTGAGCTCTAAATCAAAAGTTACATACTATTTAGTGCGGAGCTGTCAAGTTGATCAGCCAGTTAAAGTGATCATTGGTGCTCTTTAAGTAAAACCTTATAAATGAAGCATAAAGCATGGCATCACGAATTTTAGGATAGATTGGATTACTTGGTTGATTTGTCATCTCTATTTCTGTCTCAAATTTTGTGACAATATAGAAAATTGATCTAGCTTAACGTGGGCATTCGATTGGTGTCATTATGAGCTCTAAATCAAAAGTTAGAGACGATTTAGTGTGGGCATGTCAAGTATATCTGTCAGTTAAAGTGATCATTCTAGACTTATCATTGTTGCTCATTGAGTAAAGGCTTCTAAATGAAACAATGCATGGCATCACACAGTTTTGGATAGATTTGTTTACTTGGACGATTTTTCGTATCTATTTTTTCTCAAATTCAGTAACAATAGAAAATTGAGCTAGCTTAATGGGATACTGGATTCTTGTCATTTTGAGATGTAAATCAAAATTTACGGACGATTTATTGCGGACATGGCAAGTTGATCGGCCAGTTAAAGTTATCATTCTAAACTAGCCATGTGTGCTACTTAAGTAAAGGCTTATAAATAATGCATAAAGCATGACATCATGCAGTTTGGGAAAGATTGGATTACTTGGACGCTTTGTCGTCTCTATTTCTGTCTCAAATTTTGTTAAAATATAGAAAATTTAGCAAGATTAACGTGGGCATTGATTCGTATCATTCTAACCTCAAAATAAAAATTGAGTTAGAATAACATGGGTACTAGACTCATGTAATTCTGAGCTCTAAATCAAAAGTTACATACTATTTAGTGCGGAGCTGTCAAGTTTATCGTCCAGTTAAAGTGATCATTGGTGCTCTTTAAGTAAAGGCTTACAAATGAAGCATAAAGCAGGGCATCACGAAATTTAGGATAGATTGGATTAATTGGATGAATTGTCGTCCCTATTTCTGTCTCAACTTTTGTGACAATATAGAAAATTGAGCTAGCTTAACGTGGGCAGTTGATTGGTGTCATTCTGAGCTCTAAATCAAAAGTTAGAGACGATTTAGTGCGGACATGTCAAGTATATAGCTCAGTTAAATTGATCATTCTAGACTGATCATTATTGCTCATTGAGTAAAGGGTTCTAAATGAAACAATGCATGGCATCACACAATTTTGGATAGATTTGTTTATTTGGACGCTTTGTCGTATCTATTTTTTTCTCAAATTCAGTTACAATAGAAAATTGAGCTAGTTTAATGGGATATTGGATTCTTGTCATTCTGAGCTGTAAATCAAATTTACGGACGATTTATTACGGACATGTCAAGTTGATCGGCCAGTTAAAGTTATCATTCTAAACTGGCCATTGGTGCGACTTAAGTAAACGCTTATAAATGATGCATAAAGCATGACATCACGCAGTTTTGGAAAGATTGGATTACTTGGACGCTTTGTCGTCTGTATTTCTGTCTCAAATTTTGTTAAAATATAGAAAATTTAGCAAAATAGACGTGGGTATTGATTCGTGTCATTCTAAGCTCAAAATCAAAATTTTACGGAAAATTTAGTGCGGCACGTCAAGTTGATCGGCCAGTTAATATGATTATTCTAAACTGATCATTGGTGCTCCTTGAGTAAAGGCTTATAAATGAAGCATAATGCATGACATCACACAGTTTTAGATAGATTGGATTACTTGTACGCTTTGTCGTCACTATTTCTGTCTCAAATTTTGTTAAAATATAGAAAATGTATCTAGCTTAACGTGAGCATTGGATACGTGTCATTCTGAGCTCAAAATCAAAAGTTACTGATGATTTTGTGTGGACATGTGAAGTTCATCGGTCAGTTAATATGATTATTCTAAATTGGTCATTGGTGCTCATTATGTAAAGACTTATAAATTAAGCATAATGCATGGCATCACACAGTTTTGGATAGATTGGAATACTTGGACGATTTGTCGTATGTATATTTCTCCCTCAAATATTGCTACAGTGTAGAAAGTTAAGCTAGCTTAACGTGGGCATTGGATTTGTGTCATTCTACTGTCTAAATCAAAGTTATGGACAATTTAGTGCGGACATGTCAAGTTGATCAGCCACTTAAAATAATCATTCTAAACTGATCACTGGAGCTCATTAAGTAAAGGCTTATAAATGAAGCATAAAGCATGGTATCACGCAGTTTTGGATAGATTGGATTACTTGCACGCTTTGTCATCTCTATTTCTATCTCAAATTTTGTCCAAATATAGAAAATTTAGCAAGCTTAACGTGTGCATTGTATTCGTGTCATTCTGAGCTCAAAATCAAAAATTACGTACGATTTAGTGTGGACATGTCAGGTTTGTCGTCCAGTTAATGAATAATAAAGCATAGCATAACACAGTTTGGGATAGATTGGATTACTTGGATGCTTTTTCATCATTATTTCTGTCTCAAATTTTGTCACAATATAGAAAATTGTGTTAGTTTAACATGGGCATTGGATTCGTGTCATTCTAAGCTCTAACTCGAAAATTACAGACAATTTGGTGCATACATGTCAACTTAATCGGCCAGTTAATATGATTATTCTAAACTGATCATTGGTGCTCAATGAGTAAAGGCTTATATATGAAGCATAATGCACGACATCTTACAGTTTTGGATAGATTGGCTTGCTAGGACACTTTGTCGTATAGAAAATTGATCTAGCATATCGTGGGTATTGGATTCGTGTAATTCCGAGATCTAAATCAAAAGTTACATACTATTTAGTGCTAAGATGTCAAGTTGATCGGGTAGCTAAAGTGATCATTTTAAA
Source organism: Pugionium cornutum (assembly GCA_018901935.1). Lineage (NCBI taxonomy): Eukaryota > Viridiplantae > Streptophyta > Magnoliopsida > Brassicales > Brassicaceae > Pugionium > Pugionium cornutum. The sequence continues at coordinate 17,411,399 of CM032163.1, read as the reverse complement.
CAAATCATTGTGCTCTTTAAGTAAAGGCCTATAAATGAAGCATTAAGCATGGCATCATGAAATTTAGGATAGATTGGATTATTTGTATGCTTTGTCGTCTCTATTTCTGTCTCAAATTTTTGGACAATATAGAAAATTGAGCTAGGTTAACGTGGGAATTCGATTGGTGTCATTCTGAGCTCTAAATCAAAATTTACACACGATTTAGTGCGAACATGTCAAGTAGATCGGTCAGTTAAAGTGATCATTCTACACTGATCATTGGTGCTCATTGAGTAAAGGCATATAAATGAAGCATAATGCATGGCATCACACAGTTTTGGATAGATTTGATTACTTGGACGCTTTGTCGTATCTATTTTGGTCTCAAATTCTGTTACAATAGGAAATTGAGCTAGCTTAACATGGATATTAGATTCTTATCATTCTGAGCTGTAAATCAAAATTTACGGACGATTTACTGCGGACATGTCAAGTTGATCGGCCAGTAAAAGTTATCATTCTAAACTGATCATTGGAGCTCATTAAGTAAAGGATTATAAATAAAGCATAAAGCATGGCATCACGCAGTTTGGGATAGACTGGATTACTTGCATGCTTTTTCATCTCTATTTCTTTGTCAAATTTTGTTCAAATATAGAACATTTAGCAAGCTTAACATGCACATTGTATTAATGTCATTATCAGCTCAAAATTAAAAGTTAAAGACGATTTACTGCAGACATGTTAGGTCTATCGGCCAGTTGATATGATTATTCTAAACTAATCATTGGTGCTCATTGAGTGAAGACTTCTAAATGAAGCATAATGCATGGCATCACAAATTTTGTGATATATATGATTACTTGGACGCTTTGTCGTATCAATTTTGTCTCAAATTTTGTTACACTAAAGAAAATTAAGCTAGCGTAACGTGGGCATTGGATTCGTGTCTTTATGAGCTCTAAATCAAAAGTTACGGACGACTTAGTGCGGACATGTCAAGTTGATCGGGCACAAAATATGATTATTCTAAAATGATCATTTGTGCTCATTGAGTAAATACTTATCAATGAATCATAATGCATGACATCAGATAATTTTGGATAGATTGGATTACTTGGATACTTTGTTGTACCTATTTCTGTCTCAAATGTTGTTACAATATTGAAAATTGAGCTAGCTTAACTTGGACAGTGGATTTGTGTCATTCCGAGCTCTAAATTAAAAGTTATGGACTATTTCGTGTAGACATATCAAGTTGATTGGCCATTTAAAGTTATCATTTTAAACTGATCATTGGTGCTCTTTAAGTAAAGGCTTATAAATGAAGATACAACATTGCATCAGGTAGTTGTCGATAAATTGGACTACTTGTACGCTTTGTCGTCTCCATTTCTATCTCAAATTTTGTCAAAGTAGAGAAAATTTAGCAAGTTTAATGTGTGCATTGGATTCGTGTCATTCTTAGCTCAAAATTAAAAGTTATGGACAATTTACTTTGGACATGTCAAGTTGATCGGCCTGTTAATATGATTATTCTAAACTGCTCATTGGTGATCAATGAGTAAAGACTTCTAAATGAAGCATAATGCATAGCATCACATAGTTTTGGATATATTTGATTACTTGGACGCTTTGTCGTATCTATTTTTGTCACATATTTTGTTACAATATATAAAATTGAGCTCTTAATGTGGATAATGGATTTGTGTCAATATGAGCTCTAAATCAAAACTTACGGACGATTCACTGCACACATATCAAGTTGAATGGCCATTTAAAGTTATGATTTTAAACTGATCATTGGTGCTCTTAAAAAGGCTTATAAATGAAGCATAAAACATTGCATGACACAGTTTGGGATAGATTGGATTGCTTGGACACTTTGTTGTCTCTATTTTTGTCTCAAATTTTGTGAAAATATAGAAAATTAAGCAAGATTAACGTGTGCTTGGGATTCGTGTCATTCGGAGCTCAAAATCCAAAGTTACGAACGATTTATTGCGTGCATGTCAAGTTGATCTGCCAGTTAATATGATTATTCTAAACTGATCATTGGTGATCATTGAGTAAAGACTTCTAAATGAAGCATAATCCATGGCATCACACAGTTTTGGATATAAAGCATAGCATTACGCATTTTGAGATAGATTAGATTACTTGGATGCTTTTTCGTCTCTATTTTTGTTTTCAATTTTTCAAAATATAGAAAATTAAGCTAGCTTAACGTGGACATTGGAGTTGTGTCATTATGAGCTCTAAATAAAAAAATAAGGACGAGTTAGTGTGGACATGTCAAGTTGATAGGCTAGTTAATATGAATATTCTAAACTACTAATTGGTGCTCATTGAGTAAAGGCTTATAAATGAAGCATAATGCATGGCATCGTGCAGTTTGGGATAGCTTGAATTATTTGTACGCTTCGTCGTATTTAGTTTTGTATCCTATTTTATCACAATATAAAAAATTGAATAGCTTAACGTGGGTATTGGATTCCTATCATTCTTAGCCCAAAATCAAAACTTACGAATGATTTAGTGTTGACACGTCAAGTCGATCGGCTAGTTAATATGATTATTCGAAAATGATAATTGGTGCTCATTGAGTAAAAGCTTATAAATGAATCATAATGCATGGCATCACACAGTTTTCGATATATTGGATTACTTGTATGCTTTTTCGTATCTATTTGTGTCTCTAATTTTGTTACAATATAGAAAATTGAGCTAGCTTAACATGGACATTGGATTTGTGTCATTCTGAGCTCTAAATCAAAACTTACGGACGATTTAGTGCAGATATATCAAGTTGATCGGCCATTTATAGTTATGATTCTAAACTGATCATTGGTGCTCTATAAGTAAATGCTTATAAATGAAGCACACACCATTTCATCATGCAGTTTGGGATAGACTAGATTACTTGTACGCTTTGTCTTTTCTATTTCTGTCTCAAATTTTGTCAAAATATCAAAAATTAAACAAGCTTAACATGTGCATGTGATTCGTGTCATTCTGAACTCAAAATCCAAAGTTACAAATAATTTACTGCGGACATGTCAAGTTGATCGGCCTATTAATATTATTATTCTAAACTGATAAGTGCTGCTCATTGAGTAAATACTTCTAAATGTACCATAATGCATGGCATCACAAAGTTTTGGATATATTTGATTGCTTGGACTTTTTTCGTATCTATTTTTGTCTCAAATTTTGATACAATATAGACAATTAAGCAAGCTTAACGTGGGCATTGGATTCGTGCATTCTTAGTTCTAAATCAAAAGTTACGGATGATTTAGTGCGGACATATCAAGTTGATCGGCCAGTTAATATGATTATTCTAAACTGATCATTGGTTCTCATTGAGTAAAGGCTTATAAATGAAGCATAATGCATGGCATCACATAGTTTTGGATATATTGGATTACTTGGACGCTTTGTCATATCTATTTCTATCTCAAATTTTGTTACAATATAGAAAATTGAGCTAGCTTAATGTGGGCTTTGTATTCGTGTCACTCGGAGCTCTAAATCAAAAGTTACGGAGTATATACTACGGATATGTTAAGTTGATCGGCTAGATAAAGTGATAATTTTAAACTGATCATTGATGCTTTGTCATATCTATTTCTGTCTCAAATTTTGTTACAATATAGAAAATTTAGCTAGCTTAACGTGGATATTGGATTTGTGTCAATATGAGCTCTAAATCAAAACTTACAGACGATTCAGTGCACACATATCAAGTTGATCGGTCATTTAATGTTATGATTCTAAACTGATCATTGGTGCTCTTTAAGTAAAGGCTTATTAATGAAGCATACAACATTCCATCATGTAGTTTGGGATAGATTAGATTACTTGGACGCTTTTTCGTCTCTATTTCTGTCTCAAATTTTATCAAAATATAGAAAATTAGGCAAGTTTAACGTGTGCATTGGATTCGTGTCATTCGGAGCTCAAAATCCAAAGTTACAGATGATTTACTGCGGATATGTCAAGAGTATCTGCCAATTAATATGATTATTCTAAACTGATCATTGGTGCTCATTGAGTAAAGGCTTATAAATGAAGCATAATGCATGGCATTACACATTTTTCGATATATTTGATTACTTGGACTTTTGTTGTATCTATTTTTGTCTCAAACTATGTTACAACATAGAAAATTAAGCTAGCTTAACGTGGCCATTGGATTCGTGTCATTCTGATCTCTAAATCAAAAGTTACGGACGATTTAGTCCGGACATATCAAGTTTTTCGGACAGTTAATATGATTATTCTAAACTGATCACTTGTTCTCATTGAGTAAAGGCTTCTAAATGAAGCATAATGCATGGCATCACATAGTTTTGGATATATTTGATTACTTGGACGCTTTGTCGTATCTATTTCTGTCTTAAATTTTGGTACAATATAGAAAATTGAGCTAGCTTAACATTGGTATTGGATTGACATCATTCTGAGCTCTAAATCAAAAGTTACGAAAGATTTAGTGCAGACATGGCAAGTTGATCGGCTAGTTAATATGATTATTCTAAACTTATCATTGGTTCTCCTTGAGTAAAGGCTTCTAAATGAAGCGTAATGCATGACATCACATAGTTTTGGATATATTGGATTACTTGGACGCTTTTTCATATCTATTTCTGTCTCAAGTTTTGTAAAAATATAGAAAATTGAGCTAGCTTAACGTGGATATTGGATTTGTGTCAATATGAGTTCTAAATCAAAACTTACAGAGGAGATTCAGTGCACACATATCAAGTTGATCGGCCATTTAAAGTTATGATTCTAAACTGATCATTGGTGCTCTTTAAGTAAAGGCTTATTAATGAAGCACACAACATTGCATCACGTAGTTTGGGATAGATTGGATTACTTGGATGCTTTATCGTCTCTATTTCTGTATCAAATTTTTTCAAAATATAGAAAATTAAGGAGGTTTAATGTGTGCATTACATTCGTGTCATTCGGAGCTCAAAATCCAAAGTTACTGAAGATTTACTGCAGACATATCAAGAGTATCTGCCAGTTAATATGATTATTCTATACTGATTATTGGTGCTCATTGAGAAAAAGCTTATAAGTGAAGCATAATGCATGGCATTACACAGTTTTGGATATATTTGATTACTTGGACTTTTGTCATATCTATTTTTGTTTCAAATTTTGTTACAATATAGAAAATTAAGCTAGCTTAATGTGCCCATTGGATTCGTATCATTCTGAGCTCTAAATCAAAAGTTACGGACGATTTAGTGCGGACATATCAAGTTTATTGGACAGTTAATATGATTATTCTAAACTGATCACCGGTTCTCATTGAGTAAAGGCTTCTACATGAAGCATTATGCATGGCATCACACAGTTTTGGATATATTGGATTACTTGGACGCTTTGTCGTATCTATTTATGTCTATAATTTTGTTACAATATAGAAAATTGAACTAGCTTAATGTGGGTTTTGTATTTGTGTCATTCTGACCTCTAAATAAAAAGTTACGGATGATTTACTACAGACATGTTAAGTTGATCGGCTCGATAAAGTGATCATTTTAAACTAATCATTGGTGCTCATTGAGTAAAGCCTTATAAATGAAGCATAAAGCATGGATCACGCAGTTTGGGATAGATTAGATTACTTGGACGTTTTGTCATCTCTATTTCTGTCTCAAATTTTGTCACAATATAGAAAATCAAGAAAGGTTAACGTGGGCATTGCATTCGTGTCATTATGAGCTCTAAATCAAGAGTTATAGACAATTTAGTGCAGAGAAGTCAATTTAATCGAGTAGTTAAAATGATCATTCTAAACTGATCATTGGTGCTCATTAAGTAAAAGCTTATAAATGAACTATAAAGCAGGGCATCACGCAGTTTGAGATAGATTGGATTACTTGGATGTTTTTTCGTCTCTATTTATGTTTTAAATTTTACAAAATATAGAAAATTTAGCTAGATTAACGTGGGTATTGGATTTGTGTAATTCTGAGCTCTAAATTAAAGTTACGGACGATTTATTGCGGACATGTCAAGTTGACCAGCCAGCTAATATGACTATTCTAAACTGATCATTGTTACTCATTGAGTAAATGCTTATAAATGAAGCATAATGCATGGCATCGTGTAGTTTGGGATAGATTGAATTATTTTTACGCTTCGTCGTATCTAGTTTTTTCTCCAATTTTGTTACAATATAAAAATAGAATAGCTTAACGTGCGCCTTGGATTCGTATCATTTTGAGCTTAAAATCAAAAGTTACAGATGATTGAGTGTGGACACGTCAAGTCAATCAGCTAGTAAATATAATTATTCTAAAATGATAATTGGAGCTCAATGAGTAAAGGCTTATAAATGAATCATAATGCATGGCATCACACAGTTTTGGATAGATTGGATTTCTTGGACACTTTATCGTATCTATTTGTGTCTCAAATATTGTTACAATATAGAAAATTGAGCTACCTTAACGTGGACATTGGATTTTTGTCATTCTGAGCTCTAAACCAAAATTTTCTGACGATTTAGTGCAGACATATCAAGTTTATTGGCCATTTAAAGTTATGATTCTAAACTGATCATTGGCGCTCTATAAGTAAAGGCTTATAAATGAAGCATACAACATTGTATCACGGAGTCTGGGATGGATTAGATTACTTGTACGCTTTGTCGTTTCTATTTCTGTCCCAAATTTTGTCAAAATATAGAAAATTAAACAAACTTAGCATGAGCATGTGATTCGTGTCATTATGAGCTCAAAATCCAAAGTGAAGGACGATTTACTGCGGACATGTCAAGTTGATCGGCTAGTTGATATAATTATTCGAAACTGATCAGTGCTGCTCATTGAGTAACTACTTCTAAATGAACCATAATGCATGGCATCACAAAGTTTTGGATATATTTGATTACTAGGACTTTTTTGTTAACTATTTTTGTCTCAAATTTTGTTTCAATATAAACAATTAAGGTAGCTTAACGTGATCATTGGATTCGTGGCATTCTTAGCTCTAAATCAAAAGTTACAGACGATTTAGTGCGGAAATATCAAGTTGATCGCCCAGTTAATATGATTATTCTAAACTGATCATTGGTTCTCATTGAGTAAAGGCTTCTAAATGAATCATAATGCATGGCATCACATAGTTTTGGATATATTGGATTACTTAGATGCTTTGTCGTATCTATTTCTGTCTCAAATTTTGTTACAATATAGACAATTGAGCTAGCTTAACGTGGATATTGGATTTGTGTCATTTTGAGCTCTAAATCAAAATTTACGGATGATTTAGTGCTCACATATCAAGTTGATTGGCCGTTTAAAGTTATGATTCGAAACTGATCATTGGTGCTCTTTAATTAAAAGCTTATAAATGAAGCATACAACATTGCATCACATAGTTTGGGATAGATTGGATTATATTGAGGCTTTCTCGTCTCTATTTCTATCTCAAATTTTGTCAAAATTTAGAAAATTTAGCTAGCTTAACGTGGGCATTGGATCTGTGTTATTCTTAGCTCTAAATAAAAAGTTACAGATGATTTTTTATGGACATGTCAAGTTGATCGGCCAGTTAATATGTTTATTCTAAACTGATAATTGGTGCTCATTGGGTAAACACTTATAAATGAAACATAATGCAGGGCATCGTTGAGTTTGGGATAGATTGAATTATTTGGACACTTTAACATAACTAGTTGATACAAGCCTCGATTCAAGGCTTATATGCGCGTGTGCTGTTTGGAGAAGGTTAGGTGAGAAACTCGACCTTAGACTTCATGGATAGGGGTTTTTGGGTTGGTATTTGATGGAAGGGTGAAGTGAACCACACGAGGGGTGATGAACCTCGTGATAAATCACAAACTTAGAGCTAGGAGGGCTGGTCTCAACTAGGTTTCTAAGCGCACAAGATTCTTGAGAGAAAACTTGTAAGAAAATTCGATCTTTATTAATTAGCAAAAAGGTTGTCGAACTACAATGCTGGAAGGAGCCTTATTAATATGCTCGACAGCTTGACCTTCTAGGTTTGACTCAAATAAGAAAAGGAAAATTTACAAAAGTGCACAAAAGGATGTGCACTCGGCTGGATCGGCTGTACCAGCTGGACTGTGCGAGGTACTGGCCGGAATGCCTTCAGGACAGGCCAAGTTGATCCCGGAGTTGGTGGCATCACCAAGGGGACCGGCGGTGTAATCCTATTTAGTGCTGAGATGTCAAGTTGATCGGCTAGCTAAAGTGATCATTTTAAACTAATCATTGTGCTCTTTAAGTAAAGGCTTATAAATGAAGCATAAAGCATGGCATCACGAAATTTAGGATAGATTGGATTACTTGTATGCTTTTTCGTCTCTATTTCTGTCTCAAATTTTCGGACAATATAGAAAATTGAGCTAGGTTAACGTGGGAATTCGGTTGGTGTCATTCTGAGCTCTAAATCAAAATTTACAGACGATTTAGTGTGAACATGTCAAGTAGATCAGTCAGTTAAAGTGATCATTCTACACTGATCATTGGTGCTCATTGAGTAAAGGCGTATAAATGAAGCATAATGCATGGCATCACACAGTTTTGGATAGATTTGATTACTTGGACGCTTTTTCGTATCTATTTTTGTCTCAAATTCTGTTACAATAGGAAATTGAGCTAGCTTAACGTGGATATTAGATTCTTATCATTCCGAGCTGTAAATCAAAATTTACGGACGATTTACTGCGGACATGTCAAGTTGATCGGCCAGTAAAAGTTATCATTCTAAACTGATCATTGGAGCTCATTAAGTAAATGATTATAAATAAAGCATAAAGCATGGCATCACACAGTTTGGGATAGGTTGGATTACTTGCATGCTTTTTCGTCTCTATTTCTATGTCAAATTTTGTCCAAATATAGAAAATTTAGCAAGTTTAACGTGCGCATTGTATTCGTGTCATTATCAGCTCAAAATTAAAAGTTACAGAAGATTTACTGCGGACATGTCAGGTCTATCAGCCAGTTGATATGATTATTCTAAACTGATCATTGGTGCTCATTGAGTGAAGACTTCTAAATGAAGCATAATGCATGGCATCACAAAGTTTGTGATATATATGATTACTTGGACGCTTTGTCGTATCTATTTTGTCTCAAATTTTGTTACAATAAAGAAAATTAGGCTAGCTTAACGTGGGCATTGGATTCGTGTCATTATGAGCTCTAAATCAAAAGTTATGGACGATTTAGTGCGGACATGTCAAGTTGATCGGCCACGTAATATGATTATTCTAAACTGATCATTTGTGCTCATTGAGTAAATGCTTATAAATGAAGCATAATGCATGACATCACATAATTTTGGATAGATTGGATTATTTGGACGCTTTGTTGTACCTATTTCTGTCTCAAATGTTGTTACAATATTGAAAATTGAGCTACCTTAACGTGGACATTGGATTTGTGTCATTCCGAGCTCTAAATCTAAAGTTATGGATGATTTAGTGTAGACATATCAAGTTGACCGGCCATTTAAAGTTATCATTTTAAACTGATCATTGGTGCTCGTTAAGTAAAGGCTTATAAATGAAGATACAACATTGCATCACGTAGTTGTGGATAAATTGGATTACTTGTACGCTTTGTCGTCTCCATTTCTGTCTCAAATTTAGTCAAAATAGAGAAAATTTAGCAAGTTTAATGTGTGCATTGGATTCGTGTCATTCTTAGCTCAAAATTAAAAGTTACAGACAATTTACTTTGGACATGTCAAGTTGATCGGCCTGTTAATATGATTATTCTATACTGCTCATTGGTGATCAATGAGTAAAGACTTCTAAATGAAGCATAATGCATAGCATCACACAGTTTTGGATATATTTGATTACTTGGACGCTTTGCCGTATCTATTTTTGTCACATATTTTGTTGCAATATATAAAATTGAGCTAGCTTAATGTGGATAATGGACTTGTGTCAATATGAGCTCTAAATCAAAACTTAGGGACGATTCACTGGAGACATATCAAGTTGAATGGCCATTTAAACTTATGATTCTAAACTGATCATTGGTGCTCTTCAAAAAAAGGCTTATAAATGAAGCATACAGCATTGCATCACACAGTTCGGGATAGATTGGATTGCTTGGACACTTTGTTGTCTCTATTTTTGTCTCAAATTTTGTGACAATATAAAAAATTGAGCAAGCTTAACGTGGGCATTCGATTGGTGCCATTCTGAGCTCTAAATCAAAAGTTAGAGACGATTTAGTGCGGACATGTCAAGTACATCGGTCAGTTAAAGTGATCATTATAGACTGATCATTGTTGCTCACTGAGTAAAGGCTTCTAAATGAAACAATGCATGGCATCACACAGTTGTGGATATATTTGTTTATTTGGATGCTTTGTTGTATCTATTTTTTTTCTCAAATTCAGTTACAATAGAAAATTGAGCTAGCTTAATGGGATATTGGATTCTTGTCATTCTGAGCTGTCAATCAAAATTTACAGACGATTTATTGCGGACATGTCAAGTTGATTGGCCAGTTAAATTTATCATTCTAAACTGGCCATTGGTGCTACTTAAGTAAAGGCTTATAAATGATGCATAAAGCATGACATCACGCAGTTTGGAAAAGATTGGATTACTTGGACGCTTTGTCGTCTCTATTTCTGTCTCAAATTTCGTTAAAATATAGAAAATTTAGCAAGCTAAACGTGGGTATTGATTCGTATCATTCTAAGCTCAAAATCAAAATTTTACGGAAAATTTAGTGCGCCACGTCAAGTTGATTTGTTCTAAACTGATGATTTGTTCTCATTGAGTAAAGGCTTCTAAATGAAGCATAATGCATTGCATCACACGGTTTTGGATAGATTGGATTACTTGTATGCTTTGTCTTATCTATTTTTGTCTCAAATTTTGTTACAATATAGAAAATTGAGCTAGCTTAACGTGGGCATTGGATTCATCTCATTTTGAGCTCTAAATCAAAAATTACAGACGATTTAGTGCGGATATGTCAAGTTGATCGCCCACTTAAAGTTATCATTCTAAACTGGTCATTGGCGCTCTTTAAGTAAAGGCTTATAAATGAATCATAAAGTGTGGCATCACGCAGTTTGAGAAAGATTGGATTAGTTGGACGCTTTGTCGTCTCTATTTCTGTCTCAAATTTTCCCAAAATATAGAAAATTTTGCAAGATTAATGCGGGCATTGATTCGTATCATTCTGAGCACAAAATCAATAGTTACCGACGATTTAATGCGACATGTCAAGTTGGTCGGCCAGTTAATATGATTATTCGCAACTGATCATTGGTGCTCATTGAGTAAAGGCTTATAAATGAAGCATAATGCATGGCATCACATAGTTTTGGGTATATTGGATTACTTGTATGCTTGGTCGTCTCAATTTCTTTCTCAAATTTTGTTAAAATGTAGAAAATTTTTCTAGCTTAACGTGAGCAATGGATACGTGTCATTCTGAGCTCAAAATCAAAAGTTACTAACGATTTGGTGCGGACATGTCAAGTTCATCGGTCAGTTAATATGATTATTCTAAATTGGTCTCTGGTGCTCATTGAGTAAAGGCTTATAAATGAAGCATAATGCATGGCATCACACAGTTTTGAATAGATTGGAATACTTGGACGATTTTTCGTATGTATATTTCTGTCTAAAATTTTGTTACATTGTAAAAAGTTGAGCTAGCTTAACGTGGGCATTGGATATGTGTCATTCTACGGTCCAAATCAAAGTTATGGATGATTTAGTGCAGAAATGTCAAGTTGATTGGCCAATTAAAATAATCATTATAAACTGATCATTGGAGCTCATTAAGTAAAGGCTTATAAATGAAGCATAAAACATGACATCACGCAGTTTGGGATAGATATGATTACTTGCATGCTTTGTCATCTCTATTTCTATCTCAAATTTTGTCCAAATATAGAAACTTTAGCAAGCTTAACGTGCGCATTGTATTCGTATCATTCTGAGCTAAACATCAAAAGTTAGGGAAGATTTACTGCAGCCATGTGAGGTTTATCGGCCAGTTAATGAAGCATAAAGCATAGCATAGCACAGTTTAGGATAGATTGGATTACTTAGACGCTTTTTCATCTCTATTTCTGTCTCAAATTTTGTCACAATATGGAAAATTGAGCTAGCATAACGTGGGCATTGGATTCGTGTCATTCTGAGCTCAAATCAAAAATTACGAACGATTTGGTGCATACATGTCAACTTAATCGGCCAGTTAATATGATTATTCTAAACTGATCATTGGTGCTCGGTGAGTAGAGGCTTATAAATGAAGCATAATGCACGACATCTTACAGGTTTGAATAGATTGGCTTGCTTGGACAATTTGTCGTATCTATTTCTCTCTCAAATTTTGTTACAATATAGAAAATTGAGCTAGCATAACGTGGGTACTGGATTCGTGTAATTCTGAGCTCTAAATCAAAAGTTACATACTATTTAGTGCGGAGCTGTCAAGTTGATCAGCCAGTTAAAGTGATCATTGGTGCTCTTTAAGTAAAACCTTATAAATGAAGCATAAAGCATGGCATCACGAATTTTAGGATAGATTGGATTACTTGGATGATTTGTCGTCTCTATTTCTGTCTCAAATTTTGTGACAATATAGAAAATTGATCTAACTTAACGTGGGCATTCGATTGGTGTCATTATGAGCTCTAAATCAAAAGTTAGAGACGATTTAGTGCGGACATGTCAAGTATATCTGTCAGTTAAAGTGATCATTCTAGACTTATCATTGTTGCTCATTGAGTAAAGGCTTCTAAATGAAACAATGCATGGCATCACACAGTTTTGGATAGATTTGTTTACTTGGACGATTTTTCGTATCTATTTTTTTCTCAAATTCAGTTACAATAGAAAATTGAGCTAGCTTAATGGAATACTGGATTCTTGTCATTTTGAGATGTAAATCAAACTTTACGGACGATTTATTGCGGACATGTCAAGTTGATCGGCCAGTTAAAGTTATCATTCTAAACTGGCCATGGGTGCTACTTAAGTAAAGGCTTATAAATAATGCATAAAGCATGACATCATGCAGTTTGGGAAAGATTGGATTACTTGGACGCTTTGTCGTCGCTATTTATGTCTCAAATTTTGTTAAAATATAGAAAATTTAGCAAGATTAATGTGGGCATTGATTCGTATCATTCTAACCTCAAAATAAAAATTGAGTTAGATTAACATGGGTAGTGGACTCGTGTAATTCTGAGCTCTAAATCAAAAGTTACATACTATTTAGTGCGGAGCTGTCAAGTTTATCGTCCAGTTAAAGTGATCATTGGTGCTCTTTAAGTAAAGGCTTACAAATGAAGCATAAAGCAGGGCATCACGAAATTTAGGATATATTGGATTAATTGGATGAATTGTCGTCCCTATTTCTGTCTCAACTTTTTTGACAATATAGAAAATTGAGCGAGCTTAACGTGGGCAGTCGATTGGTGTCATTCTGAGCTCTAAATCAAAAGTTAGAGACGATTTAGTGCGGACATGTCCAGTATATCGCTCAGTTAAATTGATCATTCTAGACTGATCATTATTTCTCATTGAGTAAAGGGTTCTAAATGAAACAATGCATGGCATCACACAGTTTTGGATAGATTTGTTTATTTGGACGCTTTGTCGTATCTATTTTTTCTCAAATTCAGTTACAATAGAAAATTGAGCTAGTTTAATGGGATATTGGATTCTTGTCATTCTGAGCTGTAAATCAAATTTACGGACGATTTATTGCGGACATGTCAAGTTGATCGGCCAGTTAAAGTTATCATTCTAAACTGGCCATTGGTGCTACTTAAGTAAAGGCTTATAAATCATGCATAAAGCATGACATCACGCAGTTTTGGAAAGATTGGATTACTTGGACGCTTTGTCGTCTGTATTTCTGTCTCAAATTTTGTTAAAATATAGAAAATTTAGCAAGCTAGACGTGGGTATTGATTCGTATCATTCTAAGCTCAAAATCAAAATTTTACGGAAAATTTAGTGCGGCACGTCAAGTTGATCGGCCAGTTAATATGATTATTCTAAACTGATCATTGGTGCTTCTTGAGTAAAGGCTTATAAATGAAGCATAATGCATGACATCACAAAGTTTTAGATAGATTGGATTACTTGAACGCTTTGTCGTCTCTATTTCTGTCTCAAATTTTGTTAAAATATAGAAAATGTATATGGCTTAACGTGAGTATTGGATACGTGTCATTCTGAGCTCAAAATCAAGAGTTACTGATGATTTTGTGTGGACATGTGAAGTTCATAGGTCAGTTAATATGATTATTCTAAATTGGTCATTGGTACTCATTGAGTAAAGACTGATAAATTAAGCATAATGCATGGCATCACACAGTTTTGGATAGATTGGAATACTTGGACGATTTGTCGTATGTATATTTCTCCCTCAAATATTGCTACAATGTAGAAAGCTGAGTTAGCTTAACGTGGGCATTGGATTTGTGTCATTCTACTGTCTAAATCAAAGTTATGGATGATTTAGTGCGGACACGTCAAGTTGATCGGCCACGTAATATGATTATTCTAAACTGATCATTTGTGCTCATTGAGTAAATACTTATAAATGAATCATAATGCATGACATCACATAATTTTGGATAGATTGGATTACTTGGATACTTTGTTGTACCTATTTCTGTCTCAAATGTTGTTAAAATATTGAAAATTGAGCTAGCTTAACTTGGACAGTGGATTTGTGTCATTCCGAGCTCTAAATTAAAAGTTATGGACAATTTCGTGTAGACATATCAAGTTGATCGGCCATTTAAAGTTATCATTTTAAACTGATCATTGGTGCTCTTTAAGTAAAGGCTTATAAATGAAGATACAACATTGCATCACGTAGTTGTGGATAAATTGGACTACTTGTACGCTTTGTCGTCTCCATTTCTATCTCAAATTTTGTCAAAATAGAGAAAATTTAGCAAGTTTAATGTGTGCATTGGATTCGTGTCATTCTTAGCTCAAAATTAAAAGTTACAGACAATTTACTTTGGACATGTCAAGTTGATCGGCCTGTTAATATGATTATTCTAAACTGCTCATTGGTGATCAATGAGTAAAGACTTCTAAATGAAGCATAATGCATAGCATCACACAGTTTTGGATATATTTGATTACTTGGACGCTTTGTTGTATCTATTTTTGTCACATATTTTGTTACAATATATAAAATTGAGCTCTTAATGTGGATAATGGATTTGTGTCAATATGAGCTCTAAATCAAAACTTACGGACGATTCACTGCACACATATCAAGTTGAATGGCCATTTAAAGTTATGATTTTAAACTGATCATTGGTACTCTTAAAAAAAAAGGCTTATAAATGAAGCATACAACATTGCATGACACAGTTTGGGATAGATTGGATTGCTTGGACACTTTGTTGTCTCTATTTTTGTCTCAAAAAATTTTGTGAAAATATAGAAAATTAAGCAAGATTAACGTGTGCTTGGGATTCGTGTCATTCGGAGCTCAAAATCATGGACGTGTGCTTGGCTTATAAATGAAGCATAAAGCATGACATCACACAGTTTGGGATAGATTGTATTACTTGGACGAATTTTGCAAAATCTACGTACAATTTAGTGCAGATATGTCAATGTCGGTATTGGATTAATGTGTTTTTGAGCTATAAATCAAAAGTTATGTACAATTTAGTGCGGAAATGTCAAGTTGATCAGCCAGTTAAAGTGATTATTCTAAACTGATCATTGGTGCTTATTAAGTAAAGGCATAAAAATGAAACATAAAGCATGACATCATGCAACTTCGGATAGATTGGATTACTTGGACGTCTTGTCGTCTCTATTGCTGTCACAAATTTTTTCAAATAAAGAAAATTTAGCAAGCTTAACGTGGGCATTGGATTCCTGTCATTTTGAGCTCAAAATCAAAACTTACGGACGATTTAGTGCGTACATGTCAAGTTTATCGATTAGTTAATATGATCATTCTAAATTGATCATTCGTGCTCACTGAGTAAAGGCTTATAAATGAAGCATAATGCATGGCATCACCCATTGTGGGATATATTGGATTATTTGAACGCTTTATCATATCTAGTTATGTCTCAAATTTTGTAACAATAGAGGGGCATTGGATTTGTATCATTCTGAGCTCAAAATCCAAAGTTACAGACGATTTAGTGCGTACATGTTAATATGATTTTTATATAGTGATCATTGGTGCTCATTGAGTAAAGGCTTATAAATGAAACATAATGTCTGGCATCACACAGTTTTGGATAGATTGGAATACTTCGATGCCTTTTCGTCTCTATTTGAGTCTCAAATTTGTTAAAATATAGAAAATTGAACTAGCTTAACGTGGGCATTGGATTCATGTGTTTTTGAGCTCTAAATCAAAAGTATGGACTATTTAGGGGCGACATGTCAAGTTGATCAGCCAGTTAACATGATCACTCGAAACTGATCATTGGTGCTCATTGAGTAAAAACTTATAAATGAAGCATAATGCATGGCATCATGCAGTTTGGGATAGATTGAATTATTTGGACACTTTGTCGTCTCTAGTTCTGTCTCAAATTTAGTAACAATATAGAAAATTGAGCTAGCTTAACGTGGGCATTGAATCCGTGTGATTCTGAGCTCTAAATCAAAAGTTACGGACAATTTAGTGCCGACATGTCAATTTGATCGGCTATTTAATATGATCATTCTAAATTGATCATTGGTGGTCATTGAGTAAAGGCTTATAAACGAATCATAATGCATGGCATCACATAGTTTTGGATAGATTGGATTATTTGGACGCTTTGTTATTTCTATTTTTGTTTCAAATTTTGTTAAAGTATAAAAAATTAATCTAAATTAATGTGGTCATTGGCTTCTTGTCATTCTGAGATCAAATCAAAAGTTACAGACGATTTATTATGCACATGTCAAGTTGATCGTCCAGTTAAAATCATCATTTTAAACTGATCATTGGTGGTTATTAAGTAAAGGCTTATAAATGAAGCATAAAGTATGGCATCACGTAGTTTGGGATAGATTGGATTACTTAGATGCTTTGTCGTTTGTATTTTTGTCTCAAATTTTGCAAAATATAGAATATTTACCTAGCTTTATGTGGGCATTGGATTCGTGTCATTTTAAGCTATAAGTCAAAAGTTACAAACGATTTGGAGCAGAAATGTCAAGTTGATCGGCCAGTTAATGTGATTATTCCATACTAATCATTGGTGCTCATTGAGAAAAAGCTTATAAATAAAGCATAATGCCTAACATCATGCAGTTTGTGGTAGATTGGATTACTTGGACGCTTCGTATGTAGTTATGTCTGAAATTTTGACACAATATAGAAAATTGAGCTAGCTTAACTTGGGAAATGGATTCGTATCATTATAAGCTCAAAATCAAAAGTTATAGACGATTTAGTGCGGACATGTCAAGTTGATCGGCCAATTAAAATGATATGAAGAATAATGCATGGCATCACGTAGTTTGGGATGGATTGGATTACTTGGACGCTTTTTCGTATCTATTTCTGATTCAAATTTTGAAACAATATTGAAAATTGAGCCAGCTTAACGTGCACATTGGATTCGTGTCATTCTGAGCTCTAAATAAAAAGCCATGGATTATTTAGTGCGGACATGTTAGGTTAATTGGCCAGTTAAAATGATCAATATAAACTGATCATTGGTGCTCGCTAAGTAAAAGGTTATAAATGTAGAATAATGCATGGCATGACGAAGTTTGGGATGGATTGGATTACTTGTACGCTTTGTCGTGTCTATTTTTATCTCAAATATTGTCCAAATATAGAAAATTGAGCTAGATTAACATGGGCATTGGATTCGTGTCACTCTGAGCTTTAAATTAAAATTTACAGATGATTTAGTGTGGATGTGTCAAGTTGATCGGGCAGTTAAATTGATAATTCTAAACTGATCATTGATGTTCACTGAGTAAAGGCATATAAATGAATCATAATGCATAGCATCATATAGTTTTGGATAAATTGGATTACATGGACATAATGTCGTATCAATTTCTGTCTCAAATTTTGTTATCATATAGAAATTTGAGCTAGCTTAACGTGGGGATTGGATTCGTATCATTCTGAGCTCTAAATCAAAAGTTGTGGACAATTTAAAGCGGACATGTCAAGTTGATTGCCAGTTAAAAGGATCATTCGAAACTGATCATTGGTGCTCATTGAGTGAAGTCTTATAAACGAAACATAATGCATGCCCTCACACAGTTTTGGTTGATTGAATTACTTGAATGCCTTGTCGTTTATATTTTTGTTTAAAGTTCTGTTAAAATATAGAAAATTAATCTAACTTAATGTGGTCATTGGATTCTTGTCATTTTGAGCTCAAATCAAAAGTTACAGACGATTTATTATGGACATTTAAAGTTGATCGGGTCAGTTAAAATCATCATTCTAAACTGATCATTGGTGCTCATTGAATAAATGCTTATAAATGAAGCATAATACCTGGCATCATGAAACATAATGCCTGGAATCATGAAGTTTGTGATTGATTAGATTACTTGCACACTTCGTATGTAGTTTTGTCTGAAATTTTGACACAATATAGAAAATTGAGCTAGCTTAACATGGACATTTGATTCGTGTCATTCCAAGCTCAAAATCAAAAGTTACGCAGGATTTAGGGCGCACATGTCAAGTTGATCAGCCAATTAAAATGATATGAAGAATAAACCATGACATCACGCCGTTTGGGATGGATTGGATTACTTGTACTTTTTTTTGTATGTATTTTTGTCTCAAAATTTCTAATAATATAGAAAATTGAGCCTGCTTAACGTGGACATTGGATTCATGTCATTTTGAGCTCTAAATCAAAAGTTATGGATGATTTAGTGCGGACATGTCAAGTTGATCGGCCAGTTAAAATGATCATTATAAACTAATCATTGGTGCTCATTGAGTAAAAGCTTATAAATGAAGAATGATGTATGGGATCACGAAGTTTGGGATGGATTGGATTACTTGTACGCTTTGTCGTCTCTATTTTTATATAAATCTTGTCAAAATATAGAAAATTGAGCCAGATTAACGTGTACATTGGATTCGTGTCATTCTGAGCTCTAAATTAAAAGCTACAAACGATTTAGTGTGGATATGTCAAGTTGATGGGGCAGTTAAAGTGATCATTCTAAACTGATCATTGGTGCTCATTGAGTAAAGGCGTATAAATGAATAATAATGCATGGCATCACACAGGTTTGGATAGATTCGATTTCTTGGACACACTGTCGTATCTATTTCTGTCTCAAATTTTGTTAGCATATAGATATTTGATCTAGCTTAACGTGGGCATTGGATTCGTGTCATTCTGAGTTCTAAATGAAAAGTTGCGGAAAATTTCGAACGGGCATGTAAAGTTGATCGCTAGTTAAAAGGATCATTCTAAACTTATCATTGGTGCTCATTGAGTAAAACCTTATAAATGAAGAATAATGCATGGTGTCACGTAGTTTGGAATGGATTGGATTACTTGAGTGCTTTGTCATATCTATTTTTGTCTCAAAGTGTGTCACAATATAGAAAATTGAGCTAGCTTAACGTGGGCATTGGATTTGTGTCATTCGGACCTCTAAATCAAAAGTTACAGACGATTTAGTGCAGACATGTTAAGTTGATCGGCAAGTTACTATGATTATTCTAAACTGATCATTGGTGCTCATTAAGTAAAGGCTTATAAATGAATAATAAAGCATGGCATCACGCAGTTTGGGATGGATTGGATAACTTGTACGCTTTGTCGTATCTATTTCTGTCTTAAATATTGTGACAATATAAAAAAATTGAGCTAGTTTAACGTGGACACTTGATTCGTGTCATTCTGAGCTCTAAATCAAAAGTTATGGACAATTTAGTGTGTACATGTCAAGTTGATCGGCCGGTTGAAGTGATTGTTATAAACTGATCATTGGTGCTCATTAAGTAAAAACTTATAAATGAAGTATAAGGCATGACATCACGTAGTTTGGGATAGATTGGACTACTTGGACACTTTGTCGTATCTAGTGCGGTCTCAAATTTTGTCACAATATAGAAAATTGAACATGCTTAATGTGGGTATTGGATTTGTGTCATTTTGAGCAATAAATCAAAAGTTATGGACAATTTAGTGCAAATATGTCAAGTTGATCCGCGAGTTAAAATGATCATTCTAAACTGATCATTGGTGCTCATTAAATAAAGGCTTATAAATGAAGCATAAAGCATGGCATCATGCATTTTGGGATAAATGGATTACTTGGACGCTTTTTCGTCTCTATTTCTATCTCAAATTTTGTTAAAATATAGAGAATTGAGCTAGTTTATCGTTGGCATTGGATTCATGTCATTCTGAGCTCTAAATTAAAAATTACAGACAAATTAGTGTGGATATGTCAAGTTGATCGTCCAGTTAAAGTGATCATTCTAAAATGATAATTGGTGCTCATTGAGTAAAGTCATACAAATGAATCATAATGCATGACATCACACAGTTTGGGATAGATTGGATTACTTGGATGCATTGCCGTATCTATTTCTGTCTCAAATTTTAATTTGAGCTTGCTTAACATGGGCATTGGATTTGTGTCATTATGAGCTCCAAATCAAAAGTTGCAGACGATATAGAGCGGACATGTCAATTCGATTGGCTAGTTAAAATGATCATTCTAAACTAACCATTGGTGCTCATTAAGTAAAGGCATATAAATGAAGCATAAAGCTTGGCATCACACAGTTTTGGATAGATTGGATTACTTGGACGCATTGTCGTATCTATTTCTTTCTCAAATTTTGTTACAATATAGAAAATTGAGCTTGTTTAACGTGGGCATTGGATTTGTGTCATTCGGAGCTCTAAATCAAAAGTTGTGGACGATTTAGAGCGGACATGTCAAGTTGATTGGCCAGTTAAAGTGATCATAATAAACTAATCATTGGTGCTCATTAAGTAAAGGCTTATAATTGGAGCATAAAGCATGGCAATAAGCAGTTTGGATAGATTGGATTACCTGGACGCTTTGTCGTCTCTATTTTTGTCTCGAATTCTGCGAAAATGTAGAAAATTGAGCTAGCTTAACGTGGGCATTGGATTCATATCATTCTGAGCTGTAAATCAAAAGTTATGGACGATTTAGTGCGGACATGTCAAGTTGATCGGCCAGTTAATATAAATATTCTAAACTGATCATTAGTGCTCATTGAGTCAAGGCTTATAAATGAAGCATAATGCATGGCATCACATAATTTGGGATAGATTGCATCACTTGGAAGCTTTTCTGTCTCTACTTCTGTCTCAAATTTTATCAAAATATAAAAAATTGAGATAGCTTAACATGGGAATTGGATTCTTGTCGTTCTGAGCTCTGAATCAAAAGTTATATACAATTTAGTGCGGATATGTCCAGTTGATTGGCCAGTTAAAATTATCATTCTAAAATGATCATTGGTGCTCATTAAGTAAAGGCTTATAAATGAAGCATAAGGTATGGCATCATGCAGTTCGGGATAGATTGGATTACTTTGACGCTTTGTCATATCTAGTTTTGTCTCAAATTTTGTCACAATATAGAAAATTGAACGAACTTAATGTAGGCATTGGATTCGTATCATTCTGAACTATAAATCAAAGGTTACAAACGATTTAGTGCAGACATGTAAATTGATTGGTTAGTTAAAGGGATCATTCTAAACTGATCATTGGTGCTCATTAAGTAAAAACTTATAAATGAAGAATAATGCATGGCGTCACTTATTTTGGGATGGATTGGATTACTTGGACGCCTTGTCATATCTATTTCTGTCTCAAAATTTGTCACAATATAGAAAATTTAGCTAGATTAACGTGGGCATTGGGTTCGTGTCATTCTGAGCTCTAAATCAAAAGTTACGGACGATTTAGTGCGGACATGTCAAGTTGTTTGGCCAGTTAAAGGGACCATTCTAAACTGATCATTGGTGCGCATTGAGTAAAAGGCTTATAAATGAAGCATAATGCATGGCATAACACAGTTTTGGATAGCACTACAAGAAAATTGCCAAAATGCCACTGTATTTTGCAACTACATATATGGTCGTAAAATGTGCGACTACGGAGTAGTAGTCAAAAATTGGTAGCAAAATTGTGACTAAAAACTATAGTCGCATATTGTTCGCAATACGCAACCATTAATGTAGGCATTGGATTCGTGTCATTCTGAGCTTCAAAAGTTACGGACGATTTAGTACGGACATGTCAAGTTGAATGCCGATTTAAAGTGATCATTCTAAATTGATCATTGGTGCTCATTAAGTAAAGGCTTATAAATGAAGCATAATACATGGCATTAAGCAGTTTGGATAGATTGGATTAGTTGGATGCTTTGTCGTCTCTATTTCTCTGTCAAATTTTATCAAAATATAGAAAATTGAGCTAGCTCAACGTGGGCATTGTTTTGTGTCATTCTAAGCTCTAAATCCAAAGTTACGCACGATTTACTACGGACATGTCAAGTTGATCAGCCAGTTAAAGGGATGATTCTAAACCCATCACTGGTGCTCATTATGGAAATACTTAGAAATGAAGCATAAAGCATGGCATCACGTAGTTTTGGATGGATTGGATTACTTGGACGCTTTGTCATCTCTATTTCGGTTTCAAATTTTGTCAAACCTTAGAATAATGAGCTAGCTTAGTGTGGGCATTCTGATCTCTAAATCAAAATTTATAGACGATTTAGTGCGGACATGTCAAGTTGATCGACCAGTTATAATGATCATTCTAAAATGATCATTTGTGCTCGTGAAGTAAAGGCTTACAAATGAAGCCTAAGGCATGGCATCACGCAGCTTCTGATAGAATGGATTACTTGGACGCTTTGTCGTCTCTACTTCTGTCTCATATTTTGTCAAAATATATAAAGTTTATATAACTTAACGTGGGCATTTGATTCGTGTCATTCTGAGCTCAAAATCAAAAGTTACGGACGATTTAGTGCGCATAAATCAAGTTGATTGGGCAGTTAATATGATTATTCTAAGGTGATCATTGATGCTCATTGAGTAAAGACTTATAAATAAAGCATAATGCATGGCATCACGCAGTATGGGATAGATTGGATTTCTTGGACGCTTTGTCGTCTCTACTTCCGTCTCAAATTTTGTCAAAATATAGAAAATTTATTTAGCTTAACGTGGGCATTGGATTCGTGTCATTCTAAGCTCAAAATCAAAAGTTACGGAAGATTTAGTGCGGACATGTCAAGTTGATCGGCCGGTTAATATGATTATTCTAAACTGATCATTGCTGCTCATTGAGTAAAGGCTTATAAATGAAGCATAATGCATGGCATCACGCAGATTGGATTACTTGAACGCTTTGTTGTCTCTACTTCCATCTCAAATTTTGTCAAAATATCAAAAATTTATCTACCTTAACGTGGGCATTGGATTCGTGTCATTCTAAGCTCAAAATCAAAAGTTACGGATATGTCAAGTTGATCGGCCAGTTATTATGATTATTCTAAACTGATCATTGTTGTTCATTGAGTAAAGGTTTATACATGAAGAATAATGCATGGCATCACACAGTTTTGGATAGATTGGATTACTTGGAAACTTTGTCGTGTCTATTTTTGTCTCAAATTTTGTTACAATATAGAAAATTGAACAAACTTAATGTGGGCATTGGATTCATGTCATTTTGAGCTCTAAATCAAACATTACGGACGATATAGTACAAACATTTCAAGTTTAGTGGCCAGTTATAGTGATCATTCTAAATTGATCATTGGTGCTCATTAAGTAAAGGCTTATAAATGAAGCATAATGCATGGCATTAAGCAGTTTGGATAGATTTGATTAGTTAGATGCTTTGTCATCTCTATTTTTGTATCAAATTTTGTCTAAGTAAAGAAAATTGAGCTAGATTAACGTGGGCATTGGATTCGTGTCATTCTAAGCTCTAAATCAAAATTTATGGATGATTTAGTGCAGACATGTCAAGTTGATTGGCCATTTAAAGTGATCATTCTAAACAGATCATTGGTGCTCGTTAAGTAAAGGCTTATAAATGAAGCATAAAGCATGGCGTCACGTAGTTCTTGATAGATTGGATTACATGGACGCTTTGTCATCTCTAATTTTGACTCAAATTTTTCAAACCATAAAATTATGAGCAACCTTAACATGGGCATTGGATTCGTGTCCTGAACTCCAAATCAAAGTTATAGATGATTTAGTGCGGGCATGTCAGCTAATCATCGAGTTAAAATGATCATTCTAAAATGATCATTGCTGCTCATTAAGTAAAAACTTATAAATGAAGAATAATGCATGGAGTCACGTATTTTGGATGGATTAGATTACTTTGACGCTTTGTCATATCTATTTCTGTCTCAAAGTTTGTCATGATATAGAAAATTGAGCTAGCTTAACGTGGGCATTGGATTCATGTCATTCGGAGCTCTAAATCAAATGGTATGGACGATTTAGTGCGGTCATGTCAAGTTGATCGGCCATTTAAAGTGATCATTCTAAACTGATCATTGGTGCTCATTAAGTAAAGGCTTATAAATGAAGCCTGAAGAATGGTGTGACGCAGTTTGGGATGGACTGGATTACTTGGACGGTTTGTCGTATCTATTTCTGTTTCAAACTTTGTCACAATATAGAAAATTGAGCTAGTTTAATGTGGGCATTGGATGTAACAATATTGAGATTAGAGAGGAGAAATGTGAAGAATTGAATCTTGAGACTCAAAGAGAAGCATGAGAAAATGAGAAATATCTAAGACTTCTAGGGAAGAATCTCCTAAGAGTAAACTTATACACTGAGTCTTTACAGCACTTTTATAGAGGATTTACAATGTGAACACAAAACAATTCAGAATTAAACTTGTGCATGAGCTTGAATAGAGGAGGAGCTTGTTGACAACCAATGGGAAGAGAGGGGAGGAGCTGCAAATAGACTTATGACTGTTTGGTGTGGTCACCAAGGCTGTGTGGAGCAGTCATGACTGTTTGGTGTGGTTACCAAGGCTGTGTGCAGCATGGACATGTCCCAAGGCAGATATATCACCATATTAACCATTTTAAATAATAACTTCCCTCATTTTTTCCTTTTCCCTTGTTATTCAAACTGAATTTTCTTTTCCCTCCATGAATTAAATTGCTCACACTTGCCTTGTAGGTCAGGATAGGTCTTATTTGATTTTCCCATGTCAATACTCCCCGTCAAGCTAAAGACTTTGGAATCACTCTAAAGTCTTGAGCTCGGGAACCCAAGGCAATACCTCATTAAAAACCTTATTAAGGAAAACCACTTGGACAAAACCTTAATAAGGGAAAAAGAGTGTGTTGCTCTTGGATTAAGGGACCTTTGATCATGTATGTGATAAATCAACAAGCCCAATTTAGCTAAAGATGTTCTTGCAAACTTTGAGACTTGCTTCCTTTGTAAAGATGTCAGCTAGTTGGTCTTCACTCCTTGTATAACATGGCAGAATGGTTCCATCTTGAAACTTCTCCCTAACCTTATGGCAATCGATCTCTATGTGCTTGGTCCTCTTGTGAAACACTGAGTTTGAAGCTACGTGAATGTCTGCCTGATTATCACAATGGAAGGTAATTGGCCCTGGTTGTTCAATACCGAAGTCGTTCGAGAGCACTTTGATCCAAGGTACTTCACTTGTCAGCTTCTTCACAGCTCTATAATCTGCTTCAGCACTAGAACATGATACCACCTTCTGCTTCTTAGTCTTCCAAGTGACTAATTTCCCACCAATGACGTTGCAATACCCAGTGGTTGATTTCCTATCACCAGCCCAATCCGCATCACAATACCCGACAATGTCAGTGTTCCCATTCTTGCCCATCCACATGCCTTGACCAGGAGATCCTTTGATGTATCTAAGGATTCTTTCTACCATGTTCCAATGATATACAGTAGGTTTTTGTATATGTTGACTCACATGATTCACAGCAAAACACAAGTCTGGTCGTGTGATGGAGAGGTAGATCAGCTTCCCAACTAGTATTCTATACTGAGAAACATCCTTAAATAACTCATCAGCTTTCTCCCCCTTTCCGTTGGCCTTGTAGCCATCTTCAAGAGGAGTTTTGGCCGGTTTAACCCCAAGCTTTCCCGTTTCTGTAAACAAATCAAGAGCATACTTTCTTTGGGATAGAAAGAGCCCTTCCTGAGACCGACACACTTCAATACCCAAGAAGTACTTCAACTCTCCAAGATCCTTGTTGTCAAATGATCTGTTCAACCCATATATTGCCTTCCTAAGTCTTAGAACCTGTCCCTCTTTGCAAAGATCTTCAAGGCCTGATGGTGGAGTCATATACACTTCCTCTTCAAGTTCTCTTTGTAGGAATGCGTACTTGACATCCATTTGCCATAAGTCCCAAGCAGATTCGTAGCTAGTGAAAGAACAACCCTTACAGTGGGTAGCTTAGCCACCGGTGCAAATGTATCAGTATAGTCCTCTCCATTTGTCTGAGTAAAACCTCTTGCAACTACACGTGCCTTGTACCTTTCTATGTCCCCATTGCTCTTATACTTGATGGTGAACACCCACTTGGAACTTGCAGCCTTCTTGCCTTTGGGAAGTTCTTGTATATCCCATGTATGATTCCTTTCCATAGCTCCCTTCTCATCTCTTACTGCATCTAACCATTCTTTCTTGCTCTTAACTTTTTCATAAGTCATTGGAATCTGACTCTGTTCAATCTTTCCAAAAAATGCGTGATGACTAGATGGCAAGAGGTTAAGGGAACAAACAGCTTCTATGGGATGAGCCACGGCCTGGTTGTTGTAGAAGACCCTAGTGTTTACCCAACTGGATGGGTCTTTACTAAGTCTAGTACTCCTCCTTAGTTGCTGAACAGGTGGTGCAGCCTCCTCTTCAACCATTTCCTCTTCCATTTGGTGAATATGTTCCTCTATACCCACTTCCAAGTTATCTTGTTCTTGGTTTTGGGCAATAGCTTCTTTTTGTATTGGATTTGGTTCTTGAGTTACCGCCCCTTGTTAATTCTCTTGGGTATCTTGCGAACTATTCGGAGTTCTTGCCTCTTCTTGTCTTGAATCCCTTGGCACATCATTTCCCAAATGATTCAAGAGAAACCTCAAACTCGTAGCCAAATCAGAAGGTGACCTTGAGAGATCCTTCAATCCTTCCCAATCTTTCTGATCATAATAGCTTTGTTCTTCTATGAACTTGACATCTCTAGACACATACGTCCTCTTTGAAATCAGGGAGTTTTGGCTCTCTTAGGATGGACTTAATCACGTCCTTAAAGGCTGGATTTAGGTTGAGAAGGAGCCCAAATATCTTGTCTTGTTCCTTCCTTTCATTAAGCACCTTTGGATCCATAGAACTTCGACTCAGCATGTCAAGCTCGGACCATGTTCATTGGAACTTGCCTAGGAACTTTGAGAACTCCATATCCTCTTGGTGTACATCATTGAGAGCCTTCTTAACCTCATACACACGGCTGAGGTTTGAAACATCCCCATACACCCTCTTGGAGTCTCCCAAAGAGACTTGGCGGTTTCACAATATGAATAAGCTTCAAGTATAGATGGGTCCAATGAATTTTGGAGGAATCCAAGCACTGATTGATCTTCTTGGAACCACCTAGCTTCTTCTTTTCTTGTTGCCTCATCCTTCTTCTCCTTTGGATCGTCTATAGTTGGAGTATTATCCTCCAAGATGTGATTCCAAAGTCCTTCGCCACAAATGGCTGTCTTGATGGTTCTTGACCATAATATGTAGTTCAAGCCTTTGAAAACTACTGGTATCACTGTAGGTTTCAGGCGGGAACTAATTTGAACTGTATCCTCCATTGTTAGGCTTTGAAGAGCTCAAAGGAGGAAGCTTTTATGGTTGAATAAAAGCGAGAGTTTTTAGTTTAAAGGCTGAGAGATTTTGACAGAATTTTAGATTAGAAACTGAGAGATTTATAAAAGATAAGAGAATGATCTTAGGCTCTGATACCATGTAAGAATACTGAGATTAGAGAGGAGAAATGTGAAGAATTGAATCTGGAAACTCAAAGAGAAGCATGAGAAAATGAGAAATGTCTAAGACTTCTGAAGAAGAATCTCCTAAGAGTTAACTTATACACTGAGTCTTTACATCCCTTTTATAGAGGATTTACAATGTGAACACAAAACAATTCAGAATTAAACTTGTGGATGAGCTTGAATAGAGGAGGAGCTTGTTGACAACCAATGGGAAGAGAGGGGACGAGCTGCAAACAGACTTATGACCGTTTGGTGTGGTTAGCAAGGGTGTGTGCAGCAGTCATGACTGTTTGGTGTGGTTACCAAGCCTGTGTGCAGCATAGAAATGTCCTTGTCCCTGTGATTCTTCTCCCAAGGCAGCTATATCACAATATTAACCATTTTAAATAATAACTTCCCTCCTTTTCTCCTTTTTCCTTGTTATTCAAACTGAATTTTCTTTTTTTTGGTGTCATTCTGAGCATTAAATCAAAAGCTACAGATGATTTAATGCGGACATGTCAAGTTATCGGCCAGTAAAAGTGGTCCTTCTAAACTAATCATTGGTGCTCATTAAATAAATGCTTATAAATGAAGCATAATGCATGTCATCAAGCAGTTTGGATAGATTGGATTACTTAGACGCTTTGTCCTCTCTAGTTCTATATCAAATTATGTCAAAATATAGAAAATTGAGCAAGCTTAACGTGGGCATTGGATTCGTGTCAATCTGAACTCTAAATCAAAAGTTATGGATGATTTAGTGGTGACATGTTAAGTTGATCAGCCAATTAAAGTGATCATTCTAAACTGATCATTAGTGCTCATTGAGTAAAGGCTTATAAGTGAAGGATAATGCATGGCATCACACAGTTTTGGATAGATTGGATTACTTGGACACTTTGTCATATCTATTTCTGTCTCAAATTCTGTTACAATATAGAAAATTGAGCTAGCTTAACGTGGGCATTTGAATCGTGTGTTTTGGAGCTCTAAATCAAAACTTACGGACGATTTAGTGGGTACATTTCAAGTTGATCGGCCAGTTAAAGTGATCATTCTAAATTGATCATTGGTGCTCATTAAATAAAGGCTTATAAATGAATCATAAAGCATTGCATCACATAGTGTTGGATAGATTGGATTACTTGGACGCCTTGTCGTATATGGTCCTGTCTCAAATTTTGTCACAATATAGAAAATTGAACTAGATTAGTGTGGGCATTGGATTTATGTCATTCAGAGCTATAAATCAAAAGGTATGGACGATTTAGTGCATACATGGCAAATTGATCGACCTGTTAAAATGATCATTCTAAACTTATCATTGGTGTTCATTGAATAAAGGCTTAGAAATGAAGCATAATGCATGGCATCAAGCATTTTGCATAGATTGGATTACTTGGATGCTTTATCGTCTCTAATTTTGTCTCAAATTTTGAAAAATTATAGCAAATTAGGCTTGTTTAACGTGGGCATTGGATTCGTGTCATTCTGAGTTCTAAATCAAAAGTTACGTACAATTTGGTGCGAACATGTCAAGTTGATCGGGCAGTTAAAGTGATCATTCTAAACTGATCTTTGGTGCCCATTGAGTAAAGGTTTATAAATGAAGCATAATGCATGGCATCACACAATTTTGGATAGATTGGATTACTTGGGCGCTTTGTCGTCTTTATTTTGTCTCAAATTTTGACAAAATATAGAAAATGCCGTGGGCATTGGATTCGTGTGTTTTCGAGCTCTAAATCAAAAGTATCGGACGATTTAGTCCAGACATGTCAAGTTTATCGGCCAGTTAAAGTGCTCATTCTAAACTAATCATTGGTGCTCATTAAGTAAAGGTTTAGAAATGAAGCATAATGCATAGAATCAAGCAGTTTGGACAAATTGGATTACTTGGATACTTTGTCGTTCCTATTTTAGTGTTGAATTTTGTAAAAATAAATCAAATTGAGCTAGCTTAATGTGGGCATTGGATCGTGTAATTCTGAGCTCTAATTCAAAAATTACGCACGATTTTGTGCGAACATGTCAAGTTGATCGGCCAGTTAAAATAATCATTCTAAACTGATATTTGGTGCCCATTGAGTAAAGCCTTCTCACTGAAGCATAATGCATGGTATCACACAGTTTTGGATAGATTGGATTACTTGGACGCTTTGTCGTATATGGTCCTGTCTCAAATTTTGTCACAATATAGAAAATTGAACTAGATTAGTGTGGGCATTGGATTTATGTCATTCTGAGCTATAAATCAAAAGGTATGGACGATTTAGTGCATACATGGCAAATTGATCGACCTGTTAAAATGATCGTTCTAAACTAATCACTGGTACGCATTGAGTAAAAGCTTAGTAATGAAAATAATGTATGGCGTCACGCAGTTTGGGATGTATTGGATTTCTTGGACGCCTTTTCATATCTATTTATGTTTCAAATTTAGTCACAATAAAGAAAATTGAGCTATCTTAACGTGGGCATTAGATTCATGTGTTTCTAAGCTCTAAATTCGGTTGATTTATTGCGGACATGTCAAGTTGATCGGCCAGTTAAAGTGATAATTCTAAACTTATCATCGGTGCTCATTAGGTAAAGGCTTATAGATGAAGCATAAAGCATGGCATCACGCATTTTGGGGTAGATTGGATTACTTGGACGCATGGCCGTCTCTATTTTTGTCTAAAATTTTGTCAAAATATAGAAAATTGAGCTAGCATAACGTGGGCATTCGATTCGTGTCATTCTGAGCTCTAAATCAAAAGTTACGGACGATTACATGTCAAGTTGATCGGCTAGTTAAAATGATCATTCTAAACTGATCATTGGTGTCCATTGAGTAAAGGCTTATAAATGAACCATATTGTTGTATCTAGTCCTGTCTCAAATTTTGTCACAATATAGAAAATTAAGCTAGCTTAACGTGGGCATTTGATTCATGTCATTATGAGCTCTAAATCAAAAGTTGCAAACGGTTTAGTGCGGACATGTCAAGTTGATCGGCTAATTACAGTTATCATTTGACACTGATCGTTGGTGTCCATTGCGTAAAGGCTTATAAATAAAGCATAATGCATGGCATCACACAGTTTTCGATAGATTGGATTACTTGGACGCTTTGTCATATCTAGTTCTGTCTCAAATTTTTTCACAATATAGAAAATTAAACTAACTTACTATAGGCATTGGATTCGTGTCATTCTAAGCCATAAATCAAATGGTATGGAGGATTTAGTGCAGACATGACAAGTTGATCGGGCTGTTAAAATTATCATTCAGAACTAATCAATAATGCTCATTGAGTAAGAGCTTAATAATGAAAAATAATGCATAACATCACGCAGTTTGGGATGGATTGAATTACTTGGACGCTTAGTCATATCTATTTCTATCTCAAATTTTGTCACAATATAGAAAATTAGGCTAGCTTAACGTGGGCACCAGATTCGTTTGTTTCTGAGCTCTAAATCAAACGGTATAGACGTTTTAGTGCGGACATGTCAAGTTGATCGGCCAGTTAAATTTATCATTCCAAACTGATCATTGGTGCTCATTAAATAACGGCTTATAAATGAAACATAAACCAAGGAATCACACATTTTAGGATAGATTGGATTACTTGGAAGCTTTGTCGTCTTCTGTATCAAATTTTATCAAAATATAGAAAATTGAGCTAGCTTAACGTGGGCATTGGATTCATGTCATTCTGAGCTCTAAATAAAAAGTTACGGATGATTAGTTCAGACTTGTCAAGTTGATGGCCAGTTAAATTGATCATTCTAAACTGATCATTGGTGCCCAATGAGTAAAGGCTTATAAATGAAGCATATTGCTTGACATCACACAATTTTGGATAAATTGGATTACTTAGACGCTTTATCCTATCTAATTCTGTCTCAAATTTAGTCACAATATAGAAAATTGAGCTAGGTTAACGTGGGTATTTGATTCGTGACATTCTAAGCTCTAAGTCAAAAGTTACAGACGATTAATGCGGACATGTCAAGTTGATCGGCTAGTTAAAGTGATCACTCTAAATTGGTGCTCATTAAGTAAAGGCTTAGAAATGAAGCATAATGCATGACATCAATCATTTTGGATAGAATGGTTTACTTTGATACTTTGCCGTCTCTATTTCTGTCTCAAATTTTGTCAAAATATAGAAAACTGAGCTAGCTTAATCTGGGTATTGGATTCATGTCATTTTGAGCTCAAAATCAAAAATTACGAACGGTTTAGTGCAGACATGTCAAGTTGATCGGCCAGTTAAAGTGATTATTCTAAACTGATCTTTGGTGCCGACTGAGTAAAGGTTTATAAATGAAGCATACTACATGGCATCACACAGTTTTTGATAGATTGGATTACTTGGACGCTTTGTCATATCTAGTTTTGTCTCAAATTTTATCACGATATAGAAAATTGAGTTTTTTTTATCATGGGCATTGGATTCGTATCATTCTGAGCTCTAAATCAAAAGTTACGGACGATTTAGGGTGTTCATGTCAAGTTGAGCGGCCAGTGAAAGTGATCATTCTAAACTGATCTTTGGTGCCCATTGAGTAAAGGCTTATAAATGAAGCATAATGCATGGCATCACACACTTTTGGATAGATTGGATTAGTTGGACGCTTTTTCGTCTTTATTTTTGCCTCAAATTTTGTCAAAATATAGAAAATTGAGCTAGCTTATGGCGGCATTGGATTTTTGTGTTTCTGAGCTCAAAATCAAAACTTTTGGACGATTTAGTCCGGACATGTCAAGTTGATCGGCCAGTTAAAGTGATCATTCTAAACTGATCATTGGTGCTCATTAAATAACGGCTTAGAGAAATGAAGCATAATGCATGACATCAAGCAATTTGGATAGATTGAATTGCTTGGATGCTTTGTCGTCTTTATTTTAGTCTCGAAATTTCGAAAAATGTAGCTCATTGTGTAAAAGCTTAATAATGAAAAATAATGCATAATGTCACGCAGTTTGGGATGGATTGGATTACTTGGTCGCTTTGTCATATCTATTTCTGTCTCAAATTTTGTCGCAATATAGTTAAAGTGGGCATTTGATTCATTTGTTTCTGAGCTCTAAATCAAAAGTTACAGACGTTTTAGTGCAGACTTGTCAAGTTGATCGGCCACTTAAAGTGATCATTCTAAACTAATCATTGGTGCTCATTAAATAAAGGCTTATAAATGAAGCATAAAGCGTGGAATCACACATTTTGGGATAGATTGGATTACTTGGAAGATTTGTCGTCTCTATTTCTGTCCCAAATTTTGTCAAAAATATGTAAAATTGAGATAGCTTAACGTGGGCATTGGATTCGTGCCATTCTAAGCTTTAAATTAAAAGTTACCGACGATTTAGTGCGGAGATGTCAAGTTGATCGGCCAGTTAAAGTGATCATTATAAACTGATCATTGATGCTCACACAGGATTATAAATGAAGCATTATGCATGGCACCACACAGTTTTGAATGGACTGGATTACTTGGACGTTTTGTCGTATCTAGTTCTACCTCAAATTTTGTCACAATATAGAAAATTGAACTAGCTTAATGTAGGCATTGGATTCTTGTCATTCTAAGCTATAAATCAAAAGATGTGGACGATTTAGTGCCCACATGACAAAGTCATTGGCCAGTTAAAATGATCATTCTAAACCGATCATTGGTGGTCACTGAGTCAAGCTTATAAATGAAAAATAATGCATGGCATCATGCAGTTTAGGATCGATTGGATTACGTGGATGAATTGTGGTATCTATTTCTATCTCAAACTTTGTCACAATATAGAAAATTGAGCTAGTGTAACGTGGGCACTGGATTCGTGTCATTCTAGGCTCTAAATAAAAAGTTACGGGCAATTTAGTGCGGACATATCAAGTTGATCGGCCAATTAAAGTGTTCATTCTAAATTGATCATTGGTGTTCGTTAAGTAAAGGCTTATAAATAAAGCATAATGCATGGCATCAAGCAGTTTAGATAGATTGGATTACTTGGGCGCTTTGTCATCTCTGTTCTGTCTCAAATTATGTCAAAATTTAGAAAATTGAGCTATCTTAACGAGGGCATTGGATTTGTGTCATTCGGAGCTCTAAATCAAAAGTTATGAATGATTTAGTGCGGACAGCTCAAGTTGATCAGCCAGTTAAAGTGATCATTCTAAAATGATCATTGGTGCTCATTAAGTAAAGGCTTATAAATGAAGTATAATACATTGCATCACACAGTTTTGGATACATTGGATTACTTGGACATACTGTTTCAAATTTCGTTACAAAAATAGAAAATTGAGCTAGCTTAACGTGGGCATTGGATTCGTGTGTTTCTGAGCTCTAAATTGAAAGTTACAAAAAACTTAGTGCTAAAATATCAAGTTGATCGGCCAGTTAAATTGATCATTCTAAGCTGATATTTGGTTCTCATTGAGTAAGGGCTTAATAATGAAAAATAATGGATGACATCACGCAGTTTGGGATGGATTGGATTACTTGGACGCTTTGTCATATCTAGTTTGTGTCTCAAATTTTGCCACAATATTGAAAATTGAATTAGCTTAACGTGGGCACTGGATTCATGTCATTATGAGCTATAAATCAAAAGTTATGGATGACTTAAGTCAGACATGACAATTTAATGGACAAGTTAAAATTATCATTCTAAACTTATCATTGTTGCTCATTGAGTAATAACTAATAAATGAAAAATAATACATGGCATCACGCTATTTGGGATGGATTTGATTCCTTGGACGCTTTGTCGTATATATTTTTGTCTTAAATTTTGTCACAATATAGAAATTGAGGTAGCTTAACGTGGGCATTGGATTCGTGTCATTCTGAGCTGTAAATCAAAAGTTACGGACGATTTAATGCGGAAATGTCAAGTTAATCGGCCAGTTAAATTCATCATTCTAAACTGATCATTGGTGCTCATTCAGTAAAGGCTTATAATTGAAGCATAATGCATGGCATCACAAAGTTTTGGATAGATTGTATTATTTGGACGCTTTGTCGTGTCTATTTGTTTCTCAAATTTTGTCAAAATATAGAACATTGAGCTAGATTAATGTGGGTACTGGATTCGTGTCATTCCAAGCTCAAAATCAAAAGTTATGGACGATTTAGTGCGGACATGAGTTGATCGGCCAGTAAATATGATTATTCTAAACTGATCATTGGTCCTCATTGAGTAAAGGCTTATAAATAAAGCAGAATGCATGAAATCACACAGTTTTGGATATATAGGATTACTTGGACTCTTTGACGTAGCTATTTCTATCTCAAATTTTGTTAAAATATAGAAAATTGAGATAGCTTAACGTGGGCACTGGATTCGAGTCATTCTGAGCTCTAAATCAAAAGTTGCAGATGATTTATTGCGGTCATGTCAAGTTGAGTGGCCAATTAAAGTGATCATTCTAAACTGATCATTGGTGCGGATTAAGTTAAAGCTTATAAATGAAGCATAATGCATGGCATCAAGCAGTTTGGATAGATTGGATTACTTGGAGGCTTTGTCTTCTCTAGTTCGGTCTCAAATTTTGTTAAAATATAGAAAATTGAACAAGGTTAACGTGGGTATTGGATTGGGGTCATTCTATGCTGTAAATAAAAAGTTACATACGATTTAGTGTGGACATGTTAAGTTGATCGGCCTGTTAAAGTGATGATTCTAAACTGATCATTTGTGCTCATTGGGTAAAGACTTATAAATAAAGCATAATGCAAGGCATCACGCAGTTTGGGATAGATTGGATTACTTGGACGCTTTGTAGTTTATATTTCTGTTTTAAATTTTGTTACAACATATAAAATTGAGCTAGCTTGACTTGGGCATTGCATTCGTGTCATTCTTAGCTCTAAATCAAAGTTACGGAAGATTTAGTGCCGACATGACAAGTTGATCGGCCAGTTAAAATGATCATTTTAAACTTATCGTTGGCGCTAAGTGAGTAAAAGCTTATAAATGAAAAATAATGCATGGCATCACACATTTTTTCGTATCTATTTGTCTCAAATTTTTCCAAAATATAGAAAATTGATCTAGCTTAACGTGGGCATTGGATTCTTGCCATTTTGAGCTCTAAATAAAAAGTAACGGACGATTTAGTTCGGACATGTCAAGTTTATCTGTCAGTTAAAGTGATCTTTCTAAACTGATAATTGGTGCTCACTAAGTAAAAGCTTACAAATGAAG
This sequence comes from Pugionium cornutum, assembly GCA_018901935.1. Classification (NCBI taxonomy): domain Eukaryota; kingdom Viridiplantae; phylum Streptophyta; class Magnoliopsida; order Brassicales; family Brassicaceae; genus Pugionium; species Pugionium cornutum. The sequence goes on along the minus strand of CM032163.1, from coordinate 17,375,181 downwards.
CATAAAGCATGAGATCACGCAGTTTGGGATAGATTGGATTACTTGGACGCTTTGTGGTCTCTATTTCTGTCTCTAATTTTGCCAAAATATAGAAAACTGATCTAGCTTAACGTGGGCATTAGATTCGTGTGATTTTGAGCTCTATATCAAAAGTTACGGACGATTTGGTGCAGACATGACAAGTTGATCGGGCAGTTAAAGTGATCATTCTAAACTGATCATTGGTGCTCATTTAGTAAAAGCTTATAAACGAAAAGTAATGCATGGTATCTTGATGTTTGGGATGGATTGGATTAGTTCGACGTTTTGTCGTACTTATTTCTGTCTCAAATTTTGTCAAAATATAGAAAATTAAGCTAGCTTTACGTGGACATTGGATTCGTGTCATTCAGAGCTCTAAATCCGAAGTTACGGCCAATTTAGTGCATATATGTCAAGTTGATCGTCCAGTTAAAATGATCATTCTAAACTGATCATTGGTGCTCATTGAGTAAAGGCTTATAAATGGCGACACACAGTTTTGGATAGATTGGAATACTTGGACACCTTCTCGTATCTATTTCATTCTCAAATTTTGTTCCAATATAGAAAATTAAGCTATCTTAACGTGGGCATTGGATTCGTGTGTTTATGAGTTCTAAATCAAAAGTTATGGACGATTTAGTGTGGACATGTCAAGTTGATGGGCAAGTTAAGGTTATAATCATAAACTGATCATTCTAAACTTATCATTGGTGCTTATTGAGTAAAGTCTTATAAATGAAGCATAATGGAAGGCATCATTCTAAACTAATCATTGGGGAGCATTGTGTAAAAGCTGATAAATGAAGTATAACGTATGGCATCATGCAGTTTGTGATAGATTGGATTAATTACATGCTTTGTCATCTCTACTTCTGTCTAAAAGTTTGTCAAAATATGGAAAATTTATATAGTTTACCGTGGGCATTGGATTCGTGTCATTCTGAGTTCAAAATCAAAAGTTACGAACGATTTACTGTAGACATGTCAAGTTGATCGGCCAAATAATATGATTATTCTAAACTGATCATTGGTGTTCATTGAGTAAAGGCTTATAAATGATGCATAATGCATGGCATCATACAGTTTTGGATAGATTGGGTTATTTGGACACTTTGTCATATTTATTTTTGTCTCAAATATTGCTACAATATAAAAAATTGAGCTAGCTTAACGTGTGCATTGGATTCAAGTCATTTTGAGCTCTAAATCAAAATTTACGGACGATTTAGTGCAGAAATGTCAAGTTGAGTGGCCAGTTAAAGTCATCATTCTAAATAGATCATTGGTGCTCATTGAGTAAAGGCTTATAAATGAAGCATAATGCATGGCATCACACAATTTGGATAGATTGGATTAGTTGGACGCTTTTTCGTATCTAGTTTTGTCTCAAATTTTGTCACAATAAAGAAAATAGAACTAGCTTAACATGGGCATTGGATTCGTGTCATTCTAATCTCTAAATCAAAAGTGACAGACGATTTAATGCGGACATATCAAGTTGATCGGCTAGTGAAACTTATCATTGGTGCTCATTGAGTAAAAGCTTGTCAATGAAAAATAATGAATGGCATCACACAGTTTGGGATGGATAGGATTATTTGGAAGGTTTTTCATATGTATTTCTGTCTCAAATTTTGTCAAAATATATAAAATTGAGCTAGCTTAATGTGGGTGTTGGATTCGTGTCATTATTAGCTATAAATCAAAAGTTATGAACAATTTAGTGCAGACATTACAGGCTAATTGGCCAGTTAAATTGATCATTATAAACTGATCATTGGTGCTCATTGAGTAAAGGCTTATAAGTGATGCATAATGCATGGCATCACGCAGTTCGGGATAGATTGAATTACTTGGACTGTTTGTCGTATATAATTTTGTCTCAAATTTTGTCAAAATATAGATAATTGAGCTTGCTTAATGTGGGCATTGGATTCGTGTCATTCTGAGCTCTAAATCAAATGTTACGAACGTTTTAGTGCGGACATATCAAGTTGAGTGGCCAGTTAAAGTGATCATTCTAAACAGATCATTGGTGCTCATTAAGTAAAGGCTTATAAATAAAGCATAAAACATGGCATCACGCAGTTTGGGATAGATTGTATTACTTAGACATTTTGTCGTATCTAGTTTTCTCCCACATTTGTCAAAATATACAAAATTGATCTACTTAACGTGGGCATTGGATTTGTGTCATTTTGAGCTCTAAATAAAAAGTTATAGACAATTTAGTGCAGACATATCAAGTTGATTGGCGAGTTATTATGATCATTCTAAACTGACCATTGAGCACATTAAGTAAAGGCTTATAAGAGAGGCATAAAGCATGGCATCACACAGTTTTGGATAGATGGCATTACTTGGAAACATTGTCGTATCAAGTTCTGCTTCGAATTTTGTCACAATATAGAAAATTGAACTACGTTAATGTGGGCATTGGATTCGTGTCATTCGGAGCTATAAATCAAAAGGTATGGACGATTTAGTGTAGACATTAAAAGTTGATCGGGCAGTTAAAATGATTGTTCTAAACTGATAATTGGTGCTCATTGAGTAAAAGCTTATAAATGAAAAATAATGCATGGCATCACGCAGTTCGAGATGGATTGGATTAATTGGATGCTTTGTCATATCTATTTCTGTCTCAAATTTTGTTACACTATAGAAAATTGAGCTAGCTTAACGTGGGCATTGGATTCGTGTCATTCTGAGCTCTAAATCAAAAGTTACAGAAGATTTAGTGCGGTCATGTCAAGTGGATCACCCAGTTAAAGTGATCATTCCATGCTGATCATTGGTGCTTATTGAGTAAAGGCTTATAAATGAAACATAATGCATGACATCATGCAGTTGGGATAGATTCGATTATTTGGATTTTGTATCTAGTTCTCTCTCAAATTTTGTTAAAATATAGAATATTGAACTAGCTTAATGCGGGCATTGGATTTGTGTCATTCTGAGCTCCAAATCCAAAGTTACGGACGATTTAGTGCGTACATTTCAAGTTGATGGCCAGTTAAAGTGATCATTCTAAATTGATCACGGGTCCTGATTGAGTAAAGGCTTATAAATGAAGGATAATCCATGGCATTACAGAGTTTCGGATATACTGGATTATGTATTTCTGTCTCCAATTTTGTTACACTATAAAAATTGAGTTAGCTTAACATGGGCATTGGATTCATGTGTTTCTGAGCTCTAAATCAAAAGTTACGGACGATTTAGTGCGGACATGTCAAATTTATCAGCCAATGAAAGTGAACATTCTAAACTGATCATTGGTGTTGATTGAGTAAAGTTTTATAAATGAAGAACAGTGTAGAAGATCAACCAGTTTTGGATAGATTGGATTAGTTGGATGCTTTTCCGTATCTATATCGGTCTCAACTTTTGTTACACTATAGAAAATTGAGCTAGTTTAATGTGGGCATTGGATTCGCGTCCTTCTGAGCTCTAAATCAAAAGTTACAGACAATTTAGTGCGGACATGTCAAGTTGATCAACCAGTTAAAGTGATCATTCTAAACTAATCAACGTTGCTCATTGAGTAAAGGCTTATAATTGAAGCATAATGCATGGCATCACACAGTTTAGAATAGATTGGATTACTTGCAAACTTTTTCGTATCTAGTTGTGTCTCAAATTTATCATAATATAGAAAATTGAACTAGCTTAATGTGGGCATTGCATTCGTGTCATTCTGAGCTATAAATCAAAAGTTATGGACTATATAATGCAGACTTGTCAAGTTGATCGGCCAGTTAAAATGATCATTCTAAATTGATCGTTTGTGCTAATTGAGTAAAATCTTATAAATGACAAATAATGCATGGCATGATGCAGTTCCGGATGTACTCGAGTAGTTGGAAGCTTTGTCGTATCTGTTTAAGTCTCAAATTTTGTCACAATATAGAAAATTGAGCTAGCTTAACGTGGGCATTGGATTCAGGTCATTTTTAGCTCTAATTCAAAAGTTACGGACAATTTGGTGCAAATATGTCAAGTTGATTGGCCAGTTAAAGTGATCATTCTAAACTGATCATTGGTGTTGTTTGAATAAAGGCTTATAAATGAAGCATAATGCATTGTATCACAAAGTTTTGGATAGATTGCATTACTTGGATGCTTTGTCATATCTATTTCTGTCTCTAATTTTGATACAGTGTAAAAAATTGAGTTAGCTTAATGTAGACATTGGATTTGTGTGTTTCTGAGCTCTAAATCAAAAGTTACGGGAGATTTAGAACGGACATGTCAAGCTGACCGGCGAGCTAAAATGATCATTGTAAACCGTTCATTGGTGCTCGCTAAGTAAAAAGCTTATAAATGAGGCATAAAGCATGGTATCACGCAGTTCGGGATTGATTGGATTACATCGACTCTTTGTCGTATCTACTTCTATTTCAAATTTTGTCACAATATAGAAAATTGAATTAGGTTAATGTTGGCTTGGGATTCGTGTCATTCTGAGCTATAAATCAAAAGTTATGGAGGATTTAGTGCAGACATGACAAGTTGATCGTCCAGTTAAAATGATCATTGTAAACTGATCAATTGTTCTCATTAAGTAAAAGCTTATAAAAGAAAAGTAATGCATGATATCACACAGTTTGGGATGGACTAGATTACTTGGATGCTTTGTCATATCTATTTCTGTCTCAAATTTTGTCACAATATAGAAAATTGAGCTAGCTTAATGTGGGCATTGGATTCGTGTCATATTGAGCTCTAAATAAAAAGTTATGGACGATTTAGTGCGGACATGTCAAGTTGATCGGCCAGTTAAAGTGATCATTCTAAATTGATCATTGGTGCTCATTAAGTAAAGGCTTATAAACGAAGCATAATGCATGGCATCACATAGTTTTAGATATATTGGATTACTTGAACGCTTTGTCATATCTATTTCTGTGTCAAATTTTGTTACGTTATAGAAAATTGAGCTAGCTTAACGTGAGCATTGGATTCGTGTTTTCGGAGCTCTAAATCAAAAGTTACAGATGATTTAGTGCGGGCATGTCAAGGTTATCGGCGAGTTAAAATGATCATTCTAAACGATTATTGGTGCTCAATAAGTAATTGCTTATAAATGAGGCCTAAAGTATGGTATCACGCATTTTAGGATAGATTAGATTACTTAGACGCTTTGACGTATCTAATTCTGTTTCAAATTTGGTCACAATATAGAAAATTGAACTACCTTAATTTGGACATTGGAATCGCGTCATTCTAAGCTACAAAAAATAGTTATGGACAATTTTGGTGAAGACATGACAAATTGATCGCCCAGTTAAAATGATGATTTTAAACAGATCTTTAGTGCTAATTTATAAGCCTTTACATAATGTGCACCAATGATCAGTTTAGGATGATCACTTTAACTGCGCGATCAGTTTAACTGGCCAATCAACTTTATATGTCCGCACTAAATTGTCCATAACTTTTGAATTAGAGCTCTGAATGACACGAATCCAATACCCACGATAAGCTAGTTCAATTTTCTATAGTGTAACAATATTTGAAACATATATAGATACGACAAAACGTCCCAGTAGTGCAATCTATCCAAAATGTGTGATGACATGCTTATGCTTCATTTATAAGCCTTTACTCAATGAGCACCAATGATCAATTTAGAATGATCACTTTAACTGCACGATCAACTTGACATGTCCGCACTAAATTGTTCATAACTTTTGATTAAGAGCTCTGAATGACACAGATCCAATTGCCACATTAAGCTAGCTCAATTTTCTATATTTTAACTGAATTTGAGACAGAAATAGAGACCAAAAAGCACCCAAGCAATCCAATTTATCCAAACTGCTTGATGTCATGCATTATACTTCTTTTATACGCCTTTACTTAATGAACACCAATGATCAGTTTAGAATGATCACTTTAACTCACCGATCAACATGATATGTCTGCACTAAATCATCAGTAACTTGTGATTTAAAGATCCGAATGACACAAATTCAATGCCCACGTTAAGCTAGCTCAATTTTCTATATTTTGACATAATTTGATACAGAAATAGAGACTACAAAGCGCCCAAGTAATCCAATCTATCCAAAGTGCTAGATGCCATGCATTATGCTTCATTTATAAGCATTTACTTAATTAGCATCAATTATCAGTTTAGAATGATCACTTGAACTGGCCGATAACTTTCATATGTCTGCACTAAATTGCATGTAACCTTTGATTTAGAGCTCTGAATGACACGAATCCAATGCCCACGGTAAGCTAGTTTAACTTTCTATATTGTGACAAAGTTTGAGACAGAAATAGATAAGACAAAGCGTCCAAGTAATCCAATCTATCCCAAACTGTGTGATGCCATGCATTATTTTTATTTATAAGCTTTTACTCAATGAGCACCAATGATAAGTTTAAAATGAACATTTTAACTCGCCGATCAACTTGTCATGTCTTCACTAAATCATCCATAACTTTTGACTTATTGCTCCGAATGACACGAATCCAATACCCACATTAAGCTAGTTCAATTTTCTATATTGTGACAAAGTTTGAGACAGAACTAGATACAACAAAGCGTCCAAGTAATCTAATCAATCCAAAACTGTATGATGCCATGCATTATGCTTCATTTATAAGCTTTTACTCAATGAGCACCAATGATCCGTTTAGAATGATCACTTTAACTGGCCGATCGACTTTACATGTCTGCACTAAATCGTCTGTGACTTTTTATTTTGGAGCGTAGAATGACACGAATCGAATGCCCACATTAAACTAGCTCAAATTTCTATATTTTGACAAAATTTGAGACAGAACTAGAGACGATAAAGTGTCCAACTAATCCAATCTATCCAAAACTGTGTGATGCCATGCATTATGCTTCATATATAGGCCATTACTCAATGGGCACCAATGATCAGTTTAGAATTATCATATTAACTGAGCGATCAACTTGACATGTCCGCACTAAATCGTCCGTCACTTTGGTTTTGGGCTCAGAATGACACGAATCAAGTGCCCATGTTAAGCAAAATTTGAGAGAGAAATAGATATGAACAAGCATCCAAGTAATCAAATCTATCCAAAACATTGTGATGCCATGCATTATGCTTCATTTGTAAGGCTTTACTCAATATACACCAATGATCAATTTAGAGTGATGAATTTAACTGGCCGATCAACTATACATGTCTGCACTAAATCGTCCTTAGCTTTTGATTTAAAGCTTAGAATGACACGAATAGAATGCGTAAGTTAAGCTAGCTCAATTTCTATATTGTGACAATATTTGAGACTGAAATAGATACGACAGAGCATCCAAGTAATTTAATCCATCCCAAATTGCGTGATGCCAGGCATTATTTTTCATTTACAAGCTTTTCCTCAATGAGCACCAATGATCAGTTTTGAATAATCATATTAACTGGGCGATGAACTTGACATGTCCACACTAAAGCGTCCATAACTTTTGATTTTGAACTCAAAATGACACGAATCAAGTTCCCACGTTAAGCTAGCTCAATTTTTAATATTGTAACAAAATTTCAGATAGAAATAGATACGACAAAGCGTACAAATAATCCAATCTATCCAGAACAGTGTGATGCCTTGCATTATGCTTCATTTATAAGCCTTTACTCAATGAGCACCAATGATCAGTTTAGAATGATGAATTAGCTGGCCGTTCAACTTGACATGTCCTCACTAAATCGTCCATATCTTTTGATTTTAACTCAAAATGACATGAATCCAATGCTCACGTTAAGCTAGCCTAATTTCTATATCATTACAAAATTTGAGACAGAAATAGAGACGACCAAGCGTCCAAGTAATCAAATCTATACCAAACTGCATGATGCCATGCTTTATATTTGATTTATAAGCCTTTACGTAATGTGCACCAATGATAAGTTTAGAATGATCACTTTAACTGGGCTGTCAACTTAATATGTCCGCACTAAATCGTCCGTAACTTTTGAATTAGAGCTCTGAATGACACGAATCCAATACCCACGTTAAGCTACCTCAATGTTCTATACTGTAACAATATTTGAAACATAAATAGATATGACAAAGCATTCAAGAATCCAATCTATCTAAAACTGTCTGATGACATGAATTATGTTTCATTTATAAGCCTTTACTCAATGAGCACCAATGATCAATTTAACTGGACGACCAACTTGACATGTCCGCACTAATCGTCCATAACTTTTGGTTTAGAGCTATGAATGACACAAATCCAATTCCCAGGTTAAGCGCCCAAGTAATCCAATCTATCCAAACTGCTTGATGTCATGCATTATGCTTCATTTATAAGCCTTTACTTAATGAGCACCAATGATCAATTTAGAATGATCACATTAATTGGCCAATCAACTTGATATGTCCGCACTTAATCGTCCATAACTTTTGATTTAGAGCTCAGAATGATACGAATCAAGTGTCCATTTTAAACTAGGTCAATTTTCTATATTGTGGCAAAATTTGAGATAGAAATAGATACGACAAAGCGTCCAAGTAATCCAATCCATAAAAAACTGCGTGATGCCATGCATTATTTTTCATTATAAGCTTTTACTCAGTGAGCACTAAATTGTAACTAAATGATAATTTTAACTGGCCGATGACTTTGTCATGTCAGCACTAAATTGTCCATAACTTTTGATTTAGAGCTCAGAATGACACGAATGCAATGCCCACGTTAAGCTAGCTCAATTTCTATATCGTAAAAAATTTGAGACAGAAATAGATGCCATGCATTATGCTTCATTTCTAAGCCTTTACTTAATGAGCCTCAATCATCAGTTTAAAATGATCACTTTAACTGGCCGATCAATTTGACATGAACGAACTAAATCATCCGTAACTTTTGAATTAGAGGTTTGGATGACACGAATCAAATGCCCACGTTAAGCTAGCTAAATTTTTTATATTGTGACAAAATTTAAGATAGAACTAGTTACGATAAAGCGTCCAAGTAATCCAATCTATCCAAAACTGTGTGATGTCATGCAATATGCTTCATTTATAAGCCTTTACTCAATGAGCACCAATGATCATTTTAGAATGATCACTTTAACTGGCCGATCAACTTGACATGTCCACACTAATCATCCGAAACTTTTGATTTTGATCTCAGAATTACACAAATCCAATGCCCACGTTAAGCTAGCTCAATTTTCTATATTTTGAAAAAATGTGAGACAGATATAGAGCCGAGAAGGCGTCCAATTAATCCAATCTATCCAAAACTGTGTGATACCATGCATTATAATTCATTTATAAGTCTTTACTCAATGAGCACCAATGATCACTTTAGAATGACCACTTTATCTGATTGATCAACTTGACATGTCCGGATTTTATCGTCCGAAACATTTGATTTATACCTCAAAACACATGAATCCAATGAGCACCAATGATCATTTTAAGCTATTATTTAATGACCACCAATGATCATTTTAGAATGATCACTTTAACTGGCCGATCAACTTCACATGTACGCACTAAATCATCTGTAACTTTTGATTTAGAGCTCAGAATGACACGAATCCAATGCCCACGTTAAGCTAGCTCAAGTTTTCTGTATTTTGATAAAATTTTGAGTCAGAAATAGAGACGACAAAACGTCCAAGTAATACAATCTATCCCAATATGCTTGATTTCATGCTTTAATGAGCATCAATGATCAATTTAGAATGATCATTTTAACAGGCCGATCAAATCGACATGTCCGCACTAAATCCTCTGTAACTTTTCATCTATAGCTCAAAAACACACGAATCCAATGTCCATGTTAATGTAGCTCAAATTTTCATATAATGTAACAAAATTGGAAACCAAAATAGTGACGACAATAAGTCCAAGTAACCCAATATATCCCAAAATGTGTGATGCCATGCTTTACTTCATTGACAAGCCTTTACTTAATGAGCAACATTGATCAGTTTAGAATGATCACTTTAACTCGCCGATCAACTCTACATGTACGCACTACATCGTCCGTAATTTTTGATTTAGAGCTTAGAAACACATGAATCCAATACCCACGTTAAGCTAGTTCAATTTTCTATAATGTAACAAGATTTGAGACAGAAATAGATTCCAAAAAGGGTCCAAATAATCCAATCTATCTAAAAATGTGTGATGTCATGCATTATGCTTCATTTATATGCCTTTACTCAATGAGCACTAATGATCAGTTTAGAAAAACTTTAACTGGCCAATCATTTGACATGTCTACACTAAATCATCCATAACTTTTGATCTAGAGTTCACAATGACACGAATCCAATGCCAACGTTGAGCTAGCTAAATTCTCTAACTTTTGACAAAATGTGAGACAGAAATAGGGACGACAAAGCTTCCAAGTAATCCAATGTATCCCAAATGGCTTGATGCCATGCATTATGCTTCATTTATAAGCCTTTATTTAATGAGCACCAATGATCAGTTTAGAATGATCACTTTAAATAGCCCATCAACTCGACATGTCTGCAAGAAATTGTTCGTAACTTTTGATTTAGAGCTCGGAATGACACGAATCCAATGCATACATTAAGCAAGCTCAATTTTCTATATTTTGACAAAATTTGAGAGAGAAATAGAGACGACAAAGCGTCCAAGTAATCCAATCTATCCAAACTGCTTGATACCATGCATTACGCTTCATCTATAAGTATTTATTTTATGAGAACCAATGATCAGTTTAGAATGATGACTTTAACAGGCCCATCAACTTGACATGTCCACACTAAATCACCCGTAACTTTTGATTTAGAGCTTACAAACACATGAATCCAATGCCCACGTTAAGCTAGCTCAATTTTCGATATTGTAACAATATTTGAGACGGAAATAGATACGACAACGTGTCCAAGTAATCCAATCCATCCCAAACTGTGTGATGCCTTTCTTTGGGCTTTATTTATAAGTCTTTACTTAATGAGCACCAATGAACAGTTTTGAATGATCACTTTAACTAGCCGATCAACTTGACATGTACGCACTAAATTGTCCGTAACTTTTGATTTAGAGCTCAGAAACACACGAATCAAATGCCCACGTTAAGCTAGCTCAATTTTCTGTATTGTAACAAAATTTGAAACAGAAACAGAGACGACAAAGCGTCCAAGTAACCCGATCTATCCCAAAATGCATGATGCCATGCTTTATGCTTTGCCTTTACTTAATGAGCAACATTGATCTGTTGAGAATGATCACTTTAAATGGCCGATCAAATCTACATGTACGCACTATATCGTCCGTAACTTTTGATTTATAGCTTCGAAACACATGAATCCAATGCCCACGTTAAGCTAGCTTAATTTTCTATATTGTAACAAGATTTGAGAGACAAATAGATACGAAAATGTGTCCGAGTAATCCAACCTATCCAAAACTGTGTGATGCCGTGCATTATGCTTCATTTGTTTAATGAGCACCAATGAACACTTTTGAATGATCACTTTAACTAGCCGATCAACTTGACATGTACGCACTAAATTGTCCGTAACTTTTGATTTAGAGCTCAGAAACACACGAATCAAATGCCCATGTTAAGCTAGCTCAATTTTCTATATTGTAACAAAATTTGAAACAGAAACAGAGACGACAAAGCGTCCAAGTAACCCGATCTATCCCAAAATGCATGATGCCATGCTTTATGCTTTGCCTTTACTTAATGAGCAACATTGATCTGTTGAGAATGATCACTTTAAATGGCCGATCAACTCTACATGTACGCACTATATCGTTCGTAACTTTTGATTTATAGCTTCGAAACACATGAATCCAATGCCCACGTTAAGCTAGCTTAATTTTCTATATTGTAACAAGATTTGAGAGACAAATAGATACGAAAATGTGTCCGAGTAATCCAACCTATCCAAAACTGTGTGATGCCATGCATTATGCTTCATTTGTTTAATGAGCACCATTGATCAGTTTAGAATGTTCACTTTTACTGGCCGGTCAACTTGACGTATCCTTACTAAATCGTGTGTAACGTTTGATTTAGAGTTCAAAATGACACGAATCAAGTGCCCACATTAATCTAGCTCAATTTTCTATATTGTGACAAATTTTTAGATATAAATAGATACGACAAAGCATTCAAGTAATCCAATCCGTCCCAAACTGCGTGATGCCATGCATTATTTTTCATTTATAATCTTTTACTCAATGAGCACCAATGATAAGTTAGAATGATAATTTTAACTGGTCGATCATTTTGTCATGTCGACACTAAATTATCCACATCTTTTGATTTATAGCTCAAAATGATACGAATCCAGTGCCCACATTAAGCTAGTTCAATTTTCTATATTTGAGACAGAACTATAGTACGACAAAGCGTCCAAGTAATCCAATCTATGCAAAAATGTGTGAAGCCATGCATTAAACTTCATTTATAAGCCTTTACTTAATGAGTAACAATGATCAGTTTCGAATGTTCACTTTAACTAGCCGATCAACTTGACATATCCGCACTAAATCGTCCATAAGTTTTGATTTAGAGCTCAGAATGACACGAATCCAATGCCCACGTTAAACTTGCTCAATTTTCTACATTGAATCAAAATTTGAGACTGAAATAGACACGGCAGAGCATCAAAATAATCCAATCTATCCAAAACTATGTCATACCATGCATTATGCTCCATTTATACCCCTTTACTCAATGAGCACCAATGATCAGTTTAGAATAATCATATTAACTGGCCGATCCACTTTACATGTACGTACTAAATCGTCCATTTCTTTTGATTTTGAGCTCCGAATGACACGAATACCATGGCCACGATAATCTAGATAAATATTCTATAATTCGACAAAATTTGAGACAGAAGTAAGGACGACAAAACGTCCAAGTAATCCAATCTATCCCAAACTGCGTGATGTCATGCATTATGCTTCATTTATAAGCCTTTACTCAATGAGCACCAATGATCATTTTAGAATAATCATATTAACTGGCCGATCAACTTGACACATGTCCGCACTAAATCGTCTGTAATTTTTGTTTTAGAGCTCAGAATAACACGAAACCAATGCCTACGTTAAGCTAGATCAGTTTTCTATATTTTAAAAAACTTTTCTATATGTGACAAAATTTGAGACATAAATAGATTTGACAAAGCGTCCATGTAACCCAATCTATCCAAAATTGTTTGATTCCATGCATTATGCTTCATTTATAAGCCTTTACTTAATTAGCACCAATGATCGGTTTAGAATGATCATTTTAACTGGCCAATCCACTAGACATGTCCGCACTAAATCGTCTGTAACTTGTGAGTTAGATCTCATAATGACACGAATCAAATGCCCACGTTAAGCAATCTCAATTTTTGATATTATGACAAAATTTTAGACAGAAATAGATACGAAAAGGCGTACAAGTAATCCAGTCTATCCCAAATTACGTGATGCCATGCATTATTGATCATTTATAAGCTTTTACTCAATGAGCACCAACTATCTGTTTAGAATGATCATTTTAACTAGCCGATCAACTTGACATGTCGGCACTATATCATCCATAACTTTTCATTTGTAGGTTAGAATGACACAAATCCAATGCCCACATTAAGTTAGTTCAATTTTCTATATTGTGACGAAATTTGATATAGAACTAGATACGACAAAGCATCCAAGTAATCTAATCTATCCCAACATGCGTGATGCCATGCATTATGCTTCATTTATAAGTCATTACTCAATCAGCAGCAATGATCAGTTTAGAATGATCACGTTAACTAGCCGATCAACTTGACATTTCTGCACTAAATCGTCTGTAACTTTTGATTTAGAGCTGAGAATGACACGAATTAAATGCCCTCGTTAACCTAGCTCAATTTTCTATATTGTGACAAACATAGAGACAGAAATAGATATGACAAAGCGTCCAAGTAATCCAATCCTTCCCAAACTGTGAGATGCCATGCATTATTTTCATTTATCAATGAGCACCAATGATCAGTTTAGAATGATAATTTTACACGCCGATCAACTTGTCATGTCTGCACTAGATCTTCCATTTTTTTATTTATAGCTTTGAATGACACGAATCCAATGCCCACATTAAGCTAGTTCAATTTTCTATATTTTGACAAAATTTGAAATAGAACTAGATATGACAAAGCGTCAAAATAATTCAATCTATCCCAAACTGCTTGATGCCATCCTTTATGGCTCATTTATGAGCCTTTACTTAATGAGCACCAAGGATCAATTTATAATGATCATTTTAACTCTCAGATCAACTTAAAATGTCTACACTAAATCGCCAGTAACTTTTAATTTAGATCTCAGAAACACACGAATCCAATGCCAACGTTAAGCTAGCTCAATTTTCTATAGTGTAAAAAAATTCGAGAGCAAAATTGATGCGACAAAGCATCCAATTAATCCAATCTATCCCAAAATGCGTGATACTATGCATTATGCTTAATTTATAAGCGTTTACTCAATCAGCACCAATGATCAGTTTAGAATGACCATTTTCATTGGCCCATCAACTTGACATGTCTGCACTAAATCATCCGTAACTTTTGATATAGAGCTTAGAATGATATGAATGCCTAGATTAACCTAGTTCAATTTTCTATATTGTGACAAAATTTGATATAGAACTAAATACGACAAAGCGTCCAAGTAATCCAATCTTTCCCAAACTATATCATTCCATGCATTATGCTTCATTTATAAGCCTTTACTTATTCAGCACCAATGATCAGTTTAGAATGATGACTTAAGCTGGCCGATCAATTTGACATGTATGCACTAAATCGTTCGTAACTTTTGATTTAGAGCTCAGAAACACATGAATTAAATGCCCATGTTAAGCAAACTCAATTTTTTATATTGTGACAGAAATAGATATGACAAAGCGTGCAAGTAATCCAATCCTTCCCAAACTGCGTGATGCCATGCATTATTTTCATTTATAAGCTTTTACTCAAATCAGCGCCAATGATCAGTTTAGAATGATAATTTTAACTGGCCGATCAACTTGTCATGAGTTCACTAAATCGTCCATTACGTTTGATTTATAGCTCCAAATGACACGAATCCAATGTCCACATTAAGCTAGTTCAATTTTCTGTATTGTGCCAAAATTTAAAACAGAAATAGATACGACAAAGCATCATAGTAATCCAATCTATCCCAAATTGCGTGATTCCATTCTTTATGTCTCATTTGTAAGCCTTTACTTAATGAGAACCAACGATCAGTTTAAAATAATCATTTTGACTGGCCGATCAACTTGACATCTCTGCACTATATCGTCCATAATGTTTTATTTAGAGCTCAGAAACACATGAATCGAAAGCCCAGACTAAGCTAGCTCAATTTCCTATATTGTAACAGAATTTGAGACATGAATAGATACGACAAAGAATCCAAGTAATCAAATCTATCCCAAACTGCATGATGCCATGCATTATTTTTCATTTACAAGCTGTTACTCAATGAGCGTTTTAAACTGACCGATCAACTTAACATGTCCGCACTAAATTTTCTGCACTAAATCGTATGTAACGTTTTATTTAGAGCTCAGAATGACACGAATCCAATGCTTACGTTAAGCTAGCTCAAATTTTTCTATATAGAAATAATGTTTTCTATATGTGACAAAGTTTTGAGACAGAATTAGATATGACAAATTGTCCAAGTAGTCCAATCCTTCCTCAACTCCGTGATGCCATGCATTATTTTTCATTTATAAAATTTTACTCAATGAGCACCAATGATCAGTTTAGAATGATCATTTCAACTGGACAATGAACTTGTAATGTATGCACTAAATCGTCCATTACTTTTGATTTCTAGCTCGGAATGACATGTATCCAATGCCTACATTAAGCTAGTTCAAATTTTGAAACATAACTAGATACGACAAAGCATCAAAGTAATCCAATCTATCCCAAACTGTGTGATGCCATGCTTTATACCTTATTTATAAGCCTTTACTTAATGAGCACTAATAATCAGTTTAAAATTATCATTTTAACTCGCCGATCAACTATGTCTGCACTAAATCATCTGTAACTTTTTATTTAGAGCTCAGAAAGACATGAATCCAATGCCCACATTAAGCTAGCTCAATTTTCTATAGTCTAACAAAATTTGAGACAAAAAATAGATACCACAAAGCGTCCAAGTAATCCAATCTATCCAAAACTGGTTAATGCTATGCATTATACTTCATTTATAAGCGTTTACTCAATCAGCACCAATGATGAGTTTAGAATGATCACTTTCACTGGCCGATTAACTTGACATGTCCGTACTAAATCATCCTTAAATTTTGATTTAGAGATCAGAATGACACGAATCCAATGCTTACGTTAAGCTAGTTCAATTTTCTGTATTGTGGGAAAATTTAAAACAGAAATAGATACGATAAAGCATCATAGTAATCCAATCTATCCCAAACTACGTGATTCCATTCTTTATGTCTCATTTATAATCCTTTACTTAATGAGAACCAACGATCAGTTTAAAATAATCATTTGGACTGGCTGATCAACTTGACATGTCTACACTATATCGTCCATAAATTTTAATTTATAGCTTAGGAACACATGAATCGAAAGCCCACACTAAGCTAGCTCAGTTTCTTATATTGTAACAGAATTTGAGACATGAATAGATACGACAAAGCGTCCAAGTAATCAAATCTATCCCAAACTGTGTGATGCCATGCATTATTTTTCATTTACAAGCTGTTACTCAACGAGCACCTATGATCAGTTTAAAATGATCATTTTAACTGACCGATCAACTTGACATGTCCGCACTAAATTTTATGCACTAAATCGTCCGTAACCTTTTATTTAGAGCTCATAATGACACGAATCCAATGCTTATGTTAAGCTTGCTCAATTTTCTATATGTGACAAAGTTTTGAGACAGAATTAGATACGACAAATCATCCAAGTAATCCAATCCTTCCTCAACTCCGTGATGCCAAGCATTATTTTTCATTTATAAAATTTTACTCAATGAGCACCAATGATCAGTTTAGAATGATCATTTCAACTGGACAATGAACTTGTCATGTATGCACTAAATCGTCCATTACTTTTGATTTATAGCTCGGAATGACATGTATCCAATGCCTACATTAAGCTAGTTCAAATTTTGAAACAGAACTAGATATGACAAAGCATCAAAGTAATCCAATCTATCGCAAACTGTGTGCTGCCATGCTTTATACCTTATTTATAAGCCTTTACTTAATGAGCACCAATAATCAGTTTAAAATAATCATTTTAACTCGCCGATCAACTATGTCAGCACTATATCATCTTTAACTTTTTATTTAGAGCTCAGAAAGACATGAATCCAATGCCCACGCTAAGCTAGCTCAATTTTCTATAGTCTAACAAAATTTGAGACAAAAATAGATACCACAAAGCATCCAAGTAATCCAATCTATCCAAAACTGGTTGATGCTATGCATTATACTTCATTTATTAGCGTTTACTCAATCAGCACCAATGATGAGTTTGGAATGATCACTTTCACTGGCCGATGAACTTGACATGTCCGTACTAAATCATCCTTAAATTTTTATTTAGAGCTCAGAATAACACGAATCCAATGCTTACGTTAAGCTAGTTCAATTTTCTGTATTGTGGGAAAATTTAAAACAGAAATAGATACGACAAAGCATCATAGTAATCCAATCTATCCCAAACTACGTGATTCCATTCTCTATGTCTTATTTATATTCCTTTACTTAATGAGAACCAACGATTAGTTTAAAATAATCATTTTGACTGGCAGATCAACTTGACATGTCTACACTATATCGTCCATAATTTTTAATTTATAGCTCAGAAACACATGAATCGAAAGCCCACACTAAGCTAGCTCAATTTCCTACATTGTAACAGAATTTGGGACATGAATAGATACGACAAAGCGTCCAAGTAATCAAATCTATCCCAAACTGCATGATGCCATGTATTATTTTTCATTTACAAGCTGCTACTCAACGAGCACCAATGATCAGTTTAAAATGATCATTTTAACTGACCGATCAACTTGACATGTCCGCACTAAATTTTATGCACTAAATTGTCCGTAACCTTTTATTTGGAGCTCAGAATGACACGAATCCAATGCTTACGTTAAGCTAACTCAATTTTCTATATGTGACAAAGTTTTGAGACAGAATTAGATACGACAAATCATCCAAGTAATTCAATCCTTCCTCAACTCCGTGATGCCAAGCATTATTTTTCATTTATAAAATTTTACTCAATGAGCACCAATGATCAGTTTAGAATGATCATTTCAACTGGACAATGAACTTGTCATGTATGCACTAAATCGTCCATTACTTTTGATTTATAGCTCGGAATGACATGTATCCAATGCCTACATTAAGCTAGTTCAATTTTTTATATTGTGACAAAATTTAAAACAGAACTAGATACGACAAACCATCAAAGTAATCCAATCTATCCCAAACTGTGTGATGCATGCTTTATGCCTCATTTATAAGCTTTTATTTAATGAGCACCAATAATCAGTTTAGAATTATCATTTTAACTCGCTGATCAACTATGTCAGCACTAAATCATCTGTAACTTTTTATTTAGAGCTCAGAAAGACATGAATCCAATGCCCACGTTCAGCTAGCTCAATGTTCTATAGTCTAACAAAATTTGAGACAAAATAGATACCACAAAGCGTCCAAGTAATCCAATCTATCCAAAACTGGTTGATGCTATGCATTATACTTCATTTATAAGCGTTTACTCAATCAGCACCAATGATGAGTTTAGAATGATCACTTTCACTGGCCGATGAACTTGACATGTCCGCACAAAAGCATCCTTAACTTTTGATTTAGTGCTCAGAATGACACGAATCCAATGCTTACGTTAAGCTAGCTCAATTTTCTATATTGTGAAAAAATTTGAGATAGTAACAGATTTGACAAAGCGTTGAGGTAATCTAGTAAATCCGAAACTGTGTGATGCCATGTATTGTTCTTCATTTATAAGCTTTTTCTTAATGACCACAACCGATCAGTTTAGAATGATCATTTTAACTGGCCGGTCAACTTGACATTTCTGCACTAAATCGTCCATTTATAGCTCAGAATGACACGAATCGAATTCCCACATTAAGCTAGGTCAATTTTCTATGTTGTGACAAAATTTGAAACAAAGCTAGATATGACAAATCGTCCATGTAATCCAATCTATCTCAAACTGCGTGATGCCATGCTTTATGCCTCATTTATAAGCCTTTACTTAATGAGCAGCAATGATCAGTCTAGAACGAGCATTTTAACTCGCTGATCAACTTGACATGTCTGCACTAAATCGTCCGTAAATTTTGATTTAGAGCTCAGAAACAGACGAATCCAATGCCCACGTTAAGCTAGCTTAATTTTCTAAAGTGTAATAAAATTTGAGACAGAAATAGATACGACAAAGCGTCCAAGTAATCCAGTGCATCCCAAACTGCATGATGCCATGGATTATTCTTCATTTATAAGCTTTTACTCAATGAGCACCAACGATTAGTTTAGAATGATCATTTTAACTGGTCGATCAACTTATCATCTATAATTTTTGATTTATATGTCAAAATAACACGAATCAGTTGCTCACATTAAGCTAGTTCTGATTTCTATATTGTGACAAAATTGGAGACATAACTAGATACGACAAAGCGTAAAAGTAATACAATCTATCCCAAACTGCGTGATTCCATGCATTATTCAACGAGCACCAATGATCAGTTTAGAATGATCACTTTAACTGGCTGATGAACTTGACTTGTCCGCACTTAATCATCTATAACTTTTGATTTAGAGCTCGGAATGACACGAATCCAATGTTTACGTTAAGCTAGCTAAATCTTCTATATTGTGATAAAATTTGAGACCAAAATATATACAACAAAGCATCCAAGTAATCCAGTCAATCCAAAACTCCGTGATGCCATGCATTATTCTTCATTTATAATCTTTTACTCAATGATCACCAACGATAAGTTTAGAATGATCATTTTAACTGGCCGATCAAACTAAAATCTTTGCACTAAATCGTCAATAACTTTTTATTTAAAGCTCAGAATGACATGAATCGAATGCCCACATTAAGCTAATTCAATTTTCTGTGTTGTGATGAAATTTGAAACAAAACTAGATACGAAAAAGCGTCCAAGTAATCCAATCTATTCCAAAATGTGTGATGCCATGCTTTATGCCTCATTTATTATCCTTTACTTAATGAACACTAATGATCAGTTTAGAATGATCATTTTAACTCACTGATCAACTTGACATGTCCGCACTAAAACATCCATAACTTTTTTATTTTGGAGCTCAAAATGGCACGAATTTAATGCCTACGTTAAGCTACTTCAATTTTCTATATTGTGACAAAATTTCAGACACAACTAGATACGAAAAAGCGTCCAACTAATCCAATCTATCCCAAACTGTGTGATGCCATGCATTATGCTTCATTTTAAGCCTTTACTCAATGAGCACCGTCTATCAGTTTAGAATAATCATATCAACTGGCCGATCAACTTGACATGACCACACTAAATCGTCCGTAACTTTTGATTTAGAGCACAAAATGACACGAATCCAATGCCAATGATAAGCAAGCTCAATTTTCTATATGTTGACAAAATTTGAGACTGAAATAGATACGACAAAGCGTCCAAGTAATCCAATCTATCCCAAACAGCATGATGCCTTGCATTATGCTTCATTCATAAGTTTTTACACAATCAGCACCAATGATCACTTTAACTGGCCGATCAACTTGACGTGTCCGCACTAAATGATCCTTAACTTTTGATTTAGAGCTCAGAATGAGACAAATCCAATGCCCATGTTAAGCTAGCTCAATTTTCTATATTGTAACAAAATTCGAGACATAAATAGATACGACAAAGCATCCAAGTAATCCAATCTATCCAAACTGTGTGATGCCATGCGTTATGCTTCATTTGTAAGCCTTTACTTAATGAGCACCAATGATGATTTTAGAATAATCACATTAACAGGCCGATCAAACTAACATCTATGCACTAAATCGTCAATAACTTTTGAATCAAATGCCCACATTAAGCTAATTCAATTTTCTATGTTGTGATAAAATTTGAAACAAAACTAGCGTCCAAGTAATCCAATCTATTCCAAACTGTGTGATGCCATGCTTTATGCCTCATTTATTATCCTTTACTTAATGAACACCAATGATCAGTTTAGAATGATCATTTTAACTCACTGATCAACTTGACATGTCCGCACTAAAACATCCATAACTTTTTTATTTTGGAGCTCAAAATGACACGAATTTAATGCCCACGTTAAGCTACTTCACCTTTCTATATTGTGAAAAAATTTCAGACAGAACTAGATACGAAAAAGCGTCCAAGTAATCCAATCTATCCCAAACTGTGTGATGCCATGCATTATGCTTCATTTTAAGCCTTTACTCAATGAGCACCCTCGATCAGTTTAGAATAATCATATCAACTGGCCGATCAACTTGACATGACCACACTAAATCGTCCGTAACTTTTGATTTATAGCACAAAATGACACGAATCCAATGCCAATGATAAGCAAGCTCAATTTTCTATATTTTGACAAAATTTGAGACCGAAATAGATACGACAAAGCGTCCAAGTAATCCAATCTATCCCACAAGCGTGATTACATGCATTATCTTCATTTATAAGTTTTTACTCAATCAGCACCAATGATCACTTTAACTGGCCGATCAACTTGACATGTCCGCACTAAATGATCCTTAACTTTTGATTTAGAGCTCAGAATGAGACAAATCTAATGCCGATGTTAAGCTAGATCAATTTTCTATACTGTAACAAAATTCGAGACATAAATAGACACGACAAAGCATCCAAGTAATCCAATCTATCCAAACTGTGTGATGCCATGCGTTATGCTTCATTTGTAAGCCTTTACTTAATGAGCACCAATGATGATTTTAGAATAATCACATTAACAGGCCGATCAGCTTGACATGTGCGCACTAAATTTTCCATAACTTTTGATTTAGAGATCAGAATGACAAGAATCCAATGCCCATGTTTATAAGCTAGCTCAATTTTCTATAACGTGACAAAATTTGAGACAGAAATAGATACGACAAAGCATCCAAGTAATCGAATCCATCCCAAACAGCGTGATGTCATACATTAATTTTCATTTATAAGCTTTTACTCAATGTGTACCAAGGATAAGTTTAGAATGATCATTTTAACGGGCCGGTCAACTTAGAATGTCCGCACTAAATCATTCGTAACTTTTGATTTGGAGCTCAGAATGACACAAATTCTATGCCCACGTTAAAATAGCTGAATTTTCTATACTGACAAAAAATTTGAGACCGAAATAGTTACGATAAGGAGTCCAAGAAATATAATCTATCCAAAACTGTGTGATGCCATACATTATGCTTCATTTATAAGTCTTTACTTAATGAGAACGAATGATCAGTTTAGAATGATCACTTTAACTGGCCGATCATCTTGACATGTCCGCAATAAATCATCCGTATAGCTCAGAATGCCACGAATCGAATGCCCATGTTAAGATAGCTCAATTTTCTATATTATGACAAAATTTGAGATAGAAATAGATACGACAAAGCATCCAAGTAATACAATCTATCCCAAACTCTGTGATGACATGCATTATTTTTCATTTATAAGCTTTTAGTCAATGAGCACCAATGATCAGTTTATAATGATCATTTTAACGGGCCGATCAACTTGTCATGTCTGATCTAAATCGTTCATAACTTTTGATTTAAAACTCAGAAAGACACAAATCCAATGCCCACATTAAGCTAGATTAATTTTCTATAGTGTGACAAAAATGGAAACAGAACTAGATACGACAAAGCGTCCAAGTAATCCAATCTATCTCAAATTGTATGATGCCATTCTTTATGCCTCATTTATTAGCCTTTACTTAATGTGCACCAATGATCAGTTTAGAATGAAAATTTTAACTCGCCGATCAACTTAACATATCCGCAATAAATCGTCCGTAACTTTTGATTTCGGGCTCAGAAACACACGAATCTATTGCCACGTTAAGCTAGCTGAATTTTCTATAGTGTAACAAAATTTGAGATAGAAATAGATATGACAAAACCATCCAAGTTATCCAATCTATCCAAAACTGTGTGATGCCATGCATTATGCTCCATTTACAAGCCTTTACTCAATGAGCAACAATGATCAGTTTAGAATGATCACTTTAACTGGCTGATCAACTTGACATGTCTACACTATATCGTCCATAACTTTTTATTTAGAGCTCAGAATGACACAAATCCAATGCCTCACATTAAGCTATATCAATTTTCTATATTGTGATAAAATTTGAGATATAAATATATACGACAAAACGTCCAACTAAGCCAATCTAGCCCAAACTGTGTGATGCCATGCATTATGCTTCATTTATATGCCTTTACTCAATGAGCAGCAATGATCAGGTTAGAATGATATTTTCAACTAGCCAAACAACTTGTCATATCTGCACTAAATCGTCCATAACTTTTGATTTATAGCTCAGAATGACACGAATCCAATGCCCACATTAAGCTAGTTTAATTTTCTATATTGTGACAAAATTTGAAACAGAATTAGATACGACAAAGCATCCAAGTAATCCAATCTATCCCAAACTACGTGATGCCATGGTTTATGCCTCATTTATAAGTCCTTACTTAATGAGCACCAATGATCAGTTTAGAATGATCATTTTAACTCCCCGATCAACTTGACATGCCCGCACTAAATCATCTATAACTTTTGATTTAGAGCTCATAAACACACAACATCCAGTGCCCACGTTAACCTAGCTCAATTTTCTATAGTGTAACAAAATTTGAGACATAAATAGATACAACAAAAGCGGCCAAGTAATCCAATCTATCCAAAAAATTTTGATGCCATGCACTATGCTCCATTTATAATCCTTTACTCAATGAGCACCAATGATCAGTTTAGAATGATCACTTTAACTGGCCGAACAACTTGACATGGCTGTACTAAATCGTCCATAACTTTTCTTCATTTAAAAGCGTTTACGTAATCAATTGCCCACATTAAGCTAGTTCAATTTTCTATATTGTGACAAAATTTGAGATAGAACTAGATACGACAAAACGTCCAAGTAATCCAATTTATTCCAAACCTTGTGATGCCATGCATTATGCTTCATTTATAAGCCTTTACTCAATTACCACCAATGATCAGTTTAGAATGATCACTTTAACTGTCCAATCAACTAGACATGTCCGCACAAAAGCATCCTTAACTTTTGATTTAGAGCTCAGAATGACACGAATCCAATGCTTATGTTAAGCTAGCTCAATTTTTCTATATTGTGAAAAAATTTGAGATAGTAACAGATTTGACAAAGCATTGAAGTAATCTAGTAAATCCCAAACTGTGTGATGCCACGTATTGTTCTTCATTTATAAGCTTTTTCTTAATGACTACCAACAATAAGTTTAGAATAATCATTTTAACTGGCCGGTCAACTTGACATTTCTGCACTAAATCGTCCATTTATAGCTCAGAATGACACGAATCGAATTCCCACATTAAGCTAGTTCAATTTTCTATATTTGACAAAATTTGAAACAAAGCTAGAGATGTCAAATCATCCAAGTAATCCAATCTATCTCAAACTGTGTGATGCCATGCTTTATGCCTCATTTATAAGCCTTTACTTAATGAGCACCAATGATCAATCTAGAACGAGCATTTTAACTCGCTGATCAACTTGACATGTCCGCACTAAATCGACCGTAAATTTTGATTTAGAGCTCAGAAACAGACGAATCCAATGCCCATGTTAAGCTAACTTAATTTTCTAAAGTGTAATAAAATTTGAGACAGAAATAGATACGACAAAGCGTCCAAGTAATCCAGTGCATCCCAAACTGCATGATGCCATGCATTATTCTTCATTCATAAGCTTTTACTCAATGAGCACCAACGATTAGTTTAGAATGATCATTTTAACTGGTCGATCAACTTAACATGTATGCCCTATATCGTACATAATTTTTGATTTATAGGTCAAAATGACACGAATCAATTGCCCACATTAAGCTAGTTCAGATTTCTATATTGTGAAAAAATTTGAGACATAACTAGATACGACAAAGCATACAAGTAATACAGTCTATCCCAAACTGCGTGATTCCATGCATTATGCTTCATTTATAAGACTTTACTCAATGAGCACCAATGATCAGTTTAGAATGTTCACTTTAACTGGGCGATGAACTTGACATGTCCGCACTAAATCATCTATAGCTTTTGATTTAGAGCTTGGAATGACACGAATCCAATGCTTACGTTAAGCTAGCTAAATCTTCTATATTGTGACAAAATTTGAGACCAAAATATATACAACAAAGCATCCAAGTAATCCAGTCAATCCAAAACTCCGTGATGCCATGCATTATTCTTCGTTTATAATCTTTTACTCAATGAACACCAACGATAAGTTTAGAATGATCATTTTAACTGGCCGATCAAACTAACATCTCTGCACTAAATCGTCAATAACTTTTGATTTATAGCTCAGAATGACACGAATCGAATGCCCACATTAAGCTAATTCAATTTTCTATGTTGTGATAAAATTTGAAACAAAACTAGATAGGAAAAAGCGTCCAAGTAATCTAATCTATTCCAAAATGTGTGATGCCATGCTTTATGCCTCATTTATTATCCTTTACTTAATGAACACCAATGATCAGTTTAGAATGATCATTTTAACTCACTGATCAACTTGACATGTCCGCACTAAAACATCCATATCTTTTTTATTTTGGAGCTCAAAATGTCACGAATTTAATGCCCACGTTAAGCTACTTCAATTTTCTATATTGTGACAAAATTTCAGACACAACTAGATATGAAAAAGCGTCCATGTAATCCAATCTATCCCAAACTGTGTGATGCCATGCATTATGCTTCATTTTAAGCCTTTACTCAATGAGCACCGTCGATCAGTTTAGAATAATCATATCAACTGGCCGATCAACTTGAGATGTCCACACTAAATCGTACGTAACTTTTGATTTAGAGCCCATAATGACACGAATCCATTGCCCACTTTATGCTATCTCAATTTTCTATATTGTGCCAAAATTTTAGATAGAAATAGATACGACAAGCGTTCAAGTAATCCATTCCATCCCAAACTGTGTGAAGCTGTGCATTATTCTTCATTTATAAGCTTTTACTCAATGAGCAACAACGATCAGTTTAGAATGATCATTTTAACAGGCCCAACACCTTGACATGTTTGCACTATATCGTCCATAACACTTGATTTAGAGCTTAGAATGACAACACTCAATTGCCCACGTTAAGCAAGCTCAATTTTCTATAATGTAACAAAATTTGAGACAGAAATAGATAGGACAAAAGCCTGCAAGTAATCCAATCGATACAAAATTGTGCGATGCCATGCATTATGCTCCATTTATCAGCCTTTATCCAATGAGCACCAATGTTCAGTTTAGAATGATCACTTTATCTGGCCACTCAACTTGACATGTAGGCACTAAATCGTCTATAACTTTTGATTTAGAGCTCAGACTGACACAAATCCAATGCCCACGTTAAGCTAGCTCAGTTTTCTATATTGTGACAAAATTTCAAAAATAAATAGATACGATAAAGCATTCAAGTAATCGATTCCATCCCAAACTGCGTGATGCCATGCATTATTCTTCATTTATAAGCGTTTACCTAATGATCACCAATAATCAGTTTAGAGTGATTATGTTAACCAGCCGATCCATTTGATATGTCCACACTAAATCGTCCATTAATTTTGATTTGTAACTCCGAATGACATGAATCATATACCCACATTAAGCTAGTTCAATTCTGTATATTGTGACAAAATTTAATACATAACTTGATACGAAAAAGCGTCCAAGTAATCCAATCTAACCCAAATTGCATGATGTCATGCATTATGCTTCATTTATAAGCCTTCACTCAATGAGCACCCATGATCAGTTTAGAATAATCATATTAACTGGCAGATCAAATTGACATGTCCACACTAAATTGTCTGTAACTTTTAATTTAGAGCTCAGAATGACACGAATCCAATTCCCACGTTAAACAAGCCCAATTTTCTATATTTTGACAAAATTTGAGAGAGAAATAGAGATGACCAAGCGTACAAGTAATTCAATCTATCCAAACTACTTGATGCCATCCTTTATGCTTCATTTATAAGCCTTTACTTAATGAGCAACAATGATCTGTTTAGAATGATCACTTTAACAGGCCACTAACTTGATATGTTCTCATTAAATCGTCCATAACTTTTTCTTTGGAGCTCAGAATGACACAAATCCAATGCCCTCGTTAAGCAAGCTCAATTTTCTATACTGTTTCAAAGTTTGAGACAGAAATAGATACAAAAAGCATCCAAGTAATCCAATATATCGAAAACTGTGTGATGCCATGCGTTATGCTTCATTTATAAGCCTTTACTTAATGAGCACCAACGATCTATTAGGAATGATCACTTTAACTGGCCACTCAACTTGACATGTCCGCACTAAATTAAATGTAACTTTTGATTTGGAGCTTAGAATGACACAAATCCAATGCCCACGTGAAGCTAGCTCAAATTCTATATTGTAACAAAATTTGTGACTAAAATAGATACGACAAAGCATCCAAATAATCCAATCCATCCCAAACTGCGTGATGTCATGCATTATTTTCCATTTAGAAGCCTTTACTCAATGAGCACCAATTATGTGTTTAGAATGATAACTTTAAGTAGCCCATCAACGTGATATGTATGCACTATATCGTCGATTGCTTTTGATTTAAAGCTCAGAATGATATGAATCCAATCCCCACTTTAAGCTACCTCAATTTTCTATATTGTGAGAAAATTTGAGATAGAAATTGATATGACAAAGCCTCCAAGTAATCCAATCTATCCAAAACTGTGTGATGCCATGCATTATACTCCATTTATAAGCCTTTACTCAATGAGCACCAATGATATGTTTAGAATGATCACTTTAACTGGCCGATCAACTTGTCATGTCTGACTAAATCATCCGTAATTATTGATTTGGAGCTCAGAATGACACAAATCCAATGTCCACGTTAAGCTAGCTCAATTTTCTATATTGTAACAAAACTTGAGAAAGAAATAGATATGACAAAGCGTCCAAGTAATCCAATCTAACCAAAACTGTATGATGCAATGCATTATGCTTCATTTATAAGCCTTTACTCAATGAGCACCAACAATAAGTTTAGAATGATCACTTTAACTGGCCGTTCAACTTGACATGTCAGTATTAAATAATCCCTAACTTTTAATTTAGAGCTCTGAATGACACGAACCCAATGCCCACGTTAATATAGCTCAATTTTTTATATTGTAATAAAATTTGAGACAAAACTAGATATGATAAAGCGTCCAAGTAATCCAATCTATCCAAAACTGTGTGTTGCCATGCATTATACTTCATTGAGAAGCCGGTACTCAATGGGCAGCAGTGATCAGTTTATAATGATCAGTTTAGCTGGCGGATCAACTTGACATGTTCACACTAAATCATCCTTAACTTTTGATTTAGAGCTCAGAATGATACGAATCCAAGGCCCATGTTAAGATAGCTGAATTTTCCATATTTCGACAAAATTTGGAACACAAATTGAGACAAAAAGCGTCCAAGTTATTCAATATATCCCAAATTGCGTGATGCCATGTTTTATGCTTCATTTATAAGCCTTTACTCTATGAGCAACAATGATCAGTTTAGAATGATCACTTTTAACTGGCTGATAAACTGACGTGTCAGCACTAAATCGTCCGTAGCTTTTGATTTAGAGCTCTGAAACACACAAATCCAATGCCAACGTTAATCTAGCTCAATTTTCTGTATTGCAACAAAATTTGAGACAATAATAGATATGAAAAAGCATCCAAGTAATCCAATCTATCCAAAACGGTGTGATGCCACGCATTAGGATTCATTTATAATCCTTTACTCAATGAGCACCAATGATCAGCTTAGAATGATCACTTTAACTGGCCCATCAACTTGACATATCCACACTAAATCGTCCGTAACTTTTGATTTATAGCTCTGAATTACACGAATCCAATGTCCACGGTAAGCTATCTTAATTTTCTATTTTGGTCAAAATTTAAGATAGAAATAGAGACGACGAAGCGTACAAGTAATCCAATCCATCCAAACTGCTTGATGTCATGCACTATGCTTCATTTATAAGACTTTACTTAATGAGCGCCTGAGATCAGTTTAGAATGATCAGTTTAACTGGCCGATCAACTTGACATATCCGCACTAAATCTTCTATAACTTTTGATTTAGAGCTCAAAATGACACGAATCCAATTCCAACATTAAGCTTGCTAAATTTATATGTTGTTACAAAGTTTGAGACAGAACTAGATCCGACAAAGCATCCAAGTAATCCAATCTATCTCAGACGGCTTGATGTCATGCATTATGCTTCATTTATAAGCCTTTACTCAATAAACACGAATGATCAGTTTTGAATAATCATATTAACTGGCCGATCAACTTGATATGTCCGCAATAAACTGTTCATAACTTTTCATTTAGAGCTCAAAATGACACGAATCCAATGTCACGTTAATCTAGCTCAATTTTTATATTTTGACAAATTTGAGCAAGAAATAGAGACGACAAAGCGACCAATTAATCCAATCTATCCAATCTGCTTGATGCCATGCTTTATGCTTCATTTAAAAGGCTTTACTTAATGAGCACCAATGATCTGTATAGAATGATCACTTTAACTGGCCACTCAACTTGACATGTCCGCACTAAATTGTCTGTAGCTTTTGATTTAGAGCTCAGAATGAGACGAAACCAATGCCCACGTTAAGCTAGCTCAATTTTCTATATTTTAACCAAATTTGAAACAGAAATAGAGACCAAAAAGCATCCAAGTAATCCAATCTCTCGAAAAATCTTTGATGTCATGCATTATGCTTCATTTATAAGCCTTTAATCAATGAGCACCAATGATCAGTTTAGAATAATCATATTAACTGACTGATCAACTTGACATGTCTGGGTTAAATCATCCATACCTCTTGATTTGAGCTCATATTGACATGAATCGATTCCCCACGTTAAGCTAGATAAATTTTCTATATTTTGAGAAAATTTGAGACAGAAGTAGAGATTACAAAGCGTCCAAGTAATCCAATCTATCCCAAACATACTGATGCCTTTCTTTAGGCTTCATTGATAAGACTTTAGTTAATGAGCCCCAATGATCAGTTTAGAATGATCATTTTAACTGGTGATCAACTGGACATGTTCGCACTAAATCCTCCATAACTTTTGATTTAAAGCTCATAATGACATGAATCAAATGCCCACGTTAAGCTAGCTCAATTCTCTATATTTTGACAAAATTTGAAACAGAAATACAGCCAACAAAGCGTCCAAGTAATCCAATTTATAACAAACTTGGTGATGCCATGCTTTATACTTAATTTATAAGCCCTTACTTAATGAGCACCAATGATCAGTTTATAATGATTACTTTAACTGGTCGATCAACTTGACATGTATGCACCAAATCGTGCGTAAATTTTGATTTAGAACAAAATTTAAGACATAAATAGATACGACAAAGCGTCCAAGTAATACAATCTATCCAAAACTTTGTGGTGTCATGCATTATGCTTCATTTATAGACTTTACTCAATGAGCACCAGTGTTCAGTTTAGAATGTTGAGTTTAACTGGCTGATCATCTTGACATGTATGCACTAAATCGTCCGTATTTTTTTTATTATTAGCTCATAATGACACGAATCTAATGCTCACATTAAGCTAGTTCAATTTTTGATTTCGTGACAAATTTTGAGACAAAACTAGATTCGACAAAGCGTCCAAGTAATCCAATATATCACAAACAGCGTGATGTCATGCCTTATGCTTCATTTATAAGCCTTTACTCAATGAGCTCAATAATCAGTTTAAAATGATCATTTTAACTGGCCGATCAACTTGACATGTCCGCACTAAATCGTCTGTAACTTTTGATTTAGGGTTCCAAATGTTACGAATCCAATGCCAACCTTAAGCTAGTTCAATTTTCAATATTTTGACAAAATTTGAGATAGAAATAGAGACCACAAAGTGTTTAAGTAATCCAATCTATCCCAAATAGCGTAATGCCATGCTTTGTGGTTCAGTTATAAGCCTTTAGTTAATGAGCACCAATAATCAGTTTAGAATTATCACTTTAATTGGCCAATCAAATTGACATGTCCGCACTAAATTGTGTCTAACTTTCGATTTAGAGCTCAGAAACACATGAATCGAATGCCCATGTTAGGCTTGCTAAAATTTCTATATTGTAACAAAATTGAAGACAGAACTAGATACACCAAAGCGTCCAAGTAATCTAATCTATTCAAAACTGTGTGATGTCTTGTATTATGCTTAAGTGACAAGCCTTTACTCAATGGGCACCAATGATCCGTTTATAATGATCAATTTAACTGGCCGATCAACTTGACATGTATGCTCTAAATCATCCGTGACATTTTTTTAGAGCTGAGAATGACACGAATCCAATGCCTACGTTAAGCTAGCTCAATTTTCTATAGTTTGCCAAAATTTGGAAAGGAAATAGAGACGAGAAAGCGTCCAAGTAATCCAGTTTATCCCAAATTACTTGATGCCATGGTCTATGCTTCAATTATAAGCCTTTAGATAATGAGCACCAATGATCAGTTTACAATGATCACTTTAACTAGCCGATCAACTTGACATGTCTGTACTAAATCGTCCTTAACTTTTGATTTAGAGCTCATAAACACACGAATCCAATGCCCACGTTAAGCTAGCTCAAGTTTCTACTTTGTAAAAAAATTTGAGACAGAAAGAGATATGACAAAGCGTCCAAGTAATGCAATCGATCTAGAACTGTGTGATACCTTGCAGTATGCTTCTTTTATAAGCCTTTACTCAATGAACACCAATGATCGGTTTAGAATGATCACTTTAACAGGCCGATCAACTTGACACTAAATCATCCATAACTTTTGATTTAGAGCTCAGAATAACACGAATCCAATGCCCACGTTAAACTAGCTCAATTCTCTATTTTGGACAATATATTAGACATAAATAGGGACGAAAAAATGTCCAAGTAATGTAATTTATCCAAACTGCTTGATGCCATGCTTTATGATTCATTTATAAGCCTTTACTGAATGAGCACCAATGATGTGTATAGAATGATCACTTTAACTGGCCACTCAACTTGACATTTCCGCACTTAATCATTCGTAACTTTTGATTTAGAGCTCATAAAGATACGAATTCAATGCTCACGTTAAGCTAGATAAATTTTCTATATTGTAACAATATTTGAGACACAAATAGATATGACAAAGGGTCTAAATAATGCAATCTATAAAAAACTGTTTGATGTCATGCGTCATGCTTCATTTATAAGCCTTTACTTAATGAGCACCAATGATCAGTTTAGAATAATCATATTAACTGGCCGATAAATTTGACATATCCTCAGTAAATCGTCCCTACCTCTTGATTTGAGCTCATAATGACACGAATTGAATTCCCACATTAAGCTAGATAAATCTTCTATATTTTAAAAAATTCGAGAAAGAAGTAGAGACGACAAAGCGTCCAAGTAATCCAATCTATCCTAAACTGTGTGATGCCATTTTTTAGGCTTCATTTATAAGCCTTTAGTTAATGAGTAGCAATGATCAGTTTAGAATGATCACTTTAACTGGCTGATCAACTTGACATGTCCGCACTAAATGGTCCGTAACGTTTGATTTAAAGCTCTGAATGACACGAATCCAATGCCCACGTTAAGCTATCTCAATTCTCTATATTTTGACAAAATTTGAGACAAAAATAGTGATGACCAAGCATCCAAGTAATCCAATCCATCCAAACTGTGTGATGGCATGCATTATGCTTCATTTATAAGAGTTTTTGTAATGAGCACCAATGATGAATTTAGAATGATCACTTTAACTGGCCGATCAACTTTACATGTCTACCGTAAATAGTTCGTAATTTTTTATTTAGAGCTCAGAATTTGAGACAGAAATGATACGACAAGGCATCCAATTAATTCAATATATCCAAAATTGTGTGATGTCATGCATTATGCTTCATTTATAAGCCTTTACTTAATGAGCACCAATGATGAATTTAGAATGATCACTTTAACTGGCCAATCAACTTGACATGTCTGCACTAAATGGTGCGTAACTTTGAATATTGCATCCAAGTAATGCAATCTATCCAAGCTGCTTGATGCCATCCTTTATGCTTCATTGATAAGCCATTACTAAATGAGCACGAATGATCTGTATATAATGATCACTTTAACTAGACACTCAACTTGACATGTCTGCACTAAATCGCCCTTAACTTTTGATTTAGAGCTCAGAATGACACGAATCCAACCCTCACGTTAATCTAGATCAATTTTCTATATTATAACAATATTTTAGACAGAAATAGATACGACAAAGCGTCCAAGTAATCCAATATATCGAAAACTGTTTGATGCCATGCATTATGCTTCATTTATAAGCCTTTTGTTAATGAGCCCTTTGACTGGCCAATCAATTTGACATGTCCTCAGTAAATCGGCCGTACCTCTTGATTTGAGCTCATAATGACACAAATCGAATGCCCACGTTAATCTGGATAAATGTTCTACATTATGACAAAATTTGAGACCGAAGTAGAGACGACAAAGTGCCAAGTAATCCAATCTATACCAAAATGTGTGATGCCATTCTTTAGGCTTCATTTATAAGTCTTTAGTTAATGAGCCCCAATGATCAGTTTAGAGATCATTGTAACTGGCCGATCAACTTGTCGTGTCCGTACTAAATCGTCCATAACTTTTGATTTAAAGCTCAGAATCACACGAATCCAATGCCCACATTAAGCTATCTCAATTCTCTCTATTTTGACAAAATTTGAGACACAAATAGAGGCGACAAAGCGTCCAAGTAATCCAATATATATCAAACTGCGTAGCGCCATGCTTTATGCTTCATTTTCAAGGCTTTACTTAATGAGCACCAATGATCAGTTTAGAATGATCAGTTTAACTCGCCGATCAACTTGACATGTATGCACTAAATCGTCCGTAACTTTTGATTTATAGCTTAGAAACACACGAATCGAGTGCCCACGTTAACTTAGATCAATTTTCTATATTGTGACAGATTTTGAGATAGAAATAGATAAGACAAAGCGTCCAAGTAAACCAATATATCGAAAAGTGTGTGTTGCCATCCATTATGCTTCATTAATAAGCCTTTACTCAAGAGCACCAATGATCAGTTTAGAATGATGACTTTAGTTGGCCGATCAACTTGACATGACCGCATTAAATTGTTCGTAACTTTTGATTTAGAGCTCAGAATGACACGAATCAATTGCCCACGTTAAGCTAGCTCAATTTCTATATTGTGAAATTTTTTGAGATAGAAATAGATATGAAAAGCGTCCAACTAATCCAATCCATCCCAAACTGCGTGATGCCATGCACTAATTTTCATTCATAAGCTTTTACTCAATGAGCACCAATAATCAGTTTAGAATCATTATTTTAACTGGTCGATCAACTTGTCATGTATGCACTATATCATTCATAACTTTTGATTTATAGCTCAAAATGACACGAATCCATTACCCACATTAAGCTAGTTCAATTTTCAATATTGTGGTAAATTTGAGACATAAGTAGATATGCCAAAGCGTCCAAGTAATCCAATCTATCCCAAGCTGCGTGATGTCATGCCTTACACTTCATTTATAAGGCTTTACTCAATGAGCACCAATAATCAGTTAGGAATTATCACTTTAACTGACCGATCGACTTAACATGTACGCCCTATATCGTCCGTACCTATTGATTTAAAGCTCGGAATGACACGAATCCAATGCCCACGTTAAGCTAGCTCAGTTTTCTATATTTTGTCAAAATTTGAGACAGAAATAGAGACGATAAAGTGTCCAAGTAATCCAATCTATCCCAAACAGCTTGATGACATGCATTATGCTTCATTTATAAGCCTTTACTTATTGGGCACCAATGATCAGTTTAACAGGCCAATCAGCTTGACATTTCTGCACTAAATCATCCGTAACTTTTGATTAGAGCTCAGAATGATACGAATCCAATGCCCACTTAAGGCAGCTCAATTTTCTATATTTTGACAAAATTGGGAACAGAAATAGAGACGACAAACCAACCAAGTAATCAAATCTATCCCAAATTGTGTGATGCCATGCTTTATGCTTTATTTATTAGCCTTTACTTAATGAGCACCAGTGATCAGTTTGGAATTATCACTTTAATTGGTCGATCAACTTGACATATCCACACTACATCATCTGTAACTTTTGATTTAGAGCTCATAATGACACTAATCCAATGCCCACGTTAATCTAGCTCAATTTTCTCTATTTTGATAAAATGTGGAACAGAAATAGAGATGACAATGCCAATGATCAGTTTAGAATTATCACTTTAACTAGTCGATAACCTTGACATGTCTGCACTAAATCGTCCGTAACTTTTGATTTAGAACTCGGAAACACACGAATCCAATGCCCACGTTAATATAGCTCAATTTCTATTGTTACTAAATTTGAGATAGAAATAGATATGACAAAGCGTCCAAGTAATCCAATCTATCCAAAACTGTGTGATGCTATGCATTATGCTTCATTTATAAGCCTTTACTCAATCAGCACCAATGATCACTTTAGAATGATCATTTTTAGTGGCTGATCAACTTGACATGTCCGCACTAAATCGTCCAAAACTTTTGATTTAGAGCTCAGAGTGACACGAATTCAATGGCCACTTAAGGTAGCTCAATTTTCTATATTTTAACAAAATTTGGAACAGAAATAGAGACAACAAAGCGCCCAAGTATTCGAATCTATCCCAAATTGCGTCATGTCATGCCTTATGTTTCATTTATAAGCCTTCACTTAATAAGAACCAATGATCAGTTTAGAATTATCACTTTAACTACCCGATCAACTTGACATGTCTGCACTAAATCGTCCGTAACTTTTGATTTTGATTTCGGAAACACACAAATCCAATCCCACGTTAATATAGCTCAATTTCTATTGTAACTAAATTTGAAACCGAAATAGATACGACAAAGCGTCCAAGTAATCCAATCTATCCAAAACTGTGTGATGCCATGCATTCTGCTTCATTTATAAGCCTTTACTCAAGGAGCACCAATGATCAATTTAGAATGATCACTTTATCTTGCCGATCAACTTGACTTATCCGCACTAAATCGTCTGTAGGTTTTGATTTAGAGCTCATAATAACGCGAATCCAATGCCCATGGTAAGATAGCTCAATTTTCTATATTGTGACAAAATTTGTGGCAAAAATAGAGACGACAAAGCGTCCAAGTAATGCAATCTATCGCAAATTATGTGATGCCATGCTTTATGCATAATTTATAAGCCTTTTCTTAATGAGCACCAATGATCAGTTTAAAATGATCACTTTAACTGGCCGATTAACTTGACATGTCTGCACTAAATCGTTCGTAACTTTTGATTTAGACTCACAAATACACGAATATAATGGCCACGTTAAGCTAGCTCAATTTTCTATATCATAACAAAATTTGAGACAGAAATAGATCTGACAAAGCGTCTAAGTAATCCAATCTATTCAAAACTGTATGATGCCATGCATTATGCTTCATTTATAAGCCTTTATTCAATGAGCACCAATGATTAGTTTAGAATGATCACTTTAACTGGCCGATCAACTTCACATATCCGCACTAAATCGTCCATAACTTTTGTTTTAGAGCTCATAATGACACGAATCCAATGCCCACGTTAATCTTGCTCAATTTTCTATATTTTAACAAACTTTAAGACTGATATAGAGACGACAAAGCGTCCAAGTAATCAAATCCATCCAAACAGCTTGATGTCATGCATTATGCTTCATTTATAAGCCTTTACTTAATGAGCACCAATGATTTGTTTAGAATGATCTCTTTATATGGCTGATAACCTTTACATGTCCACACTAAATCGTCTGTAACTTATGATTTAGAGCTCAGAATGACACGAATCCAATGGCCACTTAAGCTAGCTCAATTTTCTATATTTTAACAAAAATTGGAACAAAAATAGAGACGACAAAGCGCCCAAGTACTAAAATCTATCCCAAATTGTGTGATATCATGCCTTATGTTTCCTTTATAAGCCTTCACTTAGTAAGCACCAAAGATCAGTCTAGAATTATTACTTTAACTACCAGATGAATTTGACATGTCTGCACTAAATCGTCCCTAACGTTTTATTCAGAGCTCGGAAACACACGGATCCAATGCCCACGTTAATATAGCTCAATTTCTATTATAACTAAATTTGAGACAGAAATAGATATGACAAATCGTCCAAGTAATCCAATCTATCCAAAACTGTGTGATCTCATGCATTATGCTTCATTTATAAGCCTTTACTCAATGAGTACCAATGATCAGTTTAGAATGATCACTTTTAGTGGCCGAACAACTTGACATGTCCGCACTAAATCGTCCGTAACTTTTGATTTAGAGCTCAGAATGACACGAATCCAATGGCCGCTTAAGCTAGCTCAATTTTCTATATTTTAACAAAACTCGGAACATAAATAGAGACGACAAAGCACCCAAGTACTTGAATCTATCCCAAACTGTGTGATACAATGCTTTATACTTCATATACCATGCTTAATGAGCACCAATGATCATTCTAAAATGATCATTTTAACTGGCCGATCAACTTGACATGTCCGCACTAAATCGTCTATAACTTTTTATTTAGAGCTCAGAATGACACGAACCCAGTGCCCACTTAATGTAGCTCAATTTTCGATATTTTCACAAAGTTGGGAACAGAAATAGAGATGAAAAACCATCCAAGTAATCCAATCTATCCC
The DNA here is from genome assembly GCA_018901935.1 of Pugionium cornutum. Classification (NCBI taxonomy): domain Eukaryota; kingdom Viridiplantae; phylum Streptophyta; class Magnoliopsida; order Brassicales; family Brassicaceae; genus Pugionium; species Pugionium cornutum. Next base: position 17,337,056 of record CM032163.1, on the reverse strand, counting down.
AAATTGTGTGATGCCATGCTTTATGCTTCATTTATTAGCCTTTACTTAATGAGCACCAATGATCAGTTTAGAATTATCAGTTTAACTACCCGATCAACTAGACATGTCTGCACTAAATCGTCTGTAACTTTTGATTTAGAGCTCGGAAACACACGAATCCAATGCCCACGTTAATATAGCTCAATTTCTATTGTAACTAAATTTGAGACAGAAATAGATATGACAAAGCGTCTATGTAATCCAATCTATTCAAAACAGTGTGATGCCATGCATTATGCTTTATTTATAAGCCCTTACTCAATGAGCACCAATGATTAGTTTAGAATTATCACTTTAACTAGCCGATCAACTTCACATATCCGCGCTAAATCGTCTGTAACTTTTGATTTAGAGCTCATAATGACACGAATCCAATGCCCAGGTTAATCTAGCTCAATTTTCTATTTTTTGACATAATTTGAGACAAATATAGAGATGACAAAGCGTCCAAGTAATCAAATCCATCCAAACAGCTTGATGTCATGCATTATGCTTCATTTATAAGACTTTACGTAATCAGCACCAATGATTAGTTTAGAATGATCTCTTTAAACGGCTGATCAACTTGACATGTCCTCAGTAAATTGTCCCTACCTCTTTATTTGAGCTTATAATGACACGAATCTAGATAAATGTTCTATATTTTGACAAAATTTGAGACAAAAATAGAGATGTAAAAGCGTCCAAGTAATGCAATCTATCCAAGCTGCTTGATGCCTTGCTTTATGCTTCATTTATAAGGCTTTACTTAATGAGCACCAATGATCTGTATAGAATGATCACTTTAACTAGACACTCAACTTGACATGTCTGCACTAAATCGTCCTTAACTTTTGATTTTGAGCTCAGAATGACACGAATCCAACACTCACGTTAATCTAGATCAATTTTCTATATTATAACAATATTATAGACAGAAATAGATACGAAAAATCGTCCAAGTAATCCAATCTATCGAAAACAGTTTGATGTCATGCATTATTCTTCATTTATAAGCCTTTAGTTAATGAGCACCAATGATCAGTTTAGAATGTTCACTTTAACTGGCCGATCAATTTGACATGTCCTTAGTAAATTGTCCATACCTCTTGATTTGAGCTCAGAATGACACGAATCGAATGCCCATGTTAATCTTGATAAATGTTCTATATTTTGACAAAATTTGAGACATAAGTAGAGACGACAAAGTTTCCAAGTAATCCAATCTATACCAAAATGTGTGATGCCATTCTTTAGGCTTCATTTATAAGTCTTTAGTTAATGGGCCCCAAATGATCAGTTTAGAATGATCACTTTAACTGGCGAATCAACTTGTCTTGTCCGTACTAAATCGTCCGTAACTTTTGATTTAAAGCTCGGAATCACACGAATCCAATGCCCACATTAAGCTATCTTAATTCTCTATATTTTGACAAAATTTGAGACGTAAATAGAGATGACAAAGCCTCCAAGAAATCCAATTTATACCAAACTGCGTAATGCCATGCTTTATGCTTCATTTTCAAGGCTTTACTTAATGAGCACCAATGATCAGTTTAGAATGATCAGTTTAACTGGCCGATCAACTTGACATGTACGCACTAAATCATCCGTAACTTTTGATTTAGAGCTTAGAAACACACGAATCGAGTGCCCACGTTAAATTACCTCAATTTTCTATATTGTGACAAATTTTGAGCCAGAAACAGATAAGACAAAGCGTCCAAGTAAACCAATATATCGAAAAGTGTGTGTTGCCATGCATGCATTATGCTTCATTAATAAGCCTTTATTCAATGAGCACCAATGATAAGTTTAGAATGATGACTTTAGTTGGCCAATCAACTTGATATGACCGCATTAAATGGTTCGTAACTTTTGATTTAAAGCTCATAATGACACGAATCAATTGCCCAAGTTAAGCTAGCTCAATTTCTATATTGTGAAAAATTTTGAGATAGAAATAGATACGATAAATCGTCCAAGTAATTCAATCCATCCCAAACTGTGTGATGCCATGCACTAATTTTCATTTATAAGCTTTTACTCAATGAGCACCAATGATCAGCTTAGAATAATTATTTTAACTGTTCGATCAACTTGTCATGTATGCACTAAACCATTAATAACTTTTGATTTATAGCTCAAAATGACACGAATCCAATGCCCACATTAAGCTAGTTCAATTTTCAATATTGTGACAAAATTTGAGACTGAACTAGATATGACAAAGCGTCCAAGTAATCCAATCTATCCCAATCTGCATGATGTAATGCCTTAGTCTTCATTTATAAGGCTTTACTCAATGAGCACCAATAATCAGTTAGGAATGATCACTTTAACTGGCCGATCGAATTGACATGTCCGCCCTAAATCATCCGTACCTATTGATTTACAGCTCGGAATGACACGAATCCAATGCCCACGTTAATCTAGCTCAATTTTCTATATTTTGTAAAAATTTGAGACAGAAATAGAGACGACAAAGTCTCCAAGTAATCCAATCTATCCCAAACAGGTTGATGACATGCATTATGCTTCATTTAAAAGCCTTTACTTATTAAGCACCAATGATCAGTTTTGAATGATCACTTTAACTGGCCGATCAAATTGACATTTATGCACTAAATCGTCCGTAACTTTTGATTAGAGCTCAGAAAGATACGAATCCAATGCCCACTTAAGGTAGCTCAATTTTCTATATTTTGACAAAATTGGGAACAGAAATAGAGACGACAAACCATCCAAGTAATCAAATCTATCCCAAATTGTGTGATGCCATGCTTTATGCTTCATTTATTAGCCTTTACTGAATGAGCACCACTGATCAGTTTAGAATTATCACTTTAACTGCCCGATCAACTTGACATGTCTGCACTAAATCGTCTGTAACTTTTGATTTAGAGCTCGGAAACACACTAATCTAATGCCCACGTTAATCTAGCTCAATGCTCTATATTGTAACAAAATTTGAAACAGAAATAGATATGACAAAGTGTGCAAGTAATCCAATCTATCCAAAACTGTGTGATGCCATGCATTATGCTTCGTTTATAAGCCTTTAGTCAATGAGCACCAATGATCAGTTTAGAATGATCACTGTTAGTGGCCGATCAACTTGACATTTCTGCACTAAATTGTCCATAACTTTTGATTTAGAGCTCCGAATGACACGAATCCAATGGCCACTTAAGCTAGCTGAATTTTCTATATTTTAACAAAATTTGGAACACAAAAAGAGATGACAGAGCGCCCAAGTACTCGAGTCTATCCCAAATTGCGTGATGTCATGACTTATGCTTCATTTATAAGCTGTCACTTAATGAGCACCAATGATCAGTTTAGAATGATCACTTTAACTCGGCGATCAACTTGACTTGTCCACACTAAATCGTCTATAGGTTTTGATTCAGAGCTCAGAACGATACGAATACAATTCCCACATTAATAGCTCAATTTTCTATATTGTGACAAAATTTGAGACAAAAATAGAGATGAAAAAGCGTCCAAGTAATCCAATCTATGCGAAACTATGTGATGCCATGCTTTACGCATCATTTATAAGCCATTACTTAATGACACCAATGATCAGTTTAGAATGATCACCTTAACTGGCCGATCAACTTGACATGTCTGCACTAAATCGTTCGAACTTTTGATTTAGAGCTCACAAACACACGAATATAATGCCCGCGTTAAGAGCTCAATTTTCTATATCATAATAAAATTTGAGACAGAAATAGATATGAAAAACCGTCTAAATAATCCAATCTATTCAAAACTATATGATGCCATGCATTATGCTTCATTTATAAGCCTTTACTCAATGAGCACCAATTATTAGTTTAGAATGATCACTTTAACTGGCCGATAAACTTCACATGTCCGCACTAAATCGTCGGTAACTTTTGATTTAGAGATCGTAATGACACGAATCCAATGCCCATGTTAAGCTAGCTCAATTTTCTATTGTGACGGAATTTGAGACAAAAATAGATACGACAAAGCGTCCGACTAATCCAATCTATTCAAATCTGTTAACCCATGCATTATGCTTCATTTATAAGCCTTTACTTAATGAGCACCAATGATTATGTTTAGAATGATCAATTTAAATGGCCGATCAACTTGACATGTCTGCACTAAGTCGTCCGTAACTTTTGATTTAGGGCTTAGAATGACACAAATCCAATTCCCACATTAAGCTACCTCAATTTTATTTATTATAACAATATTTGAGACAGAAATACGACAAAGCATCCAAGTAATCCAATCTATCGAAAACCGTTTGATGCCTTGCATTAGGCTTCATTTATAAGTCTTTACTAAGCGAGCACCAAAGATCAGTTTAGAATGATCCCTTTAACAGGCCGATCAACTCCACATGTACGCACTAAATCGTCCATATCTTTTTATTTAGAGCTTAAAAACACATGAATCCAATGCCCACGTTAAGGTAGCTCAATTTACTTTATTGTAACAAGATCTGAGACTCAAATAGATATGACAAAGCATCCAAGTCATCCAATCTATCATAAAACTGTGTGATGCCATGCATTATGCTTAATTTATACGCCTTTACTCAATGAGCACTAATGATCACTTTAGAATGATCCCTTTAATTGGCAGATCAACTTGACATGTCCACACTAAATCATCCATAAGTTTTGATTTAGAGCTCAGAATTACATGAATCCAATACCCATTTTAAGGTACCTCAATTCTCTATTTTTGAAAAAATGTGAGACAGAAATGGGGACTATAAAGCGTCCAAGTAATCCAATCTATCCCAAATAGCTTGATGCCATGCATTATTCTTCATTTATAAACCTTTATTTAATGAGCACCAGTGATCAGTTTAGAATGATCACTTTAACTGGCCGATCAACTTGACATGTCCACACTAAATCGTCTGTAACTTTTGAATTAGAGCTCGGAATGACACGAAAACAGTGCTCACGTTAAGCTAGCTCAATTTTCTATATTGTGAAAAAATTGGAGAAAAAAATAGAGACGACAAAGAGTACAAGTAATCCAATATATCCCAAACTGCGTGATGACATGCTTTGTGCTTCATTTATAAGCCTTTACTTAATGAGCATCAATGATCAGTTTTGAATGATCACTTTAACTGGCCGATCAACTTGACATTTTCGCACTATATCGTCCGTAACTTTTGATTTAGAACTCAGAATGACACGAATCCAATGCCCACGTTAAGCTAGCTCATTTCTCAATTTTTTGACAAAATTTGAGACAAAAATAGAGATGAGAAAGCGTACAAGTAATCCAATCTATCCCAAACTGTGTGATGCCATGCTTTATGCTTCATTTATAAGCCTTTACTTAATAAGCACCAATAATCAGTTTAGATTGATCACTTTAACTGGCCGATGAACTTGACATGTACGCACTAAATCGTCCGAAACTTTTCATTTAGAGCTTAGAATGACACGAATATAATGCCCACGTTAAGCAAGCTCAATTTTCTATATTGTGACAAAGTTTGAGACAAAAATAAAGACGACATAGCGTACAAGTAATCCAATCTATCTAAAACAGCGTGATGCCATGCTTTATGCTTCATTTATAAGCCTTTACTCAATGAGCACCAATGATCAGTTTAAAATGATCACTTTTAGTGGACGATCAACTTGACATGTCCGCACTAAATCGTCCGTAAGTTTTGATTTAGAGCTCAGAATGACACGTTTCCAATGGCCACTTAAGCTAGCTCATTTTTCTATATTTTAACAAAATTTGGAAAAGAAATAGAGACGACAAAGCGCCCAAGTACTCGAATCTATCCTGAATTATGTGATGTCATGCCTTATGTTTCATTTATAAGCCTTCACTTAAGGAGCACCAATGATCAGTTTACAATGATCACTTTATCGGGCCGATCAACTTGACTTATCCGCACTAAATCGTTTCTAGGTTTCAATTTAGAGCTCAGAATAACGTGAATCCAATGCCCACGTTAAGATAGCTCAATTTTCTATATTGTGACAAAATCTCTGGCAAAAATAGAGACGACAAAGCGTCCAAGTAATGCAATCTATCAGAACCTATGTGATGTCATGCATTATGCATCATTTATAAGCCTTTTCTTAATGAGCACCAATGATCAGTTTAGAATGATCACTTTAATTGGCCGATCAACTTGACATGTCTGCACTAAATCGTTCTTAACTTTTGATTTAGAGCTCACAAACACACGAATATAATGCCCACGTTAAGCTATCTCAATTTTCTATATCATAACAAAATTTTACACAGAAATAGATATGACAAAGCGTTTAAGTAATCCAATCAATTCAAAACTGTATTATGACATGCATTATGCTTCATTTATAAGCCTTTACTCAATGAGCACCAATGATTGGTTTAGAATGATCACTTTAACTGGCCGATCAACTACACATATCCGCACTAAATCGTCCGTAACTTTTGATTTAGAGCTCATAATGATACGAATCCAATGCCCACGTTAAGCTAGCTCAATTTTCTATATTTGGACAAAATTTAAGACTGATATAGAGACGAAAAAAGCGTCGAAGTAATTGAATCATCCAAACAGCTTGATGTCATGTATTATGCTTCATTTATAAGCCTTTACTTAATGAGCACCAATTATTTGTTTAGAATGATCTCTTTAAATGGCTAATAACCTTGACATGTCCGCACTCAATCGTCCATAACTTTTGATTTAGAGCTTAGAATGACACGAATCCAATGGCTACGTTAAGCTACCTCAGTTTTATATATAATAAAAGATTTGAGATAGAAATAGGTACGATAAAGCGTCCAAGTAATCCAATATACCGAAAACTTTTTGATGCCATACATTATGCTTCATTTATAAGCCTTTACTCAATGAGCCACAATGATCAGCTTATAATGATCACTTTAACTGGCCGATCAACTCTACATGTACGCATTAAATAGTCCGTATCTTTTGATTTTGAGCTTAAAAACAAATGAATCCAACGCCCACGTTAAGATAGCTCAAATTACTATATTGTAACAAGATTTGAGACTAAAATAGATACGACAAAGCATCCAAGTAATCTAATCTATCGTAAAATTGTGTGATGCCATGCATTATGCTTCATTTATACGCCTTTACTCAAAGAGCACTAATGATCACTTTAGAATGATCCCTTTAACTGGCCGATAAACTTGACATGTCCACACCAAATCAATCATAAGTTTTGATTTAGAGCTTAGAATTACACGAATCCAATGCCCACGTTAACTAGCTCATTTCTCTATTTTTCACAAAATGTGAGACAGAAATGGGGACCACAATCTATCCCAAACAGCTTTATGGCATGCATTATGCTTCATTTATAAGCCTTTATTTAATGAGCACCAATGATCAGTTTAGAATGATCACATTAACTGGACGATCAACTTGACATGTCCACACTAAATAATCCGTAACTTTTTACTTAAAGCTCGGAATGACATGAATATAGTGCCCACGTTAAGCTAGCTCAATTTTCTATATTGTGACAAAATTTATGGCAAAAATAGAGACGACAAAGCGTCCAACTAATCCAATCTATCACAAACTATGTGATGCCATGCATTATGCATCATTTATAAGCCTTTTCTTAGAGCTTGGAATGACACGAATATAGTGCCCACGTTAAGCTAGCTCAATTTTCTATATTGTGACAAAAATCTATGGCAAAATTAGAGACGACAAAGCGTCCAACTTATCCAATCTATCACAAACTATGTGATGCCATGCATTATGCATCATTTATGCGCCTTTTCTTAATGAGCACCAATGATCAGTTTAGAATGATCACTTTAACTGGCCGATCAACTTGACATGTCTGCACTAAATCGTTCGTAACTTTTGATTTAGAGCTCACAAACACACAAATATAATGCCCACGTTAAGCTAGCTCAATTTTGTATATCATGACAAAATTTGAGACAGAAATAGATATGACAAAGCGTCTAAGTAATTCAATCAATTCAGAATTGTATGATGCCGTGCCTTATGCTTCATTTATAAGCCTTTACTCAATAAGCACCAATGATTAGTTTAGAATGATCACTTTAACTGGCCGATCAACTTCACATATCTGCACTAAATCGTCCGTAACTTTTGATTTAGAGCTCATAATGACACGAATCCAATGCCCACGTTAAGCTAGCTCAATTTTCTATATTTTGACAAAATTTAAGACTGATATAGAGACGACAAAGCGTACAAGTAATCGAATCCATCCAAACGGCTTGATGTCATGCATTATGCTTCATTTATAAGCCTTTACTTAATGAGCACCAATGATTTGTTTAGAATGATCTCTTTAAATGGCTAATAACCTTGACATGTCCGCACTAAATCGTCCATAAATTTTGATTTAGAGCTTAGAATGACATGAATCCAATGGTTACGTTAAGCTACCTCAGTTTTATATATAATAAAAGATTTGAGATAGAAATAGATACGATAAAGCATCCAAGTAATCCAATCTACCGAAAACTTTTTGATGCCATGCATTATGCTTCATTTATAAGCATTTACTCAATGAGCCACAATGACCAGTTTATAATGATCACTTTAACTGGCCGATCAACTCTACATGTACGCATTAAATAGTCCATATCTTTTGATTTTGAGCTTAAAAACACATGAATCCAATGCCCACGTTAAGATAGCTCAATTTACTATATTGTACCAAGAATTGAGACTGAAATAGATACGACAAAGCATCCAAGTAATCTAATCTATCGTAAAACTGTGTGATGCCATGCATTATGCTTCATTTATACGCCTTTACTCAAAGAGCACTAATGATCACTTTAGAATGATCTCTTTAACTGGCCCATCAACTTCACATGTCCACACCAACTCATCCATAAGTTTTGATTTAGAGCTCAGAATTACACGAATCCAATTCCCACGTTAAGCTAGCTCAGTACTCTATGTTTTGACAAAATGTGAGACAGAAATGGGGACAACAAAGCATCCAAGTAATCTAATCTATCCCAAACAGCTTTATGCCATGCATTATTCTTCATTTATAAGCCTTTATTTTATGAGCACCAATGATCAGTTTAGAATGATCACATTAACTGGCCGATCAACTTGACATGTCCACACTAAATCATCCGTAACTTTTTATTTAGAACTTGGAATGACACGAATACAGTGCCCACGTTATGCTATTTCAATTTTCAATATTGTGACAAAATTTTTGGCAAAAATAGAGACGACAAAGCGTCCACGTAATCCAATCTATCACAAACTATGTGATGCCATGCATTATGCATCATTTATATGCCTTTTCTTAATGAGCACCAATGATCAGTTTAGAATGATCACTTTAACTGGCGGAGCAACTTGACATGTCTCTACTAAATCGTTCTTAAGTTTCATTTAGAGCTCACAAACACACGAATATAATGCCCACGTTAAGCTAGCTCAATTTTCTGTATCATAACAAAATTTGACACAAAAATAGTTATGACAAAGCGATTGAGTAATCCAATAAATTCAAAACTGTATTATGACATGCATTATGCTTCATTTATAAGCCTTTACTCAATGAGCACAATGATTAGTTTAGAATGATCACTTTAATTGGCCGATCAACTTCACATATCTGCACTAAATCGTCCGTAACTTTTGATTTACAGCTCATAATGACACGAATCCAATGCCCACGTTAAGCTAGCTCAATTTTCTATATTTTGGCAAAATTTTAGACTGATATAGAGACGACAAAGCGTCCAAGTAATCGAATCCATCCAAACAGCTTGATGTCATGCATTATGCTTCATTTATAAGCCTTTACTTAATGAGCACCAATGATTTGTTTAGAATGATCTCTTTAAATGGCTAATAACCTTGACATGTCCGCACTCAATCGTCCATAACTTTTGATTTAGAGCTTAGAATGACACGAATCCAATGGCTACGTTAAGCTACCTCAGTTTTATATATAATAAAAGATTTGAGATAGAAATAGGTACGATAAAGCGTCCAAGTAATCCAATATACCGAAAACTTTTTGATGCCATACATTATGCTTCATTTATAAGCCTTTACTCAATGAGCCACAATGATCAGCTTATAATGATCACTTTAACTGGCCGATCAACTCTACATGTACGCATTAAATAGTCCGTATCTTTTGATTTTGAGCTTAAAAACAAATGAATCCAATGCCCACATTAAGATAGCTCAAATTACTATATTGTAACAAGAATTGAGACTAAAATAGATACGACAAAGCATCCAAGTAATCTAATCTATCGTAAAATTGTGTGATGCCATGCATTATGCTTCATTTATACGCCTTTACTCAAAGAGCACTAATGATCACTTTAGAATGATCTCTTTAACTGGCCGGTCAACTTGACATGTCCGCACTAAATCTTCCATAACTTTTGATTTAGAGCTCAGAATGACACGAACCCAATGCCCACTTAGGGTAGCTCAATTTTCTATATTTTGACGAAATTGGGAACCGAAATAGAGACGACAAACCATCCAGGTAATCCAATCTATCTCAAATTATGTGATGCCAGACTTTATGCTTCATTTATTAGCCTTTACTTAATGAGCAACATTGATCAGTTTAGAAATATCACTTTAACTACCCGATCGACTTGACATATCTGCACTAAATCGTCCGTAACTTTTGATTTAGAGCTCGGAAACACATGAATCCAGTGCCCACATTAATATAGCTAAATTTCTATTGTAACCAAATTTAAGACAGAAATGGACATTACCGCATTAAATCGTTCGTAACTTTTGATTAGAGCTTAGAATGACATGAATCAATTGCCCACGTTAAGCTAGCTCAATTTCTATATTGTGAAAAAATTTGATATAGAAATAGATACGAAACAGCGTCCAAGTAATCCAATCCATCCCAAACTGCGTGATGCCATGCACTAATTTTCATTTATAAGCTTTTACTCAATGAGCACCAATGATCAGTTTAGAATCATTATTTTAACTGGTCGATCAACTTGTCATGTATGCACTAAAGCATTCATAACTTTTGATTTATAGCTCAAAATGACACGAATCCAATGCCCACATTAAGCTAGTTCAATTTTCAATATTGTAACAAAATTTGAGATAGAACTAGATATGACAAAACGTCCAAGTAATCCAATCTATCACAATCTGCATGATGTCATGCTTTATGCTTCATTTATAAGGCTTTACTCAATGAGCACCAATAATCAGTTAGGAATGATCACTTTAACTGGCTGATCGACTTGACATGTCCGCCCTAAATTTTCCGTACCAATTGATTTACAGCTCGGAATGACACGAATCCAATGCCCACGTTAAGCTAGCTCAATTTTCAATATTTTGTCAAAATTTGACACAGAAATAGAGACGACAAAGTTTCCAAGTAATCCAATCTATCTCGAACAGCTTGATGACATGCATTATGCTTCATTTATAAGCCTTTACTTATTGAGCACCAATGATCAGTTTTGAATGATCACTTAAACTGGCCAATCAACTTGACATTTATGCACTAAATCGTCCGTAACTTTTGATTAGAGCTCAGAATGATACGAATCCAATGCCCACTTAAGGTAGTTCAATTTTCTATATTTTGAGAAAATTGGGAACATAAATAGAGACGACAAACCATCCAAGTAATCAAATCTATCCCAAATTGTGTGATGCCATGCTTTATGCTTCATTTATCAGCCTTTACTGAATTAGCACCAATGATCAGTTTAGAATTATCACTTTAACTGCCCGATCAACTTGACATATCTACACAAAATCGTCTGTAGCTTCTGATTTAGCGCTCGGAAACACACGAATCCAATGCCCAAAGTTAATCTAGCTCAGTTTTCTATATTGTAACAAAATTTGAGACAGAAATAGATATGACAAAGCATCCAAGTAATCCAATCTATCCAAAACTGTGTGATGCCATGCATTATGCTTCATTTATAAGCCTTTACTCCATGAGCACCAATGATCAGTTTAGAATGATCACTTTTAGTGGCCGATCAACTTGACATGTCCGCACTAAATTGTCCGTAACTTTTGATTTAGAGCTCAGAATGACACGAATCCAATGGCCACTTAAGCTAGCTCAATTTTCTATATTTTAACAAAATTTGAACCATAAATAGAGACGACAAAGCGCCCAAGTACTCGAATCTATCCCAAATTGCGTGATGTCATGCCTTATGTTTCATTAATAAGCCTTCACTCAATGAGCACCAATGATCAGTTTAGAATTATCACTTTAACTGCCCGATCACCTTGACATGTCTGCACAAAATCGTCTGTAACTTTTGATTTAGCGCTGGGAAACACATGAATCCAATGCCCACATTAATCTAGCTCAGTTTTCTATATTGTAACAAAATTTGAGACAGAAATAGATATGACAAAGCGTCCAAGTAATCCAATCTATCCAAAACTGTGTGATGCCATGCATTATGCTTCATTTATAAGCCTTTACTCCATGAGCACCAATGATCAGTTTAGAAAGATCACTTTTAGTGGCCGATCAACTTGACATGTCCACACTAAATTCTCCGTAACTTTTGATTTAGAGCTCAGAATGACACGAATCCAATGGCCACTTAAGCTAGCTCAATTTTCTATATTTTAACAAAATTTGGACCATAAATAGAGACGACAAAGCGCCCAAGTACTCGAATCTATCCCAAATTGCGTGATGTCATGCCTTATGTTTCATTAATAAGCCTTCACTTAATGAGCACCAATGATCAGTTTAGAATTATCACTTTAACTGTCCGATCAACTTGACTTATCCACACTAAATCGTCTTTAGATTTTGATTCAGAGCTCAGAACGATATGAATCTAATGCCCACATTAAGATAGCTCAATTTTCTATATTGTGACAAAATTTGAGACAAAAATAGAGATGACAAAGCGTCCAAGTAATCGAATATATCCCAAACTATGTGATGCCATGCTTTATGCATCATTTATAAGCCATTACTTAATGACACCAATGATCAGTTTTGAATGACCACTTTAACTGGCCGATCAACTTAACATGTCTGCACTAAATCGTTTGTAACTTTTTATTTAGAGCTCACAAACACACGAATATAATGCCCACAATAAACAAGCTCAATTTTCTATGTCATAACAAAATTTGAGACAAAAATAGATATGACCAGGTGTCTAAATAATCTAATCTATTCAAAACTCTATGATGCCATGGATTATGTTTCATTTATAAGCCTTTACTCAATGAGCACCAATTATTAGTTTAGAATGGTCACTTTAACTGGCCGATCAACTTCACATGTCCGCACTAAATCGTCTGTAACTTTTGATTTAGAGATCATAATGACACGAATCCAATGCCCACTTTAAGCTAGCTCAATTTTCTATTGTAACTGAATTTGAGACAGAAATAGATACGACAAAGCGTGCGAGTAATCCAATCTATCCAAAACTGTGTGATGCCATGCATTATGCTTCATTTATAAGCCTTTACATAATGAGCACCAATGATTAGTTTAGAATGATCTCTTTAACTGGCCAATCAACTTGACATGTCCACAGTAAATTGTCCGTATCTTTTGATTTAGGGCTTACAATGACAGAAATCCAATGCCCACTTGAAGCTACCTCAGTTTTATATATTATAACAATATTTGAGACAGAAATTGATATGACAAAGCGTCCAAGTAGTCCAATCTATCGAAAATTCTTTGATGCCATGCATTATGCTTCCTTTATAATCCTTTACTCAATGAGCACCAAGGATCAGTTTAGAATGATCACTTTAACAGGCCGATCAACTCTACATGTACGCACAAAATTGTCAGTATCTTTTGATTTATAGCTTAGAAACACATGAATTCAGTGTCCACGTTAAGGTAGCTCAATTTACTGTATTGTACCAAGATTTGAGACTCAAATAGATACGACAAAGCATCCAAGTCATCCAATCTATCATAAAACTGTGTGATGCAATGTATTATGCTTCATTTATACACCTTTACTCAATGAGCACTTATGATCACTATAGAATGATCCCTTTAATTGGCCGATCAACTTGACATGTCCACAGTAAATCATCCATATGTTTTTATTTAGAGCTCAGAATTACACGAATCCAATACCCATGTTAAGCGAGCTCAATTCTCTATTTTTGAAAAAGTGAGACAGAAATGGGGACAATAAAGCGTCCAAGTAATCCAATCTATCCCAAACAGTTTGATGTCATGCTTTATGCTTCATTTATAAGCCTTTACTTAATGAGCACCAATAATCAGTTTAGATTGATCACTTTAACTGGCTGACGAACTTGACATGTACGCACTAAATCATCCGAAACTTTTCATTTACAGCTCGGAATGACACGAATACGGTGCCCACGTTAAGCTAGCTCAATTTTCTATATTGTGACAAAGTTTGAGACAAAAATGGAGATGACATAGCGTACAAGTAATCCAATCTATCCCAAACTGCGTAATGCCATGCTTTATGCTTCATTTATAAGCCTTTACTTAATGAGCAACGATGATGAGTTTTGAATGATCACTTTAACTGGCCGATCAACTTGACATTTCGCTAGTACTAAATCGTCCGTAACTTTTGATTTAGAGCCAAAATGATACGAATCCAATGCCCACTTAAGGTAGCTCAATTTTCTATATTTTGACAAAATTGGGAACAAAAATAGAGACAACAAACCGTCCAAGTAATCCAATCTATCCCAAATTGTGTGATGCCATGCTTTATGCTTCATTTATTAGCCTTTACTTAATGAGCACCAATGATCAGTTTAGAATTATCACTTTAACTGGCCGATCAACTTGACATGTCTGCACTAACTCGTCCGTAACTTTTGATTCAGAGCTCGAATGCACATGAATCCAATGCCCATGTTACTAGCTCAATTTTCTATATTGTAACAAAATTTGAGACAGAAAAAGATATGACTAAGTGTCCATGTAATCCAATCTATCCAAAACTCTTTGATGCCATGCATTATGCTTCATATATAAGCTTTTACTCAATGAGCACCGATGATCAGTTTAGAATGATCACTTTTAGTGGCCGATCAACTTGAAATGTCTGCACTAAATCGTCCATAACGTTTCATTTAGAGCTCAGAATGAAACAAATCCAATGGCCATTTAAGCTAGCTCAATTTTCCATATTTTAACAAAATTGGAACAGAAATTGAGACGATAAAGCGCCCAAAAACTCAAATCTATCCCAAATTGCGTGATGTCATGCCTTATGTTTCATTTATAAGCATTCACCTAATGAGCACAAATGATCAGTTTAGAATGATTATTTTAACTGTCTGATCAACTTGACATGTATGCACTAAATCGTTCGTAACGTTTGATTTAGATCTCATAAACACACGAATTCAATGCCCACGTTAAGCTAGCTCAATTTTCTATATCATAACAAAATTGGAGACACAAATAGATATGACAAAGCATCTAAGTAATCCAATCTATTCAAAATTGTATGATTCCAGGCATTATGCTTCATTTATAAGCCTTTACTCAATGAACACCAATAATTAGTTTAGAATGATCACATTAACTGGCTGATCAACTTCACATGTCCGCACTAAATCGTCCGTAACTATTGATTTAGAGCTCATAATGACACGAATCCAATGCCCACATTAAGCTAGCTCAATTTTCTATGTTTTAACAAAATTTGAGACAGATATAGAGATGACAAAGCGTTCAAGTAATCGAATCCCTCAAAACAGCTTGATGTCATGAATTACGCTTCATTTATAAGCCTTTACTTAATGAGCACCAATGATTAGTTTAGAATGATCTCTTTAAATGGCCGATCGAGTTGACACGTCCGGACTAAATCATCCGTAACTTTTGATTTGGGACTTAAAATGACACGAATCCATTGCCCACGTTAAGCTACCTCAGTTTTATATATTATAACAAAGCGTGCAAGTAATCCAATCTATCGAAAACTTTTTGATGCCATGCATTATGCTTCATTTATAAGCCTTTAATCAATGAGCACCAATGATCAGTTTCAAATGATCACTTTAACTGGCTGATCAACTCTACATGTACGCACTAAATCGTCGGTATCTTTTGATTAAGAGTTTAGAAACACATGAATCCAATGCCCACGTTAAGGTAGTTAAATTTACTATATTGTAACAAGATTTGAGACTGAAATAGATACGACAACGCATCCAAGTAATCCAATCTATCATTAAACTGTGTGATGACATGCATTATGCTTCATTTATACGCCTTTACTCAATGAGCATTAATGATCACTTTAGAATGATCCCTTTAACTTGCCGATCAACTTGATATGTCCATAGTAAATCATCCATAAGTTTTAATTTAGAGCTCAAAATTACACGAATACCGTGTCCACTTTAAGCTTGCTCAATTTTCTATATTGTGACAAAGTTTGAGACAAAAATAGAGACGACAAAGCGTACAAGTAATCCCATCTATCCCGGACAGCGTGATGCGTGCTTTATGCTTCATTTATAATCCTTTACTTATTGAGCACCAATGATCAGTTTCGAATGATAACTTTAACTTGCCGATCAACTTGACATTTCCACACTAAATCATTCGTAACTTTTGATTTAGAACTCATAATGACATGACTGCAATGCCCACGTTAAGCTACATGAATTCTCAATTTTTTGACAAAATTTGAGACAGAAATAGAGATGACAAAGCATATAAGTAATCCAATCTATCTCAAACTGCGTGATGCAATGCTTTATGCTTCATTTATAAGCCTTTTCTTAATGAGCACCAATGATTAGTTTAGAATAATCACTTTAACTGGTTGATGAACTTGACATGTCGAAATTGAATTATACATAACTTTTTATTTAGAGATCAGAATGACACGAATCCAATACCCACATTCAGCTAGCTCAATTCTCTCTACTGTGACAAAATTTCAAACAAAAATAGAGACGAGAAAGCATACAAGTAATCCAATTTATAACAAACTGCATGATGTCATGCTTTATGCTTCTTTTATAAGCCTTTACTTAATGAACCAAATGATCACTTTAGAATGATCACTTTAACTGGCCGATCAACTTGACATGTACGCACTAAATCGTCCATAACTTTTGATCTAGAGCTCAGATACACCGAAATCAAATGCCCACGTTAAGTTAGCTCAATTTTCTATATTGTAACAAAATTTTAGATGGAAATAGACACCACAAAGTGTCCAAGTAATCCAGTATATCCAAACTGCTTGACGCCATGCATTAAGTTTCAGTTATAAGCATTTATTTAATGGGCACCAATGATCAGTTTAGAGTTATCACTATAACTGGCCGTTCAACTTGACATGTGCGCAGTAAATCATCCGTTACTATTGATTTAGAGGTTAGAAACAGATGAATCCAATGCTCACATTAAGTTAGCTCAATTTTCTATATTGTAACAAAATTTGAGACAAAAATAGATATGACAAAGCGTACAAGTAATCTATCCCGAACTGCGTGATGCCATGCTTTATGCTTCATTTATAAGCCTTTACTTAATGAGCACCATTGATCAGTTTTTGAATGATCATTTTAACTAGCCGATCAACTTGACATTTCCACACTAAATCATTCGTAAATTTTGATTTAGAACTCAGAATGACATGAATCCAATGCCCACATTAAGCTACCTGAATTCTCAATTTTTTTGACAAAACTTGAGACACAAATAGAGACGACAAAGCCTATAAGTAATCCAATATATCTCAAACTGCGTGATGCCATTCTTTATGCTTCATTTATAAGCCTTTATTTAATGAGGACCAATGATCAGTTTAGAATAATCACTTTAACTGGCTGATGAACTTGACATTTCCACATTAAATTATACATAACTTTTGATTTAGAGATCAGAATGACACGAATCCAATACCCACATTCAGCTAGCTCAATTCTCTCTACTATGACAATATTTCAAACAAAAATAGAGACGAGAAAGCATCCAAGTAATCCAATTTATAACAAACTGCGTGATGTCATGCTTTATGCTTCTTTTATAAGCCTTTACTTAATGAACCAAATGATCACTTTAGAATGATCACTTTAACTGGCCGATCAACTTGACATGTACACACTAAATCGTCCATAACTTTTGATCTAGAGCTCAGATACACCGAAATCAAATGCCCACGTTAAGCTAGCTCAATTTTCTATATTGTATCAAAATTTTAGACGGAAATAGACACCACAAAGTGTCCAAGTAATCCAGTATATCCAAACTGGTTGACGCCATGCATTAAGTTTCAGTTATAAGCATTTATTTAATGAGCACCAATGATCAGTTTAGAGTTATCACTATAACTGGCCGTTCAACTTGACATGTGCGCAGTAAATCATCCGTTACTATTGATTTAGAGGTTAGAAACAGATGAATCCAATGCTCACATTAAGTTAGCTCAATTTTCTATATTGTAACAAAATTTGAGACAAAAATAGATATGACAAAGCGTACAAGTAATACAATCCATCCCGAACTGCGTGATGCCATGCTTTATGCTTCATTTATAAGCCTTTACTTAATGAGCACCAATGATCAGTTTTGAATGATCACTTTAACTAGCCGATCAAATTGACATTTACACACTAAATCATTCGTAAATTTTGATTTAGAACTCAGAATGACATGAATCCAATGCCCACGTTAAGCTACCTGAATTCTCAATTTTGTTGACAAAACTGTTGGTGTTTGGAAGATTTTTACGGTTATGAAAAAAGAGAATATATATTGAAAGTAATAAACTTTTATTACTTGATTGTATTACACTCAAAAACTTGATGATTGTGAAGATTAGACTCGATCTCTATTTATACATAACGAAAAGACACAATTTGAAACAACGCGACTTTTTACTTGAAAAGACGCGACTCTATACTTGAAAGGACACGACTCTTTACTTGAAAGGACACGACTCTTTACTTGAAAGGACACGACTCTTTACTTGAAAAGTCACAACTATTTGTGTTGAACTAACACGACTCTATAAGTGAATAGACACAACTTTATGAATTGATAATTCGTGACTCTTAATTATTAACTAACTTATATAAATGTGACTTTATATTATACGAGATTTGATTATACTTTAACACTCCCCCTTAATCATATCTCGGCTTCACTCCAAGCTTTCTTCTAAGATCTTCAAATCTTGAAACGTTTAATGCCTTTGTGAAGATATCTGCGAGTTGATCTTCGCCTTTGCAATACTCTAGTTGAATGAGTCCTTTGTGCTCGGCTTCACGTACAAAATGATACTTGATCTCTATGTGTTTTGTTCTTCTATGTTGTACCGGATTCCTTCCAATTGCTATTGCCGACTTGTTGTCACATAAGATGGGGATGCCTTCTTTAAACTTTAATCCAAAATCCTCCAAAAGTCTTTGTAACCATATGGCTTGGTTTGTCGCTGCACATACGGCGATATACTCTGCCTCTGCCGTTGATTGAGCCACTGTTTGTTGTTTACTTGACTGCCAACAAAACATAGCCGATCCAAGACTAAAAGCATAACCTGATGTGCTTTTCTTGTCTTCGGTAGAACCACCCCAATCGCTGTCCGAGTAGCCTATTAATCTTGGTGTCTCCATGCTTGTAAAAAATAATCCAAAGTTTGACGTTCCTTTGACGTATCTTAACACCCTTTTGGCCTCTTGATAGTGCTTCATACGGGGTGATGACATGTATCTTGAGAGATAGGAGCTTGCGTACCTTAGATCAGGTCTTGATGCACATAAATATAAGAGCCCTCCAACAATGCTTCTATACTTAGTCGGATCTCCAAATTCCTTGTCATCTTCTACTCCTTTTCCTTGTTGTGTAAGTGGAGTGCTTACACTCTTGCTTTCTTTCATTCCAAACTTATTAATAAGTTTGTTTGCATATTTTTCTTGTGAAAGAAAAATACCGTGATCATCTTGAATTATTTCCATCCCAAGAAAATAATTCAACAATCCAAGATCCGTCATCTTGAATTCATTCTTCATATTTTCCTTGAATGTGTTGATGAGATGAACAATGCTCCCTGTGATGATGATATCATCAACGTATAAGCTAACGATCAACACATCTTTTCCTTGCTTCATAATATACAAAGCCGCATCATTCATACTTCTTTCAAAACCGTTTTGAATGAAGTATGAGTCTATTCTTCCATACCATGCCCGTGGGGCTTGCTTCAAACCATATAAGGCTGTGTATAGCCTTAACACCTTTTCTTCCTTTCCTTCAATCACAAAACCAGGTGGTTGTGTGACATAAACCTCTTCTTTTAATTCTCCATTTAAAAAGGCTGATTTGACATCCATTTGATACAATTTCCACTTCATTTGAGCCGCATATGGAAGTATGGCTCGTATTGTATCATGTCTTGATACTGGGGCAAATGTCTCAAGATAGTCAACTCCATATTCTTGAGAAAAACCTCTTGCAACTAGTCTCGCCTTGTGTTTAATAGGATTGCCGCTTGCATCCGTTTTGATCTTATAGATCCACTTCACGCTTATTACATTTTTCTTCTCCGGCTTGTCTACTAGTTTCCATGTCTTGTTCTTCTCAATCATTTCTATTTCTTCATTCATGGCTTTTCTCCACTCTTTACTGACACAAGCTTCATTGTAAGTTTGTGGTTCTTCATTTGCGAGAAGGCAAGCTTCTATTATTTGAGCCACTTCTTCAACCTCCACTCTTGGTGCTATTCGCATGATTTCACTTATTGACTTGTATTTCTTTGGTGGTTCAGAAGTTTCGCCTTCCTCATTGTTATCATGGTCACCATCTTGAAAAGAAACAGGGCTGGAGATTTTTTTGGTTTGATCTCTTGATTCTTGTAGGTCATTCATAGATAAAACAACAGTCTTCTTGACTTCTTCTTTTCTATCCCAATCCCACTTCTTATTTTCTTCAAACTCAACATCTCTTGATACTTCAATCTTCTCGTTCTCCAAGATGAGAACTCTATAGCCTTTGGATTGATTGCTATAGCCGATAAGGATTCCACGCTTTGACTTAGCCTCTAATTTTCTCCTTTTTTGATCGGCAATATGCACGTAGCATATGCTCCCAAATATTTTCAAGTGTGATACATTTGGCTTGTGTCCACCCCACTTCTCTATAGGTGTCACATCATCTTCAATTACCTTTGATGGTAGACGGTTTTGTAAGTAAGCCGCGGTGTATACCGCTTCTGCCCATAACTTGAGCGGTAAGCCTTGCTCAACAAGCATTGTTCTCGCCATCTCCACCAAGGATCTATTCTTGCGTTCTGCTGTCCCATTTTGTTGTGGTGAATAAGGCAATGTAACTTGCCTATTGATTCCTTCTTCTTCACAAAAATGGTTGAATTCTTGTGAAGTGAACTCACCACCTCCATCAGATCTTAACGTCTTGATGGTACAATCTGATTGTTTTTCGATCATCACTTTGAACTTCTTGAACATTAACACTACAAGAAAACTGCCAATTTGCGACTACATACGTGGTCGCAAAAATTGCGACCACATTTGCCATGGTTTAGCGACTAATTTGCGACTACGGAATAGTGGTCGCAAATTGGTCGCAAATATGTGACCAATAAATGTGGTCGCAAATCAGTCACAATATGCAACCAATTAGCGACTGAAATGCGACTGCTTTGAGACTGACCCTGGTAGTCGCTAATCAGTCGCAAAATAGCGACTGATTAGCGACTATATATGGAAAATCAGGTGGTAGTCGCTAATTAGTCGCAAAATAGCGACCAATTTGAGACTACGGTATGTAGTGGCTCTGCAGTCACAAAATGGTGGCAAAGTGCCAGCATAAAAAACATGTTCGAGTTAGGTATAACGACATTTAAGCGACTACATAGGTGTAAAAATTTGATGTGCAGTCGCAAATCAGCCGCAAATTTGTGACTGATTTGCGACCACATATGGTTAATTCACATTTTCCCTAAGTATTTTCCACATTTAAAACTTGTATTTCTATTCTATAAGACTACTAACCATTAGAAGTGATAACATATATTGGAAACCATATTTGTAATGATTTCATATTTAGATAACATTTGGAATGTATATAAGAAGTATAAGGTTAAGTAAATTTGTTAAGGATTTAGGTAAGTTATTTGAAAATTTGGGAAATGTTATTGTTTTCATAGTAATTGAAATTTTTATAACTTATAATCAATGACTCAATCTTATATAATTATATGCATTCCTCAAAATCTCAAAATTTAGGGTTTAGGGTATTATTTGCGACTGATTTGCCACCACTTTGCAACTGCATTTGCAATGTGGTCGTATTTCAGTCACAAATATTTAATGTAGTCGCAAATCAGTCGCAAATTAGCGACCAATTTGCGACCACATTCTAAAAATTTGATGTGCAGTCGCAAATCAGTCGGAAATGCTGATGTAGTTGCAAATCAGACGCTGATTTGCGACTGATTTGCGACCACCATTTAATTTGGTGGGACTTTGACAAAATCGAAAACTTTCAAACTCCCACAAAATTAACTGGTAGTCGCAAATCAGTCGCACATTTGCGACTGAATTGCGACCACATTTACAGTTTCGATAAATGTAATTGTGGTCGCAAATCAGTCGCTAATTTGCGACTGATTTGCGAATACCAGTTAATTTTGTGGGAGGTTGAAAAAACCGAAAACATTCAAACTCCCTCCAAATTAATTGGTAGTCGTAAATCAGTCGCAAATTAGCGACTGATTTGCGACCACAATTACAGTTTCGATAAATGTACCTGTGGTCGCAAATTAGTCGTAAATTTGTGACTGATTTGCGACTACCAATTAATTTGGAGGGAGTTTGAACTTTTTCGGTTCCCACCAAATTAATTGGTAGTCGCAAATCAGTCGCAAATTTGCGACTGATTTGCGACCACGGGTATTTTGCCACTGATTTGCGACCACATCCGTGGTCGCAAAAAAATCTATAAATACCCGATGGTTTTCCCTCATTTTTCACAAATCTCTCAAACTACTTTACAAAACTCTCTCAAAAACACTTCCTAAACACTTTAGAAAAACACTATTTCTATAAATGGCAAGTGGTGGTAGGTCGTTGAGAGGTCGTGGAAGACGATCTTTCGGATCATCTTCCGGCCGAGGAACCTCTTCGGCCTCCTCGAACCCTTCACCATCTGCTAATAGAGCGGCATCGCGGCTCCCTCCGCAATACAATTTTGTTCCTCACTCCGTTCCTGAAACCCAAACACCTCCACGGTTTCAGGAATCGGATGAACATGAGGACGAACAAATTCCCGATTGCGAAACGGGAACGGATGAACAAACTATCACTCTTGATAGTTTGTTACAAACTCCGGGCCGCGAACAGTATTTGACTGTGCTTTCTCCAGATGCGGCTTTGAATACAACCTGGTAAGCATGTTTATTAATAGCTAATTTTTTAATAAATATTTATTAAAATTTAAATTATATTAATATAATTTTACATTTTTGTAATAAATATTAGGTTTGACCACGATAACGGGTCTATTACTCGTCAAATCGCAAAAATTTTGAAAAATAAGTTTGACGGTCCGTACTACAGTTGGACCGTCGTACCTCCTGAGAGGCAGGAGAAATATTTTATAGAATTTGCGGTAAGTATTTTTTAAAAAATTGTGTAAATATTTAATAAAATATAAAAACATATTTACTAATATTTTTTAACTCAATTTCAAGCAATTGTACACCTGGGATCCTCTGATCACCTCGGTGGTACGAAAAGAGTTCGAGGCCGTCTACGTAAGGCGGATGAAAGGGATGGTGAGCACGGTTCATACAACCGGAATACGTCCCAGATGGATTTCCCCAAGTTTATACAGTATTATGACAGCACATTGGTCAACCGAAACATCTACGGAGAGGAGTACGAAATCCTCTCATAACCGCAACTCCGCTCGGGACGGTCTTGGCCCGCATAAACATTTATCGGGCCAAAAATCCTACATTCAGGTCCAGCAGGAAATGGTAAGTAAAATTTTTTTTTCATATTATTATGTTTTCTCATAATTAAATAATATTTTAATATCTGTGAAGGAACATAATTTGGGACGACCAGTCTCAATAGGTGAGGTCTTTATAAAGACTCACACAAGACCGGATGGTTCGTATGTAGATTTGAAAGCAAAACAAATCTGTGAAGCATACGAACGAAACATCCAAGAGAAGATGGCGATCGTGGAGGTCGATCCAACAAAAACATCCAATGGAACCTCCCGTCCAATTGAGCTGACTCAAGCACAGAAGAATGAGATCTTCTTACAGGTAAAAAAAAATTTTCAAACTTTTTTCTTTTTACATATTTTCCTAATTACAAAATAATTACATTTATTATATAATTTACGTTTTTGTAATTTTTTAGTCATCTGTTCCTGATGAACGAGGCCGTCTTTATGGACTCGGTAGCCTCAACCGCGTACAGTCTACGGGTAGAAGTAGTGGGGTACAAATCCATTCACCCGAGTACGTTATTCTTCAAGAACAAAACGCTTTGATTAAAGCACAAAACGAGCAGATGAAGGAAAAATATGAGAAGATTGAAGAGCTGAACAGACAAAACCAGAAGAAGATCTCGAGCTTGGAGATACTCCTCGGATATATCCAACGGACGGATCCCGCATTCGCCTCCTTATTGCGGGATAACGATTGTATAGGGGAACCATCGACGGCTCCGCCAACCACCCCATTTTCGCCATCAGATTTCCAATTTCCGCCACCGGACAATTAGAATTTGTTTTTATGTATTTAAAAATTTTCTATAATAAATGTTAAATTTTAAATTTGTATATTTTTAATTCAATATTTAGTTTTTTTTAATTCAATAAATGTTAAAATATATATATATTTTTTAAATTATTAATTATATTATTTCAATAATAAAAATAAAAAATATATTAATATTATTTTTTTTTAAATCTAATTACGGTGTAGTCGCAAATTAGTCTTAAATCAGTCGCAATTTTTGCCACCGATTTGCGACTCCTTTGCAACTGCGAGCTATGTGCAGTCGCAAATCAGTCACAAATTTTTGTGACTGATTTGCGACTGCGGTTCACCTGTAGTCGCAAAACAGTCACACATTTTTGTGACTGATTTGCGACTGCGTTTCGCCTGTAGTCGCAAATCAGTCACAAATATTTGTGACTGTTTTGCGACTGCGTTTCTCCTGTAGTCGCAAAACAGTCACTGTTTTTTGTGACTGATTTGCGACTACGGTTCACCTGCAGTCGCAAAACAGTCACAAAAAACAGTGACTGATTTGCAACTGTGGTTCTACCGTAGTCGCAAATCAGTCACAAAAATTTGCAACTGTTTTGCGACTACAAATTTAGCAACCACAACCGTAGTCGCAAAACAGTAGCAAAATTTGTTACGGAAATTCACTGGCAAATTAGTCGCAAAAAAACGACCACGGTTGTGGTCGCAAATTAGTCGCAAAATACCCACTATGACCGTGGTCGCAAATCAGTCGCAAAATTGCGACTAATTTTTTTTGCGACTATTATTTTGCGACCACATCACGTAGTCGCAAAGTAGTCGCAAAATACAGTTTTGCGACTACTTTGCGACCACTTCCGTGGTCGCAAAACGGCTGTTTTCTTGTAGTGTAAGAAGGTCTCAGATTTTTGTTTTAGGAAGTATACCCAACACATGTGAGCATAGTCATCCAAAAATAACAGAAAGTAACGGCTTCCATCGGTCCACATATATCCGTATACACAATCTCAAGCTTTTCTCTTGTCTTAGTTTGAGATTCTTTTGGAAAACTTTTGCGTGATTGCTTTCCAAGATTACATGCCTCACATACTTCCTTGTTGACTTTAAACTTTGGTAACCCATTTACCAAATTTTTGTCTTGCATTTGTTGCAACCATGTGTTGCCTACATGACCAAGTCTCTTGTGCCATGTTTCCATTACCTCTTGCTCACTTGTATTCATAGCTTCTTCTTGTACTGAACTTAACTTGATTCTGAAGCTCTTTTGAGTCATTGGAATATCCATAATC
Organism: Pugionium cornutum; assembly: GCA_018901935.1. NCBI lineage: Eukaryota > Viridiplantae > Streptophyta > Magnoliopsida > Brassicales > Brassicaceae > Pugionium > Pugionium cornutum. The sequence continues at coordinate 17,310,990 of CM032163.1, read as the reverse complement.
TTCTTGCCATTTGCATCTACAATGATGCATTTCTTGTCTTTAAAACATACTTGATAGCCGTTTGAAATAATTTGAGGAACACTCAACAAATTTTTCTCCAAACTAGGCACCAAGAAAACGTTTTTGATGACTTTCTTGCCGTAATTTGTCATGACGGTAATATCTCCTTTACCGGCTGTCATTACTATTTCTCCGTTTCCGACTTTGATCGGAACCTTGATACTTTTATCGATCTTAGAAAAGTATCTCTCGTCTTTCGTCATATGATTAGTGCATCCACTGTCTACTAACCAAATTTCTTCTCTTAATGTTGTTATTGCTTCTTCACTTGCATTAAACAACATGTGGTCTTCACCCAAGTCTTCCTCTTCGAGACTTACATGCGCTCTTTCCTTTTTCTTTGAGCGACACACATTTGAGTAGTGGCCAATTTTACCACAATTGTAACACTCCTTGTTAGTTCTTTTATTCTTTTCATGATTGTTTTCTTTCGGTTTCTTCCAACACTCGTTTTCGGTGTGATTGCTTTTCTGGCAAAACTCACACCACTTCTTGCCTTGAATAACACGTCTCTTGGTGTTATCTCGTTTGAAACCGGATTTGGTTTCTTTTGAACGAGCATTAAATGCTCCTTCATTAGTGTTTTCTTCTCTTGCAGCCATTCTTGCTTCATGTGCTTTCAAAATACCGATTAGCTCTGTCATTGTTAGTGAAGTAAAATCGCGAGTTTGCTCCAAAACGCTAACAATGCTATCAAACTTGGCTGGGAGAGAGATGAGTATCTTCTGTATGAGTTGATAGTTGGTTTTCTTCACGCCATGATAAGTTAATTGATTCTCCAAAACAATTAACTTATCGGTGAATGTCTTAATATCTTCGTTATAATACATCTTTAGATTTTCGTACTCCCTACGCAACGATTGAAGTTTAACCAATCGGACTTGAGGAGAACCTTGATACTCATCCTTCAATACGTCCCATGCCTCTTTTGATGTTGATGATGCCGCAATGCGTGAGAATATTTGATCAGTCACGGCAGTTTGCAAAATTTGCAATGCCATCGTATCATTTGACATCGCTTCTTCTCTAAGCGATTTTGCCCTTGCTGTTTCAGGGGTTTCTTGTTCTTGTACCGGTTCGACCGGCACGCCTTCTTCAACCACGGACCATAATTTTCTAGTCCTTAGAATGGTTGCCATCTTAATGCTCCAGAAGTTGTACTTCTCCCCATCGAATATAGGGATCACTTGATGTGAAGAGCCTTGCATAGTCTCGGCTTATTTTGTGATTAACTTATGCGATATCTTCTTGTTGCTTTTGTTCTTGCGATGAGTTGTAAACTAATGCTTTCTCTTTTGTCCTCTTCAATCGTAAATCTCTGATACCATGTTGGTGTTTGGAAGATTTTACGGTTATGAAAAAAGAGAATATATATTGAAAGTAATAAACTTTTATTACTTGATTGTATTACACTCAAAAACTTGATGATTGGGAAGATTAGACTCGATCTATATTTATACATAACGAAAAGACACAATTTGAAACAACGCGACTTTTTACTTGAAAAGACGCGACTCTATACTTGAAAGGACACGACTCTTTACTTGAAAGGACACGACTCTTTACTTGAAAGGACACGACTCTTTACTTGAAAAGTCACAACTATTTGTGTTGAACTAACACGACTGTATAAGTGAATAGACACAACTTTACGAATTGATAATTCGTGACTCTTAATTATTAACTAACTTATATAAATGTGACTTTATATTATACGAGATTTGATTATACTTTAACAAAAACTTGAGACAGAAATAGAGACGACAAAGCCTATAAGTAATCCAATCTATCTCAAACTGCGTGATGCCATTCTTTATGCTTCATTTATAAGCCTTTAGTTAATGAGGACCAATGATCAGTTTAGAATAATCACTTTAAGTGGCTGATGAACTTGACATGTCCACATTAAACTATACATAAGTTTTGATTTAGAGATCAGAATGACATGAATCCAATGCCCACGTTAAGTTAGCTTAATTTTCTCTATTTTGACAAAATTTCAAACAAAAATAGAGACGAGAAAGCAACCAAGTAATCCAATTTATAACAAACTGCGTTATGTCATGCTTTATGGTTCTTTTATAACCCTTTACTGAATGAACCAAATGATAAGTTTAGAATGATCACTTTAACATGCCGATCAACTTGACATGTACTCACTAAAGCATCAATAACTTTTGATTTAGAGCTCAGATACACTGAAATCAAATGCCCATGTTAAGTTAGCTCAATTTTCTATATTGTAACAAAATTTTAGATGGAAATAGATACCACAAAGTGTCCAAGAAATCCAGTATATCCATACTGCTTGGTGCCATGCATTAAGTTTCAGTTATAAGCATTTATTTAATGGGCACCAATGATCAGTTTAGAGTTATCACTATAACTGGCCGTTCAAATTGACATGTGCGCAATAAATCGTCCGTAACTTTTGTTTTAGAGCTTAGAAACACATGAATCCAATGCTCACATTAAGTTAGCTCAATTTTTTATATTGTAACAAAATTTGAGACAAAAATAGATATGACAAAGCGTCCAAGTAATCCAATCTATCCAAAACCGTATGATGCCATGCATTATGTTTCATTTATAAGCCTTTGCTCAATGAGCACTATTGTTTAGTTTAGAATGATCATTTTAACTGCACGATCAACTTGACATGTCCACACTAAATCATCCATAACTTTTAATTTAGAACTCCGAATGATACGAAACCAATGCCCACGTTAAGTTAGCTTAATTTTCTATATTTTGACTTAATTTGAGACAGAAATAGAGATGACAAAGCGTCCAAGTAATATCTAAACTGCTTGATGTCATCCATAATTCTTTATACATAAGCCTTTATTTAATGAGCATCAATGATCACTTTAGAATGATAACTTTAACTGGCCGATCAACGTGACATATATGCACTAAATCGTCCGTAATTTTTTATTTAGAACTCAGAAACACAAGAATCAAATGCTCACGTTAAGCTAGCTCAAGTTTCTAAATTGTAACAAAATTTGAGATGAAATAGATTCGACAAAGCATTCAATTAATCCAATCTATCCAAAACTGTGTGACCATGCATTATGCTTCATTTATAAGCCTTTTCTCAATGAGTACCAATGATCAGTTTAGAATGATCACTTTAACTGGCTGATCAACTTGACATGTCCGCACTAAATCATCCATAACTTTTTATTTAGAACTCCGAATGACACGAATCCAATGCCCACGTTAAACTAGCTCAATTCTCTATTTTTTGACAAAATGTGAGACAGAAATAGGGATGACAAAGCGTCCAAGTAATCCAATCTATCCCAAACTGCTTGATGCCATGCATTATGCTTCATTTATAAGAATTTATTTAATGAGCACCAATGATCAGTTTAGAATCATCACTTTAACAAGTCGATCAACTTGACACGACCGCAGTAAATCGTCTGTGACTTTTGATTTAGTTCTCAGAATGACACGAATACTGTGCCCACGTTAAGCTAGCTCAATTTTCTTTATTTTGACAAAATTTGAGACCGAAATAGATACGATAAAGCGTCCAAGTAATCCAATCCATCCCAACCTGCGTGATGCCATTCTTTAAGCTTTATATATAAGCCTTTACTTAATGAGCACCAATGATGAGTTTTGAAAGATCACTTTAACAGCCCGATCAACTTGACTTCTCCGCACTAAATCGTCCGTAACTTTTGATTTAGAGCTCAAAATGACACGAATCCAATGCCCACGTTAAGCTAGGTCAATTCTCTATTCTTTGACAAAATTTGATTCAAATATAGAGACGACAAAGCGTACAAATAATCCAATCTATCCCAAATTGTGTGATGCCATGCTTTATACTTCATTTATAAGCCTTTACTTAATGAGCACCAATGATCAGTTTAGAATAATCACTCTAACAGGCCGATCACCTTGACATGACCATATAAAAATTTCCATAACTTTTGATTTAGGGCTCAGAATGACACGAATCCAATGTCCAAGTTAAACTAGCTCAATTCTCTATATTTTGAAAACAATTGAGTTAGAAATAAAGATGACAAAGCATCCAAGTAATCCAAATTATACCAAACTGCATGATGCCATGCTTTATGCTTCATTTATAAGCCTTTACTTTTTGAACCCAATGATCAGTTTAGAATGATCACTTTAACTGGCCGATCAACTTGACACGTACGTACTAAATCGTCCGTAACTTTTGATTTAGATCTCAGATACACACGAATCAAATGACCACGTTAAACTAGCTCAATTTTCTATTTGTAACAAAATTTGAAACAGAAATAGATACGACAAAGCGTCCAAGTAATCCAATCTATCCAAAACTGTGTGATGCCATGCATTATGCTTCATTTATAAGCCTTTACCCAATGAGAACTAATGATTAGTTTAGAATGTCACTTTAACTGGCCGATCAACTAGACATGTCCACACTAAATCATCCATAACTTTTGATTTAGAGCTTAGAATGACACGAATTCAATGCCCACGTTAAGCTAGCTCAACTTTCTATATTTTGACTTAATTTGAGATAGAAATAGAGACGAAAAAGTGTCCAAGTAATCCAATCAATCCAAACTGCTTGATGTCATGCATTATGCTTGATTTAAAAGCCTTTATTTAATGAGCACTAATGATTAGTTTAAAATGATCAATTTAACTGGCCGATCAACTTGACATGTTTGCACTAAATTGTCTGTAACTTTTGGTTTAAAGCTCCGAAACACACAAATCAAATGCTCACGTTAATCTAGCTCAATTTTCTATATTGTAACAAAAATTGAGACGAAATAGATATGAGAAAGCATCCAAGTAATCCAATCTATCTAAAATTGTGTGATACCTTGCATTATGCTTCATTTATAAGCCTTTACTCAATGAGGACCAATGATCAGTTTATAATGATCACTTTAACTGGCCGATCAACTTGATATGTCCGCACTAAATCGTTCGTAAATTTTGATTTAGAGCTCGGAATGACACGAATCTAGTGCCCACATTAAGCTAGCTCAATTTTCAATATTGTATCAAAGTTTCAAACAAAGATAGATACGACAAAGCGTCCAAGTAATCCAATCCATCTCAAACTCCATGATGCCATTCTCTAGGCTTCATTTATAACTCTTTACTTAATGAGCGTCAATGATCACTTTAGAATGATCACTTTAACAGGCTGATCAACTTCACATGTCCGCAGTAAATCGTCGTAACTTTTGATTTAGAGCTCAGAATGACCGGAATCTAGTGCCAACGTTAAGCTAGCTCAATTTCTATATTGTGAAAAAGTTTGAGAGGGAAATAGATACGAAAAAGCGTGCAGTTAATCCAATCCATCCGAAACTGCGTGAAGCCATTCTTTAGGCTTCATTTATAAGCCTTTACTTAATGAGCATCAATGATCAGTTTTGAATTATCACTTTATCTGGCCAATCAACTTGACGTGTCTGCACAAAATCATCTGTAACTTTTGATTTAGAGCTCAGAATGACACGAATCCAATGTCAATGTTAAGCTAGCTCAATTCTCTATTTCTTAACAAAATTTGAGATAGAAATAGAGATGACAAAGCGTCCAAGTAATCCAATCTATCCCGAACTACGTGATGCCATGCTTTATGCTTCATTTATAAGCCTTTTACTTAATGAGCACCAATGATCAATTTAGAATGATCACTTTAATTGGCCGATCAACTTGACATCTACGTACTAAACCATACGTAACTTTTGATTTAGAACTCGGAAACACACGAATCAAATCCCCACATTAATATAGCTCAATTTTCTATGTTGTAACAAAATTTGAAACAGAATTAGAGACGACAAAGCGTCCAAGTAATCCAATCTATCCAAACTGTTTGATGCCATGCATTATGCTTCATTTACAAGTCTTAATTTAATGAGCACCAATGATCAGTTTAGATTGATCACTTTAACTGGCCTATCAACTTGACTTTCCCGCACTAAATTGTACGTAGCTTTTGATTTAGAGCTTGTAATGACACGAATCCAATGCCGACGCTAAGCTAGTTCAATTTTCTATATTGTGACAAAATTTGAGACAGAAATAGAGACGTCAAAGCATCCAAGTAATCCAATCCATCACGAACTACATGACGCCATGCATTATTCTTCATTTATAAGCTTTTACTCAATGAGCACCGATGATCAGTTTATAATGATCCTTTTAACTGGCCAATCAACTTGACATGTCTACACTAAATCGTCCGTAACATTTGATTTATAGCTCAGAATGACACGAATCCAATGTCCACTCTAAGTTAGTGCAATTTTCTATGTTGTGACAAAGTTTGAGACAAAACTAGATATTACAATGCGTCCAAGTAATCCAATCTATCCCAAACTGCGTGATGCCATGCCTTGTACTTCATTTATAAGCCTTGACTCAATGAGCACCATTGTTCAATTTAGAATAATCATATTAACTGGCCGATCAACTTGACACGTCTGCACTAAATCGTCTGTAACTTTTGATTTAGAGATCAGAATGACACGAATCCAATGCCCACGTTAAACTAGCTCAATTTTCTATATTGTGACAAACTTTGAGACAGAAATAGATAAAACAAAGCATCCAAGTAATGAAATCTATCCCAAACTACGTGACGCCATGCATTATTCTTCATTTATAAGCTTTTACTCAATGGGCAACAACGATCAGTTTAGAATGATCGTTTTATCAGGCCGATCAACTTGACATGTCTGCTCTAAATCGTCCATAACTTTTGATTTATAGCTCAAAATGAAACAAATCCAATGCCCAGATTAAGCAAGTTCAATTTTCTATTCTGTGACAAAATTTGAGATAGAACTAGATACGAAAAAGTGTTCAAGTAATCCAATATATGCCAAACTTCATGATGCGATGCTTTATGCTTCATTTATAAGCCTTTACACAATGAGCACCAATAATCATTTTAGAATGATGGACATGTCCGCAATAATTGTCTAGTTCATTTGATTTAGATATCTGAATGACACGAATCCAATGCCCATGTTAAGCTTGCTCAATTTTCTATATTTTGACAAAATTTGAGACAGAAATAGAGACGACAAAGCATCTAAGTAATCCAATCTATCCCAAACTACGTAATACCATGCTTTATGCTTCATTTATAGGCCTTTACTTAATGCGAACCAATGATCAATTTAGAATGATCACTTTAACTGGCCGATCAACTTGACATGTCTGCACAAATTATCTGTAACTTTTGATTTAGAGTTCAGAAACACAAGAATTCAATGCTCACGTTAAGCTAACTGAATTTTCTATATTGTAACAAAGTTTGAGATAGAATTAGATACGAAAAAGCATCCAAGTAATCCAATCTATCTGAAATTGTGTGATGCCATGGATTATGCTTCATTTATAAGCTTTTACTCAATGAGCACCAATTATCAGTTTAGAATCATCATTTTAACTAGCCGATCAACTTGACATGTTCGCACTAAATCGTCCGTAATTTTTGATTTAGAGCTTAAAATGACATGAATCTAATGCCCATGTGAACTAGCTCAATTTTCTATAATATGACAAAATTTGAGACATAAACAGATACGGCAAAGAGTCCAAATAATCCAATCCATCCCAAAAAGCGTGATGCCATGCATCATTCTTCATTTATAAGCTTTTACTCAATGACCAGCAATCGTCACTTTCGAATGATCATTTTAACTGGCCGATCAACTTGACATGTATGCACTAAATCGTCCGTAACTTTTTATTTATAGCTCAGAATGGCACGAATCCAATATCCACATTAAGTTAGTTCAATTTTCTATATTGTGACAATATTTAAAATAGAATAAGATAAGAAAAAGCGTCCCAGTAATCCAATCTATCCCAAACTCTGTGTTGCCAGCCTTATGCTTCCCTTATAAGCCTTTACTTAATGTGCACAAATGATCATTTTAGAATGATCATTTTAATTGGCCGATCAACTTGACATATCCACACTAAATCGTCTGTAACTTCTGTTTTAGAGCTCCAGTGCCCTTGTTAAGCTAGCTCAATTTTCTATGTTATGACAAAATTTAAGACCGAAATGGAGATGACAAAGCCTCCAAGTAATCCCATGTATCCCAAACTCTGTAATGCCATACATTATGCTTCATTTATAAGCATTGAATCAATGAGCACCAATGATCAGTTCAGAATAATCATATTATCCAGGCGATGAACTTGACAAGTCTGCAATAAATCGTCCGTAACTTCTTATTTGAAGCTCAAAATGACATGAATCAATGCCGACGTTAAGCTAGCTCAATTTTCTATATTGCGACAAACTTTGAAACAGAAATAGATATGACAAAGCATCCAAGTAATCCAATCCATCCCAAACTACGTGACGCCATGCATTATTCTTCATTTATATGCTTTTACGCAATGAGCACCAATGATCAGTTTAGAATGATTATTTTAACTGGACGATCAACTTGACATGTCTACACTAATCCATCCATAACTTTTGATTCATAGCTCATAATGAAATGAATCCAATACCCACATTAATCTAGTTGAATTTTCTATATTTTCACAAAATTTGAGATAGAACTAGATACGACAAAGCATCCAAGTAATCCAATCTATCCCAAACTTCGTGATACCATGCATTATGCTTCATTTATTAGCCTTTCCATAATGTGCACCAATGATCAGTTTAAAATAATCACTTTAACTAGCCGATCAATTTGGCATGTCCATACTAAATCGTCTGTACCTTTTGATTTAGTGCTCAAAAACACCGGAATCAAATGCCCACATTAAGCTAGCTCAATTTTCTATGTTGGGACAAAATTTTAGACAGAAATAGATACGACAGAGCGTCCAAGTTATCCAATCTATACAAAACTATGTGATGTCATGCCTTATGCTTCAGTTATTAGCCTTAAGTTAATGAGCACCAATGATCAGTTCAGAATGATCAGTTTAATTGGCCGATAAACTTGACATGTCCACACTAAATCGTCTGTAACTTTTGATTTACAGAATGACACAAATCCAATGTCCATGTTAACCTAGCTCAATTTTTTATATTGTGGCAAAATTTGAGACAGAAATAGATACGACAAAGCATCGAAGTAATCCAATCTATTTAAAATTGTGTGATGCCTTGGATTATGCTTCATTTATAAGCCTTTACTCAATGAGCACCAATGATCATTTAGAATCATCACTTTAACTGGCCGATCAACTTGACATGTCTGGACTAAGTCGTCCTTAACGTTTGATTTAGAGCTTACAATGACACGAATCCAATGCCCACGTTAAGATAACACAGTTTCATTTAATATAACAAAATTTGAGATAGAAATAGATACGGCAAAGTGTCGAAGTAATCCAATCCATCCCAAACTACGTGACGCCATGCGTTATTCTTCATTTATAAGCTTTTACTCAATGGGTACCAATGATCAGTTTTGAATGATCACTTTAACTAGCCGATCAACTTTACAAGTCCACATTAAATATGCCATAACTTTTGATTTAGAGCTCCGAATGACACGAATCCAATGTCCACGTTAAGCTAGCTCAATTTGCTATATTGTGACAAATTTTGAGACAGAAATAGATACGAAAAAGCATCTAAGCAATCCAATCTATTTAAAATTGTGCGATGCCTTGGACTATGCTTCATATATTAGCCTTTGCTCAATGAGCACCAATGATCAGTTTAGAATCATCACTTTAACTGGGCGATCAACATGACATGTCCGAACTAAATCGTCCAGAACTTTTTATTTAGAGCTTAAAATGACACGAATTCAATGCCCACGTTAAGCTAGCTCAATTTTCTATAATATGACAAAATTTGAGATAGAAATAGATACGACAAAGCGTCCAAGTAATCCAATCCATCCCAAACTATGTGACGCCATGCTTTATTCTTCATTTATAAGCTTTTACTCAATGGGCACCAATGATCAGTTTTGAATGATCACTTTAACTGGCAGATCAACTTGACATATTCACACTAAAGCGTATGTAGGTTTTGATTTACATCTCAGAATGATAGGAATCCAATGTCCAGGTTAGCCTAGCTATATTTTCTATATTTTGAAAAAATTTGAGATACAAATCGAGACGACAAAGCATCAAAGTAACCAAACTATCCCAAAATGCGTGATGCCATGCTTTATGCTTCATTTATAAGCCTTTATTTAATGAGCACTAATGATCAGTTTAGATTGATCATTTTAACTGTCCGATTAACTTGACATGTTTGCACTAAATAATCCATAACTATTGATTTATTGTTTAGAATGACATGAATCCAATACCCATATTAAGTTAGTTCAATTTTCTATATTGTGACAAAATTTGAGACAGAACTAGATACGACAAAGCATACAAGTAATCCAATCCATCCCAAACTGCGTGATGCCATGGATTATTCTTCATTTATAAACTTTAACTCAATGAGCACCAATGATTAGTTTAGAATGATCATTTTAATTGGCCGATCAACTTGACATGTACGCACTAAATCATCCGTAACTTTTGATTTTGAACTTAAAATGACATGAATCCACAGCCCACGTTAAGCTAGCTAGATTTTATATAATATGAAACAATTTGAGACAGAAATAGATACGAAAAAGCATTAAACTAATCCACTCCATCCCAAGCTACGCGATGCCATGCATTGTTTTTCATTTATAAGGTTTTGCTGAATGAGCACCAATGATCAGTTTAGAATGATCACTTTAACAGGCCGATCAACTTGACCTATCCACACTATATCGTTTGTAACTTTTGATTTAGAGCTCTGAATGACACGAACCTAATGCCCACGTTAAGCTATCTCAATTTTCTATATTTTGAGAAAATTTGAGATAGAAATGGAGACAACAAAGTGTCAAGTAATCCAAACTATCCAAAAATACGTGATGTCATGCTTTATGGTTTATTTATAAGCCTTTACTTAATGAGCACCAATGATCAGTTTAGAATGGTCATTTTAACTGGCCATTCAACTTGACATTTTTGCACTAAATCGTCCATAACTTTTGATTTATAGCTCAGAATGACACGAATCCAATACCCACATTAAGCTAGTTCAATTTTCTATATTCTCATAAATTTTGAGACAGAACTAGATACAACAAAATATCCAAGTAATCCAATCTATCCCAAAAGGCGTGATGCCATGCCTTATGCTTCATTTATTAGCCTTTAGTTAATGAGCACCAATGATCAGTTTGGAATGATCACTTTAATTGGCCGATCAACTTGACATGTCCACACTAAATCCGCCATAACTTTTGATTTAGAGCTCACAATGACACGAATCCAATGTACACGTTAAATTAGAACAATTTTCGATATTGTGACAAAATTTGAGACCGAAATAGATGCCTAGTTGAGACCAGCCCTCCTAGCTCTAAGTTTGTGATTTATCACGAGGTTCATCACCCCTCGTGTGGTTCACTTCACCCTTCCATCAAATACCAACCCAAAAACCCCTATCCAAGAAGTCTAAGGTCTAGTTTCTCACCTAACCTTCTCCAAACAACCCACGCGCATATAAGCCTTGAATCGAGGCTTGTATCACATACCCACATTAAGCTAGCGCAATGTTCTAGATTTTGAGAAAATTTGAGATAGTAATAGGGAGGACAAGGGGTCAAAGTAATCCAAACTATTCCAAAATGTGTGACGCCATGCTTTATGTTTCATTTATAAGCCTTTACTTAATGAGCACCAATGATCAATTTAGAATGATCATTTTAACTGGCCAATAAACTTGACATGTCGGTAATAAATCGTCCAGAACCTTTTATTTATAGCTCAGAATTACACGAATCAAATACCCACATTAAGCTAGTTCATTTTCTATATTCTGACAAAATTTGAGATAGAAATAGATACAACAATGCGTCCAAGTAATCCAATATCCAAAACATCGTGATGCCATGCCTTATGCTTCATTTATTAGCCTTTTGTTAATGAGGACCAATGATCAGTTTAGAATGATCACTTTAATTGGCCGATCAACTTGATATTTCCACACTAAATCTGTCATAACTTTTGATTTAGAGCTCAGAATGACACAAATCCAATGTCCACGTTAAGCTAACTTAATTTTCTATATTGTGACAAAATTAGAGACAGAAATAGATACGACAAAGCATCCAAGTGATCCAATCTATCTAAAATTGTGTGATGCCATGGAATATGCTTCATTTACAAGCCTTTACTCAATAAGCACAATGATCAGTTTAGAAGCATCACTTTAACTGGCCGATAAACTTGACATATCCGCACTAAATCGTCCGTAACTTTTTAGTTAGAGCTTAAGATGACAAAAATCCAATGCCCACTTTAAGCTAGCTCAATTCTTGTAATATTACAAAATTTGAGACAGAAATAGATACGACAAAGTGTCCAAGTAATCCAATCCATCCCAAACTACGTGATGCCATTCATTATTCTTCATTCATAAGCTTTTACTCTATGGGCACCAATGCTCAGATTAGAATGATCATTTTATCAGGCCGATCAACTTGACATGCCTGCTCTAAATCGTCCATAACTTTTGATTTATAGCTCAAAATGAAACAAATCCAATGCCCAGATTAAGCAAATTCAATTTTCTATTCTGTGACAAAATTTGAGATAGAACTAGATACGAAAAAGTGTTCAAGTAATCCAATATATGCCAAACTTCATGATGCGACGCTTTATGCTTCATTTATAAACCTTTACATAATGAGCACCAATAATCATTTTAGAATGATCGACTTATCCGCAATAATTGTCTAGATCATTTGATTTAGATATCAGAATGACACGAATCCAATGCCCACGTTAAGCTTGCTCAATTTTCTATATTTTGACAAAATTTGAGATAGAAATAGAGACGACAAAGCATCTAAGTAATCCAATCTATCCCAAACTACGTGATGCCATTCTCTATGCTTCATTTATAGGCCTTTACTTAATGAGAACCAATAATCAGTTTAGAATGATCACTTTAACTGGCCGATCAACTTGACATGTCTGCACAAATTATCTGTAACTTTTGATTTACAGTTCAGAAACACACGAATTCAATGCCCACGTTAAGCTAACTGAATTTTCTATATTGTAACAAAATTTGAGATAGAATTAAATACGAAAAAGCATCCAAGTAATCAAATCTATCTGAAATTGTGTGATGCCATGGATTATGCTTCATTTATAAGCTTTTACTCAATGAGCACCAATTATCAGTTTAGAATCATCCTTTTAACTAGCCGAGCAACTTGACATGTCCGCACTAAATCATTCGTAACTTTTGATTTAGAGCTTAAAATGACATGAATCCAATGCCCACGTGAACTAGCTCAATTTTCTATGATATGACAAAATTTGAGACATAAACAGATACGACAAAGAGTCCAAATAATCCAATCCATCCCAAAAAGCATGATGCCATGCATCATTCTTCATTTATAAGCTTTTACTCAATGACCAGCAATCGTCACTTTCGAATGATCATTTTAACTGGCCGATCAACTTGACATGTATGCACTAAATCATCCGTAACTTTTTATTTATAGCTCAGAATGGCACGAATCCAATATCCACATTAAGCTAGTTCAATTTTCTATATTGTGACAAAATTTGAGATAGAATTAGATAAGAAAAAGCGTCCCAGTAATCCAATCTATCCCAAACTCCATGTTGCCATTCCTTACGCTTCCCTTATAAGCCGTTACTTAAAGAGCACCAATGATCATTTTAGAATGATCATTTTAATTGGCCGATCAACTTGACATATCCACACTAAATCGTCTGTAACTTTTGTTTTAGAGCTCCGGTGCCCTTGATAAGCTAGCTGAATTTTCTATGTTATGACAAAATTTAAGACCGAAATGGAGATGACAAAGCCTCCAAGTAATCCCATGTATCCCAAACTCTGTAATGCCATACATTATGCTTCATTTATAAGCATTGAATCAATGAGCACCAATGATCAGTTCAGAATAATCATATTATCCGGGCGATGAACTTGACATGTCTGCAATAAATCGTCCGTAACTTCTTATTTGAAGCTCAAAATGACACGAATTCAATGCCGACGTTAAGCTAGCTCAATTTTCTATATTGCGACAAACTTTGAAACAGAAATAGATACGACAAAGCATCCAAGTAATCCAATCCATCCCAAACTACGTGACGCCATGCATTATTCTTCATTTAAAAGCTTTTACGCAATGAGCACCAATGATCAGTTTATAATGATCATTTTAACTGGACGATCAACTTGACATGTCTACACTAATCCATCCATAACTTTTGATTCATAGCTCATAATGAAATGAATCCAATACCCACATTAATATAGTTGAATTTTCTGTATTGTCACAAAATTTGAGACAGAACTAGATACGACAAAGCATCCAAGTAATCCAATCTATCCCAAACTTCGTGATACCATGCATTATGCTTCATTTATTAGCGTTTCCATAATGTGCACCAATGATCAGTTCAAAATAATCACTTTAACTGGCCGATCAATTTGACATGTCCATACTAAATCGTATGTACCTTTTGATTTAGTGCACAAAAACACCGGAATCAAATGCCCACGTTAAGCTAGCTCAATTTTCTATGTTGGGACAAAATTTTAGACAGAAATAGATATGACAGAGCGTCCAAGTTATCCAATCTATACAAAACTATGTGATGTCATGCCTTATGCTTCAGTTATTAGCCTTTAGTTGATGAGCACCAATGATCAGTTCAGAATGATCAGTTTAATTGGCCGATCAACTTGACATGTCCACACTAAATCGTCTGTAACTTTTGATTTAGAGCTCAGAATGACACGAATCCAATGTCCACGTTAAGCTAACTCAATTTTCTATATTGTGACAAATTTTGAGATAGAAATAGATACGACAAAGCATCCAAGTAATCCAATCTATCTAAAATTGTGTGATGCCTTGGATTATGCTTCATTTAAAAGCCTTTACTCAATGAGCACAATGATCACTTTAGAATTATCACTTTAACTGGGCGATCAATTCGACATGTCCGCACTAAATCGTCCATAACTTTTGATTCAGAGCTTAAATTGACATGAATCCAATGCCCACGTTAAGCTAGCTAAATTCCTATAACATGACAAAATTTGAGACAGAATAGATACGACAAATCGTCCAAGTGACCCAATCCATCCCAATCTACATGACGCCATGCATTATTCTTCATTAATAAGCTTTTACTCAATGGGCACCAATGATCAGTTTAGAATGATCACTTTAACAGGCCGGTCAACTTGACATATCCACACTAAATCGTTTGTAACTTTTGATTTTGAGCTCAGAATGATACGAATCTAATGCCCTCGTTAAGCTAGCTCAATTTTCTATATTTTGAGAAAATTTGAGATAGAAATAGAGACGACAAAGTGTCAAAGTAATCCAAACTTTCCGAATATGTGTGATGTCATGCTTTATGCTTCATTTATAAGCCTTTACTTAATGAGCACCAATAATCAGTTTAGAATGATCATTTTGCATGGCCAATAACCTTGACTTGTCTGCACTAAATCATCCATAAATATTGATTTATAACTCAGAATGATATGAATGCAATACCCACTTTAAGCTAGTTCCATTTTCTATATTCTGACAAAATTTGAGACAGATCTAGATACAACGAAGCGTCCAAGTAATCCAATCTATCCTAAACTGCGTGATGCCATGCCTTATGCTTCATTTATTAGCCGTTAGTTAATGAGCACCAATGATCATTTTGGAATGATAACTTTAATTGGCCAACCAACTTGACATATCTACACTAAATCCGCCGTAACTTTTGATTTAGAGCTTAGAATGACACGAATCCAATGTCAACGTTAAGCTAGCTCAATTTTCTATATTGTGACAAAATTTGATACAGAAATAGATACGACAAAACATCCAAGTAATCCAATCTATCTAAAATTGTGTGATGACTTGGATTATGCTTCATTTATAAGCCTTTACTCAATGAGCACAATGATCAATTTAGAATCATCACTTTAACTGGGCGATCAACTTGACATGTCTGCACTAAATCGTCCATAACTTTTGATTTATAGCTCTGAATGACACGAATCAATTACCCAAATTAAGCTAGTTCAATTTTCTATGTTGTGACAATATGTGAGACAAAACTAGATATAACAAAGCGTCCAAGTAATCCAATCTATCCCAAACTGCGTTATGTCATGCCTTATGCTTCATTTATTAGCCTTTAATTAATGAGCACCAATGATCAGTTTAGAATGATCACTTTTATTGGCCGATCAACATGACATGTCCACACTAAATCCCCAGTAACTTTTGATTTAGAGCTCAGAATGACACGAATCCAATGTCCACGTTAACCTAGCTCAATTTTCTATATTGTAGCAAAATTTGAGACAGAAATAGATACGACAAAGCATCCAAGTAATCCAATCTATCTAAAATTGTGTGATGCCTTGGATTATGCTTCATTTATAAGCCTTTACTCAATGAGCACCAATGATCATTTAGAATCATCACTTTAACTGGCCGATCAACTTGACATGTCTGCACTAAGTCGTCCTTAACGTTTGATTTAGAGCTTACAATGACACGAATCCAATGCCCACGTTAAGATAACACAATTTCATATAATATAACAAAATTTGAGATAGAAATAGATACGACAAAGCGTCGAAGTAATCCAATCCATCCCAAACTACGTGACGCCATGCGTTATTCTTCATTTATAAGCTTTTACTCAATGGGTACCAATGATCAGTTTTGAATGATCACTTTAACTAGCCGATCAACTTTACAAGTCCACACTAAATCCGCCATAACTTTTGATTTAGAGCTCCGAATGACACGAATCCAATGTCCACGTTAAGCTAGCTCAATTTGCTATATTGTGACAAATTTTGAGACAGAAACAGATACAAAATTGTGCGATGCCTTGGATTATGCTTCATTTATTAGCCTTTACTCAATGAGCACCAATGATCAGTTTAGAATCATCACTTTAACTGGGCGATCAACTTGACATGTCCGAACTAAATCGTCCAGAACTTTTTATTTAGAGCTTAAAATGACACGAATTCAATGCCCACGTTAAGCTAGCTCAATTTTCTATATATGACAAAATTTGAGATAGAAATAGATACGACAAAGCATCCAAGTAATCCAATCCATCCCAAACTATGTGACGCCATGCTTTATTCTTCATTTATAAGCTTTTACTCAATGGGCACCAATGATCAGTTTTGAATGATCACTTTAACTAGCAGATCAACTTGACATATTCACACTAAAGCGTATGTAGCTTTTGATTTACAGCTCAGAATGATAGGAATCCAATGCCCAGGTTAGCCTAGCTATATTTTCTATATTTTGGAAAAATTTGAGATAGAAATAGAGATGACAAAGCGTCAAAGTAACCAAACTATCCGAAAATGTGTGATGCCATGCTTTATGCTTCATTTATAAGCCTTTATTTAATGAGCACTAATGATCAGTTTAGATTGATCATTTTAACTGTCCCATGAACTTGACATATCTGCACTAAATAATCCATAACTATTGATTTATTGTTTAGAATGACATGAATCCAATACCCATATTAAGTTAGTTCAATTTTCTATATTGTGACAAAATTTGAGACAGAACTAGATACGACAAAGCGTACAAGTAACCCAATCCATCCCAAACTGCGTGATGCCATGAATTATTCTTCATTTATAAACTTTAACTCAATGAGCACCAATGATGAGTTTAAAATGATCATTTTAATTGGCCGATCAACTTGACATGTACGCACTAAATCGTCCGTAACTTTTGATTTTGAACTTAAAATGACATGAATCCACTGCCCACGTTAAGCTAGCTAGATTTTCTATAATATGATAAAATTTGAGACAAAAATAGATACGAAAAAGCGTTAAACTAATCCACTCCATCCCGAACTACGTGATGCCATGCATTATTTTTCATTTATAAGGTTTTGCTGAATGAGCACCAATGATTAGTTTAGAATGATCACTTTAACTAGCCGATCAACTTGACCTATCCACACTAAATCGTTTGTAACTTTTGATTTAGAGTTCTGAACGACACGAACCTAATGCCCACGTTAAGCTAGCTCAATTTTCTATATTTTGAGAAAATTTGAGATAGAAATGGAGACAACAAAGTGTCAAAGTAATCCAAACTATCCAAAAATACGTGATGTCATGCTTTATGGTTTATTTATAAGCCTTTACTTAATGAGCACCAATGATCAGTTTAGAATGATCATTTTAACTGGCCAATCAACTTGACATTTCTGCACTAAATTGTCCATAACTTTTGATTTATAGCTCAGAATGACACGAATCGAATACCCACATTAAGCTAGTTCAATTTTCAATATTCTCAGAAAATTTGAGACAGAACTAGATACAACAAAGCATCCAAGTGATTAATCCAGTCTATCCCAAACCGCGTGATGCCATGCCTTATGCTTCATTTATTAGCCTTTAGTTAATGAGCACCAATGATCAGTTTGGAATGATCACTTTAATTGGCCGATCAACTAGACATGTCCACACTAAATCCGCCATAACTTTTGATTTAGAGCTCACAATGACACGAATCCAATGTACACGTTAAATTAGCTCAATTTTCTATATTGTGACAAAATTTGAGACCGAAATAGATACCTAGTTGAGACCAGCCCTCCTATCTCTAAGTTTGTGATTTATCACGAGGTTCATCACCTCTCATGTGGTTCACTTCACCCTTCCATGAAATACCAACCCAAAAACCCCTATCCAAGAAGTCTAAGGTCGAGTTTCTCACCTAACCTTCTCCAAACAGCCCACGCGCATGTAAGCCTTGAATCGAGACTTGTATCACATACCCACATTAAGCTAGCGCAAGTTTCTAGATTTTGAGAAAATTTGAGATAGTAATAGGGAGGACAAAGGGTCAAAGTAATCCAAACTATTCCAAAATGCGTGACGCCATGCTTTATGTTTCATTTATAAGCCTTTACTTAATGAGCACCTATGATCAATTTAGAATGATCATTTTAACTGGCCAATAAACTTGACATGTCGGTAATAAATCGTCCATAACCTTTTATTTATCGCTCAGAATTACACGAATCAAATACCCACATTAAGCTAGTTCATTTTCTATATTCTGACAAAATTTGAGTTAGAAATATATACAACAATGCGTCCAAGTAATCCAATATCCAAAACATCGTGATGCCATGCCTTATGCTTCATTTATTAGCCTTTAGTTAATGAGGACCAATGATCAGTTTAGAATGATCACTTTAATTGGCCGATCAACTTGACATTTCCACACTAAATCTGTCGTAACTTTTGATTTAGAGCTCAGAATGACACAAATCCAATGTCCACGTTAAGCTAACTTAATTTTCTATATTGTGACAAAATTAGAGACAGAAATAGATACGACAAAGCATCCAAGTGATCCAATCTATCTAAAATTGTGTGATGCCATGAAATATGCTTCATTTACAAGCCTTTACTCAATGAGCACAATGATCAGTTTAGAAGCATCACTTTAACTGGCCGATAAACTTGACATATCCGCACTAAATCGTCCGTAACTTTTTATTTAGAGCTTAAAATGACAAAAATCCAATGCCCACTTTAAGCTAGCTCAATTCCTATAATATGACAAAATTTGAGACAGAAATAGATACGACAAAGCGTCCAAGTAATCCAATCCATCCCAAACTACGTTACGCCATTCATTATTCTTCATTCATAAGCTTTTACTCTATGGGCACCAATGATCAGTTTAGAATGATCCTTTTAACAGGCCGAGCAACTTGACATGTCCACTCTAAATCGTCCGCAACTTTAGATTTAGAGCTCAGAATGATAAGAATCCAATGTCCACGTTAAGCTAGCTCAATTTTCTATATGGTAACAAAATTTGAGACTTAAATAGATACAACAATGCATCCAGGTAATCAAATCTATCCAAAACTCTGTGATGCCATGCATTATGATTCATTTATATGCCTTGACTGAATGAGCACCAATGATCAATTTAGAATTATCACTTTAACAGGCTAATCAACTTGACATATCCACAATAAATCGTTTGTAACTTTTGATTTAGAGGTCAGAATTACACGAATCCAATGCCCACGTTAAGCTAGCTCAATTTTGTATATTTTGACATAATTTGAGATAGAAATAGAGATGACAAAGCATCAAAGTAATCCAAACTCTCCCAAAATATGGGATGCCATGCTTTATGCCTCATTTATAAGCCTTTACTTAATGAGCACCAATGATCAGTATAGAATGATCATTTCAATTGGCCAATCAACTTGACATGTTTGAACTAAATCGTCCATAACTTTTGATTAATAGATCAGAATTACACGAATCAATTACCCACATTAACCTAGTTCAATTTTATATATTGTGACAATATTTTGAGACAGAACTAGATACAACAAAGCGTCCAAGTAATCCATTCTATCCCAAACAGCGCTATGCCATGCCTTATGCTTCATTTATTTGCATTTACTTAATGAGCACCAATGATCAGTTTAGAATGATCACTTTAATTGGCCGATCAACTTGACATGTCCACACTAAATCCCTCGTAACTTCTGATTTAGAGCTCAAAATGACATGAATCCAATGTCCACGTTAAGCTAGCTCAATTTTCTATATTGTGACAAAATTTGAGACCGAAATAGATACTATAAAGCATTAAAGTAACCCAATCTATCTAAAATTGTGTGATGCCTTGGATTATGCTTCATTTATCAGCCTTTACTCAATGAGCAGCAAAGATCAGTTTAGAATTATCATTTTTAGTGGCCGATCACCTTGAAATGTCAGCACTATATCGTCCATAACTTTTGATTTATAGCTCAGAATGACAACAAACAATTGCCCACATTAAACTAGTTCAATTTTTTATATTGTGATAATATTTGAGACATAACTAGATATGGCAAAGCGTCCAAGTTATCCAATCTATCCCAAACTGTGTGGTGACATGCATTATGCTTCATTTATAAGCCTTTACTTAATGAGCACGAGTGATCAGTTTAGAATGATCACTTTAACTATCCGATCAACTTGACATAACCACACTAAATAGTTAGTAACTTTTGATTTAGAGCTCAAAATGACACGAATCCAATGTCTCTGTTAAGCTAGCTCAATTTTCTATATTGTGACAAATTTGATACATAAATAGATACAACAAATCATACAAGTAATCCATTCCTACCCATACTGCGTGATGTCATGCATTATTCTTCATTCATAGGATTTTACTCAATGAGCACCAATGATCAGTTTAGAATGATCATCTTAATTGGCTGATCAACTTGACATTTTCACACTAAATCATCCGTAACTTTTGATTTAGAGCTTAAAATGACACGAATTGAATGCCCATGTTAAGCTAGATCGATTTTCTATAATATACAAAATTGGAGACAGAAATAGATACGACAAAGCGTCCAAGTAATCAATCTATCCCAAAACTGTGTGATGCCATGCATTATCCTTCATTTATAAGCCCTTACTGAATCATCACCAATGATCAGTTTACAATGATCACTTTAACTGGCCGATCAACTTGTAGTGTCCGCACTAAATCTTCCGTAACTTTTGATTAAGAGATCAGAATGACACGAATCCAATGCCCATGTTAAGATAGTTCAATTTTCTATATTGTGACAAAATTTGAGATAAAACTAGATACGACAAAGCGTCGAAGTAATCTAATCAATCCCGAACTAGGTGATACCATGCATTATGCTTCATTTATAAGCCTTGACTCAATGAGCACCATTGTTCAATTTAGAATAATCAGATTAACTGGCCGATCAACTTGACATATCCGCACTAATTCGTCCGTAGCGTTTGATTTAGAGCTCCGAATGACATGAATCCAATGCCCACGTTAAACTAGCTCAATTTTCTATATTTTTTACTAAATTTAATATAGTAATAGAGACGGCAAAGAATCCAACTAATCCAATCTATTCCAAAATGTGTGATGCTTTGCTTTATGCTTCGTTTATAAGTCTTTACTTAATGAGCACCTATGATAAGTTTAGAATGATCACTTTAACTGGCCGATCAACTTGACATTTCCGCACTAAATCGTCCATAACTTTTGATTTATGGCTCAGAATGTCACGAATCCAATGCCCACATTAAACTAGTTCAATTTTCTATATTGTGAAAAAGTTTGAGACAAAACTAGGTACGACAAATCGTCCAAGTAATCCAATCTATCTCAAACAGTGTGATGCCATGAATTATGCTTCATTTATAAGCCTTGACTCACTGAGCACCAATGATCAGTTTAGAATAATCATATTAACAGGCCGATCAACTTGACATGTTCGCACTAAATCGTTCGTAACTTTTGATTTAAAGCTCAGAATGACATGAATCCTATGCCCACGTTAAGCTAGCTCAATTTTCAATATTTTCATAGAACTTGAGATTGAAATAATGACGACAAAGCTTCCAAATAATCCAATCTATCTAAACTGCTTGATGCCATGCTTTATGCGTCATTTATAATCCTTTACTTAATGAGCACCAATGATTAGTTTAGAATGATCACTTTAACTGGCCAATCAACTTGATATGTCTGCACTAAATCGTCCGCATTGATTTAGAGCTCAGAATGACATGAATCCAATGCCCACTTTAAGCTAGCTATATTTTCAATATTGTCACAAAATTTGAGACAAAATAGATACGACAAAGCGTACAAGTAATCCAATCTATCTAAAACTGTGTGATGCCATGAATTATGCTTCATTTATAAGCCTTTACTCAATGCGCACCAATGATCAGTTTAGAATGATCACTTTAACGGCCGATCAACTTGACATGTCCGCACTAAATGGTCTGTAACTCTCAATTTAGAGCTCAGAAACACACGAATTCAGTACCCACGTTAAGCTAGCTCAATTTTCTATATTGTGACAAAAATAGATACGAAAAATCGTCCAAGTAATCCAATCGATCCCAAACTACGTGACACCATGTATTATTCTTCATTTATAAGGTTTTACTCAATGAGCACCAATGATAAGTTTAGAATGATCCTTTTAACTTGCCGATCAACTTGACATGTTTGCACTAATTCGTCCATAACGTTTGATTTATAGCTCAGAATGACATGAATCCAATGCCCACATTAAGATAGTTTCATTTTCTGTATTGTGAAAAAATTTTAGATAAAACTAGATACGACAAAGCGTCGAAATAACTCAATCAATCCCAAACTACGTGATACCATGCATTATGCTTCATTTACAAGCCTTGACTCAATGAGCACCATTGTTCAATTTAGAATAATCAAATTAACTGGCCGATCAACTTGACTTTTCCGCACTAATTCGTCCGTAACCTTTGATTTAGAGCTCAGAATGACACGAATTCAATGCCCACGTTAAGCTAACTCAATTTTCTATATTTTTGAGTAAATTTAATATAGAAATAGAGACAGCAAAGCATCCAACTAATCCATTCTATCCCAAAATGTGTGATGCCTTGCTTTATGCTTCATTTATAAGCCTTTACGTAATGAGCACCTATGATAAGTTTAGAATGATTACTTTAACTGGCCGATCAACTTGACATTTCTGTACTAAATTGTCCATAACTTATGATTTACAGCTCAGAATGTCACGAATCCAATACCCACATTAAGCTAGTTCAATTTTCTATATTGTGACAAAATTTGAGACAAAACTAGGTACGACAAATCGTCCAAGTAATCCAATCTATCGCAAACTGCGTGATGGCATGAATTATGCTTCATTTATATGCATTGACTCACTGAGCACCAATGATCAGTTTAGAATAATCATATTAACAGGCCGATCAACTTGACATGTTTGCACTAAATCGTCCGTAACTTTTGATTTAGAGCTCAGAATGACATGAATCCAATGCCCACGTTAAGCTAGCTCAATTTTCAATATTTTGAGAGAATTTGAGATAGAAATAATGACGACAAAGTTTCCAAGTAATCCAATCTATCTAAACAGCTTGATGCCATGCTTTATGCTTCATTTATAATCCTTTACTTAATGAGCACGAATGATTAGTTTAGAATGATCACTTTAACTGGCCAATCAACTTGATATGTCCGCATTAAATCGTCCGCATTGATTTAGAGCTCAGAATGACATGAATCCAATGCCCACTTTAAGCTAGCTATATTTTCAATATTGTAACAAAATTTGAGACAAAATAGATACGACAAAGCGTCCAAGTAATCCAATCTATCTAAAACTGTATGATGCCATGCATTATGCTTCATTTATAAGCCTTTACTCAATGCGCACCAATGATCAGTTTAGAATGATCACTTTAACGGCCGATCCACTTGATATATCCGCACTAAATGGTACGTAACTTATGATTTAGAGCTCAGAAACACACGAATCCAGCGCCCACGTTAAGCTAGCTCAATTTTTTATATTGTGACAAACTTTGAGGCAAAAATAGATACGACAAAGCGTCCAAGTAATCCAATTGATCCCAAACTATGTGACGCCATGCATTATTTTGCATTTATAAGCTTTTACTCAATAAGCACCAATGATAAGTTTATAATGATCCTTTTAACTTGCCGATCAACTTGACATGTTTGCACTAATTCGTCCATAACTTTTGATTTATAGCTCAGAATGACACGAATCCAATGTCCACATTAAGAAATTTAATTTTCCATATTGTGACAAAATTTGAGATAAAACTAGTTACGACAAAGTGTCGAAGTAATCCAATCAATCCCAAACTACGTGATACCATGCATTATGCTTCATTTATAAGCATTGACTCAATGAGCACCATTGTTCAATTTAGAATAATCAGATTAACTGGCCGATCAACTTGACATATCCGCACTAATTCGTCCGTAACTTTTGTGTTAGAGCTCCGAATGACACGAATCCAATGCCCACGTTAAGCTAGCTCAATTTTCTATATTGTGACCAAATTTGAGACAAAACTAGGTATGACAAATCGTCCAAGTAATCCAATCTCAAACTGCGTGATGTCATGAATTATGCTTCATTTATAAGCCTTGACTCACTGAGCACCAATGATCAGTTTAGAATAATCATATTGACAGGCCGATCAACTTGACATGTTCGCACTAAATCATTCGTAACTTTTGATTTGGAGCTCAGAATGACATGAATCCAATGCCCACGTTAAACTAGTTCAATTTTCTATATTGTGACCAAATTTGAGACAAAACTAGGTACGACAAATCGTCCAAGTAATCCAATCTATCTCAAACTGCGTGATGTCATGAATTATGCTTCATTTATAAGCCTTGACTCACTGAGCACCAATGATCAGTTTAGAATAATCATATTAACAGGCCGATCAACTTGACATGTTCGCACTAAATCCTTTGTAACTTTTGATTTAGAGCTCAGAATGACATGAATCCAATGCCCACGTTAAGCTAGCTCAATTTTCAATATTTTGATAGAATTTGAGATAGAAATAATGACGACAAAGCTTCCAAGTAATCCAACCTATCTAAACAGCTTGATGCCATGCTTTATGCTTCATTTATAATCCCTTACTTAATGAGCACCAATGATTAGTTTAGAATGATCACTTTAACTGGCCAATCAACTTGATATGTCCGCATTAAATCGTCCGCATTGATTTAGATCTCAGAATGACATGAATTTAATGCCCACTTTAAGCTAGCTATATTTTCAATATTGTCACAAAATTTGAGACAAAATAGATACGACAAAGCGTACAGGTAATCTAATCTATCTAAAACTGTATGATGCCATGCATTATGCTTCATTTAAAAGCCTTGACTCAATGAGCACCATTGTTCAATTTAGAATAATCATATTAACTGGCTGATCAACTTGACATATCCGCCCTAATTCGTCCGTAACTTTTGTGTTAGAGCTCCGAATGACACGAATCCAATACCACGTTAAGCTAGCTCAATTTTCTATATTTTTTACTAAATTTAACATAGAAAAAGAGACAGCAAAGCTTCCAACTAATCTAATCTATCCGATATTGTGTGATTCCTTGCTTTATGCTTCATTTATAAGCCTTTACCTAATGAGCACCTATGATAAGTTTAGAATGATCACTTTAATTGGCCGATCAACTTGACATTTCGGCACTAAATCGTCCCTAACTTTTGATTTACAGCTCAGAATGTCACGAATCATATGCCCACATAAAGCTAATTCAATTTTCTATATTGTGACCAAATTTGAGATAAAACTAGGTATGACAAATTTTCCAAGTAATCCAATCTATCTCAAACTGCGTGATGTCATGAATTATGCTTCATTTATAAGCCTTGACTCACTAAGCACCAACGATCAGTTTAGAATAATCATATTAACATGCCAATCAACTTGACATATTCGCACTAAGTCGTTCGTCACTTTTGATTTAGAGCTTAGAATGACATTAATCCAATGCCCACGTTAAGCTAGCTCAATTTTCAATATTTTGATAGAATTTGAGATAGAAATAATGACGACAAAGCTTCCAGATAATCAAATCTATCTAAACTACTTGATGCCATGGTTTATGCTTCATCTATAATCCTTTACTTAATGAGCACCAATGATTAGTTTAGAATGATCACTTTAACTGGCCAATCAACTTGATATGTCCGCACTAAATCGTCCGTATTGATTTAGAGCTCAAAATGACATGAATCCAATGCCCAGTTTAAGCTAGCTATATTTTCAATATTGTAACAAAATTTGAGACAAAATAGATACGACAAAGCCTCCAAGTTATACAATCTATCTAAAACTGTATGATGCCATGCATTATGCTTCATTTATAAGCCTTTACTCAATGCGCACCAATGATCAGTTTAGAATGATCACTTTAACGGCCGATCCACTGGACATATCCGCACTAAATAGTACGTAACTTCTGATTTAGAGCTCAGAAACTCACGAATCCAGTGCCCACGTTAAGCTAGCTCAATTTTTTATATTGTGACAAACTTTGAGGCAAAAATAGATACGACAAAGCGTTCAACTAATCCAATTGATCCCAAACTATGTGACGCCATGCATTATTTTTCATTTATAAGCTGTTACTCAATGAGCACCAATGATAAGTTTATAATGATCCTTTTAACTTGCCGATCAACTTGAAATGTTTTCACTAATTCGTCCATAACTTTTGATTTATAGCTCAGAATGACACGAATCGAATGCCCACATGAAGATAGTTTAATTTTCTATATTGCAACAAAATTTGAGATAAAACTAGATACGACAAAGTGTCGAAGTATCCAATCAATCCCAAACTACGTGATACCATGCATTATGCTTCATTTATAAGCCTTGACTCAATGAGCACCATTGTTCAATTTAGAATAATCAGATTAACTGGCCGATCAACTTGACATGTCCGCTCTAATTCGTCTGTAACTTTTGATTTATAGCTCAGAATGACACGAATCTAATACCCACGTTAACCTAGCTCAATTTTCTATATTTTTGACTAAATTTAATATAGAAATAGAGACGGCAAAGCATCCAACTAATCCAATCTATCCCCAAATGTGTGATGCCTTGCTTTATGCTTCGTTTATAAGCCTTTACTTAATGAGCACCTATGATAAGTTTAGAATGATCACTTTAACTGGCCGATCAACTTGAAATGTCCGCACTAAATCGTCCATAACTTTTGATTTACAACTCAGAATGTCACGAATCCAATGCCCACATTAAGCTAGTTCAATTTTCTATATTGTGACAAAATTTGAGACAAAACTAGGTATGACAAATCATCCAAGTAATCCAATATATCTCCAACTGCGTGATGTCATGAATTATGCTTCATTTATAAGCCTTGACTCACTGAGCACCAATGATCAGTTTAGAATAATAATATTAACATGCCAATCAACTTGACATATTCGCACTAAATCGTTCGTAACTTTTGATTTAGAGCTCAGAATGACATTAATCCAATGCCCACGTTAAGCTAGCTCAATTTTCAATATTTGATAGAATTTGAGATAGAACTAATGACGAAAAAGCTTCCAAATAATCAAATCTATCTAAACTACTTGATGCCATGGTTTATGCTTCATTTTTAATCCTTTACTTAATGAGGACCAATGATTAGTTTAGAATGATCACTTTAACTGGCCAATCAACTTGATATGTCCGCACTAAATCGTCCGTATTGATTTAGAGCTCAAAATGACATGAATCCAATGCCCACTTTAAGCTAGCTATATTTTCAATATTGTAACAAAATTTGAGACAAAATAGATACGGCAAAGCCTCCAAGTTATACAATCTATCTAAAACAGTATGATGCCATGCATTATGCGTCATTTATAAGCCTTTACTCAATGCGCACCAATGATCAGTTTAGAATGATCACTTTAACGGCCGATTCACTTGACATATCCGCACTAAATGGTACGTAACTTCTGATATAGAGCTCAGAAACTCACGAATCCAGTGCCCACGTTAAGCTAGCTCAGTTTTTTATATTGTGACAAACTTTGAGGCAAAAATAGATACGACAAAGCGTCCAAGTAATCCAATTGATCCCAAACTATGTGACGCCATGCATTATTTTTCATTTATAAGCTTTTACTCAATGAGCACCATTGATAAGTTTATAATGATCCTTTTAACTTGCCAATCAACTTGACATGTTTTCACTAATTCGTCCATAACTTTTGATTTATAGCTCAGAATGACACAAATCGAATGCCCACATGAAGATAGTTTAATTTTCTATATTGTGACAAAATTTGAGATAAAACTAGATACGACAAAGCGTCGAAGTAATCTAATCAATCCCGAACTAGGTGATACCATGCATTGTGCTTCATTTATAAGCCTTGACTCAATGAGCACCATTGTTCAATTTATAATAATCAGATTAACTGGCCGATCAACTTGACATGTCTGCTCTAATTCGTCCGTAACTTTTGATTTATAGCTCAGAATAACACGAATCTAGTGCCCACGTTAACCTATCTCAATTTTCTATATTTTTGACTAAATTTAATATAGAAATAGAGACGGCAAAGCATCCAACTAATCCAATCTATCCCCAAATGTGTGATGCCTTGCTTTATGCTTCGTCTATAAGCCTTTACTTAATGAGCACCTATGATAAGTTTCGAATGATCACTATAACTGGCCGATCAACTTGAAATGTCCGCACTAAATCGTCCATAACTTTTGATTTACGACTCAGAATGTCACGAATCCAATGCCACATTAAGCTAGTTCAATTTTCTATATTGTGACAAAATTTGAGACAAAACTAGGTATGACAAATCATCCAAGTAATCCAATCTATCTCAAACTGCGTGATGCCATGAATTATGCTTCATTTATAAGCCTTGACTCACTGAGCACCAATGATCAGTTTAGAATAATCATATTAACAGGCCAATCAACTTGACATATTCGCACTAAATCGTTTGTAACTTTTGATTTAGAGCTCAGAATGACATTAATCCAATGCCCACGTTAAGCTAGCTCAATTTTCAATATTTTGATAGAATTTGAGATAGAAATAATGACGACAAAGCTTCCAAATAATCAAATCTATCTAAACTACTTGATGCCATGGTTTATGCTTCATTTTTATTCCTTTACTTAATGAGGACCAATGATTAGTTTAGAATGATCACTTTAACTGGCCAATCAACTTGATATGTCCGAACTAAATCGTCCGTATTGATTTAGAGCTCAAAGTGACATGAATCCAATGCCCACTTTAAGCTAGCTATATTTTCAATATTGTAACAAAATTGGAGACAAAATAGATACGACAAAGCCTCCAAGTTATACAATCTCTCTAAAACTGTATGATGCCATGCATTATGCTTCATTTATAAGCCTTTACTCAATGCGCACCAATGATCAGTTTAGAATGATCACTTTAACGGCCGATCCACTTTACATCTCCGCACTAAATGGTACGTAACTTCTGATTTAGAGCTCAGAAACTCACGAATCCTGTGCCCACGTTAAGCTAGCTCAATTTTTTATATTGTGACAAACTTTGAGGCAAAAATAGATACGATAAAGCGTCCAAGTAATCCAATTGATCCCAAACTATGTGACGCCATGCCATATTTTTCATTTATAAGCTTTTACTCAATGAGCACCAATGATAAGTTTATAATGATCCTTTTAACTTGCCAATCAACTTGACATGTTTTCACTAATTCGTCCATAACTTTTGATTTATAGCTCACAATGACACGAATCCAATGCCCACATGAAGATCGTTTAATTTTCTATATTGTGACAAAATTTGAGATAAAACTAGATACGACAAAGTGTCGAAGTATCCAATCAATCCCAAACTACGTGATACCATGCATTATGCTTCATTTATAAGCCTTGACTCAATGAGCACCATTGTTCAATTTAGAATAATCAGATTAACTGGCCGATCAACTTGACATGTCTGCTCTAATTCGTCCGTAACTTTTGATTTATAGCTCAGAATAACACGAATCTAGTGCCCACGTTAACCTAGCTCAATTTTCTATATTTTTGACTAAATTTAATATAGAAATAGAGACGGCAAAGCATCCAACTAATCCAATCTATCCCCAAATGTGTGATGCCTTGCTTTATGCTTCGTCTATAAGCCTTTACTTAATGAGCACCTATGATAAGTTTCGAATGATCACTATAACTGGCCGATCAACTTGAAATGTCCGCACTAAATCGTCCATAACTTTTGATTTACAACTCAGAATGTCACGAATCCAATGCCCACATTAAGCTAGTTCAATTTTCTATATTGTGACAAAATTTGAGACAAAACTAGGTATGACAAATCATCCAAGTAATCCAATCTATCTCAAACTGCGTGATGCCATGAATTATGCTTCATTTATAAGCCTTGACTCACTGAGCACCAATGATCAGTTTAGAATAATCATATTAACAGGCCAATCAACTTGACATATTTGCACTAAATCGTTCGTAACTTTTGATTTAGAGCTCAGAATGACATTAATCCAATGCCCACGTTAAGCTAGCTCAATTTTCAATGTTTTGTTAGAATTTGAGATAAAAATAATGAGGACAAAGCTTCCAAATAATCAAATCTATCTAAACTACTAGATGCCATGGTTTATGCTTCATTTTTAATCCTTTACTTAATGAGCACCAATGATTAGTTTAGAATGATCACTTTAACTGGCCAATCAACTTGATATGTCCGCACTAAATCGTCTGTATTGATTTAGAGCTCAAAATGACATGAATCCAATGCCCACTTTAAGCTAGCTATATTTTCAATATTGTAACAAAATTTGAAACAAAATAGATACGACAAAGCCTCCAAGTTATACAATCTATCTAAAACTGTATGATGCCATGCATTATGCTTCATTTATAAGCCTTTACTCAATGCGCACCAATGATCAGTTTAGAATGATCACTTTAACGGCCGATCCACTTGACATATCCGCACTAAATTGTACGTAACTTCTGATTTAGAGCTCAGAAACTCACGAATCCAGTGCCCACATTAAGCTAGCTCAATTTTTTATATTGTGACAAACTTTGAGGCAAAAATAGATACGACAAAGCGTCCAAGTAATCCAATTGATCCCAAACTATGTGATGCCATGCATTATTTTTCATTTATAAGCCTTTACTCAATGAGCACCAATGATAAGTTTATAATGATCCTTTTAACTTGCCGATCAACTTGACATGTTTTCACTAATTCGTCCATAACTTTTGATTTATAGCTCAGAATGACACGAATCCAATGTCCACATTAAGATAGTTAAATTTTCTATATTGTGACAAAATTTGAGACAAAACTAGATACGACAAAGTGTCGAAGTATCCAATCAATCCGAAACTACGTGATACCATGCATTATGCTTCATTTATAAGCCTTGACTCAATGAGCACCATTGTTCAATTTAGAATAATCAGATTAACTGGCCGATCAACTTGACATGTCCACACTAATTCGTCCGTAACTTTTGATTTATAGCTCAGAATGCCACGAATCTAATGCCCACGTTAACTTAGCTCAATTTTCTATATTTTTGACTAAATTTAATATAGAAATAGAGACGGCAAAGCATCCAACTAATCCAATCTATCCCAAAACGTGTGATGCTTGCTTTATGCTTCGTTTACAAGCCTTTACTTATTGAGCACCTATGATAAGTTTAGAATGATCACTTTAACTGGCCGATGAACTTGAAATGTCCGCACTAAATCGTCCATAACTTTTGATTTACAACTCAGAATGTCACGAATCCAATGCCCACATTAAGCTAGTTCAATTTTCTATATTGTGACAAAATTTGAGACAAAACTAGGTATGACAAATCATCCAAGTAATCCAATCTATCTCAAACTGCGTGATGGCATGAATTATGCTTCATTTATAAGCCTTGACTCACTGAGCACCAATGATCAGTTTAGAATAATCATATTAACAGGCCGATCAACTTGACATGTTCGCACTAAATCCTTTGTAACTTTTGATTTAGAGCTCAGAATGACATGAATCCAATGCCCACGTTAAGCTAGCTCAATTTTCAATATTTTGATAGAATTTGAGATAGAAATAATGACGACAAAGCTTCCAAGTAATCCAACCTATCTAAACAGCTTGATGCCATGCTTTATGCTTCATTTATAATCCCTTACTTAATGAGCACCAATGATTAGTTTAGAATGATCACTTTAACTGGCCAATCAACTTGATATGTCCGCACTAAATCGTCCGTATTGATTTAGAGCTCAAAATGACATGAATCCAATGCCCACTTTAAGCTAGCTATATTTTCAATATTGTAACTAAATTTGAGATAAGATAGATACGACAAAGCGTCCAAGTAATCCAATCTATCTAAAACTGTGTGATGCCATGCATTATGCTTCATTTATAAGCCTTTACTCAATGTGAACCAATGATCAGTTTAGAATGATCACTTTAACGGCCGATCAACTTGACATGTCCGCACTAAATGGTCTGTAACTTTCGATTTAGAGCTCTGAAACACACGAATCTAGTGCCCACGTTAAGCTAGCTCAATTTTCTATATTGTGACAAACCTTAAGACAAAAATAGATACGACAAAGCATCCAACTAATCCAATCGATCTCAAAATACGTGATCCCATGCATTATTCTTCATTTATAAGCTTTTACTCAATGAGCACCAATGATAAGTTTATAATGATCCTTTTAACTTGCCGATCAACTTGACATGCTCGCCCTAATTCGTCCATAACTTTTGATTTATAGCTCAAAATGACACGAATCCAATGTCCACATTAAGATAGTTTAATTTTCTATATTGTGCCAAAATTTGAGATAAAACTAGATACGACAAGGCGTCGAAATAATCCAATCAATCCCAAACTACGTGATACCATGCATTATGCTTCATTTATAAGCCTTGACTCAATGAGCACCATTGTTCAGTTTAGAATAATAAGATTAACTGACCGATCAACTTGACAGATCCACACTAATTCGTCCTTAACTTTTGATTTAGAGCTCAGAATGACACGAATCTATTGCCCACGTTAAGCTACCTCAATTTTCTATATTTTTGACTAAATATAATATTGAAATAGAGACAGAAAAGCATCCAACTAATCCAATTTATCATAAAAGGTGTGATGCCTTGCTTTATGCTTCATTTATAAGCCTTTACTTAATGAGCACCAATGATTAGTTTAGAATGATCACTTTAACTGGCCAATCAACTTGATATGTCCGCACTAAATCGTCCGCATTGATTTAGAGCTCAGAATGACATGAATCCAATGCCCACGTTAAGCTAGCTATATTTTCAATATTTTAACAAAATTTGAGACAAAATAGATACGACCAAGCGTCCAAGTAATCCAATATATCTAAAACTCTGTGATGCCATTTATAAGCCTTTACTCAATGTGCACCAATGATCCGTTTAGAATGATCAGTTTAACTAGCCGATCAACTTAAGTTTTCCGCACTAAATCATTCCTAACTTTTGAATTTTGGCTTAAAATTACACAAATCCAATGCCCAAGTTCAGCTAGCTCAATTTTCTATATTTTTGACTAAATTTAATATTGAAATTGAGACGAAAAAGAGTCCAAGTAATCCAATATATCCCAAAATGCGTGATGCCATGCTTTATGCTTCATTTATAAGCCTTTACTTTATGAGCGCCAATGATCTGTTCAGAATGATCACTTTAACTGGCCGATCAATTTGACATGTCCGCACTCTATCGTACGTAACTTTTGATTTATACCTCAGAATAACACGAATCCAATGCCCACATTAAGCTAGCTCAAATTTCTATATTGTAAAAAACTTTGAGACAGAAATAGATACGACAAAGCATCCAAGTAATCCAATCGATCCCAAACTACGTGACGCCATGCATTTTTCTTCATTTATAAGCTTTTACTCAATGAGCACCCATGATTAGTTTTGAATGATCCTTTTGACTGGCCGATCAACTTGACATTTCTGCAATAAATCGTCTGTAACTTTTGATTTATAGCTCAGAATGACACCAATCCAATGTCCACATTAAGC
Source organism: Pugionium cornutum (assembly GCA_018901935.1). Classification (NCBI taxonomy): domain Eukaryota; kingdom Viridiplantae; phylum Streptophyta; class Magnoliopsida; order Brassicales; family Brassicaceae; genus Pugionium; species Pugionium cornutum. The sequence continues at coordinate 17,276,301 of CM032163.1, read as the reverse complement.
TAGTTCAATTTTCTATATTGTGACAAAATTTGACACAGAACTAGATATGACAAAGCGTCCAAGTAATCCATTCTATCCAAAACTTCATGATGCCATGCATTATGCTTCATTTATAAGTCCTGACTCAATGAGCACCAATGATCAGTTTAGAATAATCATATTAATTGGACGATAAACTTGACATGTACGCACTAAATCGTCCGTAACTTTTGATTTAGAGCTCAGAATGACACGAATCCAATGCCAACATTGAGCTATATCAATTTTCTATATTTTGAGAGAATTTGAGATAGAAATAGAGTCGAGAAAGCGTCCAAGTAATCCAATCTATCCAAACTGCTTGATGTCATGCTTTAGGTTTCATTCATAAGACTTTACTTAATGAGCACCAATCAACTAGACATGTCCGCACTAAATCGTCCGCATTGATTTAGTGCTCAAAATGACACGAATCCAATGCCCATGTTAAGCGTGCTCAAGTTTGTATACGGTAACAAAATTTGAGACCGAAATAGATACGAAAATGCGTCCAAAACTGTCTAATGCCATGCATTATGATTCAATTATATGCCTTTACTCAATAAGCACCAATGATCAACTTAGAGTGATCACTTTAACTGGACGAGCAACATGACGTATCCACACTAAATCGTCTGTAACTTTTGATTTAGAGATTAGAATGACACAAATCCAATGCCCACGTTAAGCTATTATTATCTATATTTTGACAAAATTTGAGATTGAAATCGAGACGACAAAGCGTCCAAGTAATCTAATCTATCCCAAAATGCGTGATGCCATGTTTTATGATTCATTTATATGCTTTTGCTCAATAAGCACCAATGATCAGTTTAGAATAATCATATTAACTGGCCGACCAACTTGACATGTCCGCACTAAATCGTCCGTAACTTTTGATTTTGAGCTTAGAATGACACGAATCCAATGCCCACGTTAAGCTATGTAAAATTTTCTATATTTTGACAAAATGTTATATAGAAATAGAGACAAAAAGCATCCAATTAATCCAATCTATCCAAAAACTGTGTGATGCCATGCATTATGCTTCATTTATAAGCCTTTACTCAATGCGCACCAATGATCAGGTTAGAATGATCACTTTAACTGGCCCATCAACTTGAGATGTCCGCAGTAAATGGTCCATAACTTTTAATTTAGAGCTCCGAATGACACGAATCCAATGCCCACGTTATGCTAGCTCAATTTTCTCAATTGTGACAAACTGTGAGACAGAAATAGATATGACAATGCATCCAAGTAATCCAATGGATCCCAAACTATGTGATGCCATACAATATTCTTCATTTATAAGCTTTTACTCAATGAGCACCAATGACTAGTTTAGAATGATCGTTTTAACTGGCAAATCAACTTGACATGCCTGCATTAAATCGTCCGTGACTTTTGATTTATAGCTCAGAATGACACGAATCCAATGCCCACATTAAGCTAGTTCAAATTTCTATATTTTGATATAATTTGAGACAAAACAAGATACAACAACACATTCAAGTAGTCTTGTCTATCCCAAACTGTGTGATGCCATGCACTATGCTTTATTTATAAGCTTTTACTCAATGAGCACAAATGATCTGTTTAGAACGATCCTTGTAACTGGCCGTTCAACTTGACATGTCTACACTAAATCGTCGTAACTTTTGATTTATAGCTGAGAAACACATGAATCCAATGCACACGCTAAGCTAGCTCAATTTTCTATATTGTAGCAAAATTTGAGACAAAAAAGATAAGACAAAGCGTCCAACTAATCCAATCTAGCTAAAACTGTCTTATGCCATGCATTATACTTCATTTATAAGCTTTTACTCCATGTGCACCAATGATCAGTTTAGAATGATCACTTTAACTGGCCGATCAACTTGACATGTCCACAATAAATCATTTGTAAGTTTTGATTTAGGGCTTAAAATGACACCAATCCAATGCCCACGTTAAATTAGCTTAATTTTCTATATTTTGACAAAATTTAATATAGAAATAGAGAGGACAAAACGTTGAAGTAATCCAATCTATCCCAAAATGCGTGATGCCTTGCTTTATGATTCATTTATAAGCCTTCACTTAATTAGCACAAATGATCAGTTTAGAATGATCAACTTAACTAGCCGATCAACTTGACAAGTCCGTACGCAATCATCCATAACTTTTGATTTATAGCTCAAAAATACACGAATCCAATGCCCACATTAAGCTAGCTCAATTTTCAATATTGTACCAAGTTTGAGACCGAAATAGATACGACAAAGTGTTCAAGTAATCCAATCTATCCAAAACATTGTGATGCCATCCATTATGCTTCATTTGTAAGCCTTTACTCAAAGAGCACTAATGATCAGTTTAATTATCATTTTATCTGGCCGATCAATTTGACATATCCACACTAAATCATTTGTAACTTTTGATTTCGGGTTCAGAATGACATGAATACAATGTCCACATTAAACTGGCTCAAATTTCTATATTGTGACACAATTTTAGACAAAGCGTTCAAGTAATCCAATCCATCCCAAACTGCGTGATGCCATGCATTCTTCTTCGTTTATAAGCTTTTACGCAATTAGCACCAATGATGAGTTTAGAATGATCATTTTAACAGGCAGATCAACTTGACATGTCAACACTAAATCGTTCGTAACTTTTGATTTAGAGCTCAGAATGACACGAATCCAATGTCAACGTTAAGCTACCTCAATTTTCTATATTGTGACAAAATTTGGTTTAAAGCTAAATCGTCCATAACTTTTGATTTAAAGCTCTGAATGACACGAGTCCAATGTCCACTTTAATCTAGCTCAATTTTCTATATTGTGACAAAATTTGGGACAGAAAAAAAGATGACAAAGCGTCGAAGTAATCCAATCTATCCCGAACTGCGTGATGCCATGCTTTATGCTTCATTTATAAGCCTTTACGTAATGAGCAACAATGATCAGTTTAGAATGATCACTTTAACTGGCCGCTCAACTTAATATGTCTACACTAAATCGTCCATAACTTATGATTCATAGCTCCGAATGACACGAGTCCAATACCCACATTAAGCTAGTTTTATATTCTATATTGTGACAAAATTTGAGATAGAAGTAGATAAAACAAAGCGTCCAAGTAATCCAATCTATCCCAAACAGCGTGATACCATGCCTTATGCTTCATTCCTAAGCCTTTACTTAGTGAGCACCAATGATCGGTTTAGAATGATCACTTTAAGTGGCCGATCAACTTTACATGTCCACACTAAATCGTCCGTAACTTTTGATTTAGAGCTCTGAATGACACGAATCCAATGTCCACGTTAAGCTAGCTCAATTTTCTATACTGTGACAAATTTTAGGTAGAAATAGATACGACAAAGCATACAAGTAATCCAACCCATTCAAACTGCGTGATGCCGTGCATTATTCTTCATTTATAAGATTTTACTCAATGAGCACCATTGATCAGTTTAGAATTATCAATTTAATTGCCGATCAATTTGAAATGTCCGCACTAAATTGTTTGTAACTTTTTATTTAGAGCTTAAAATGACATGAATCCAATGCCCATGTTAAGGTAGCTCAATTTTCTATAATATGACAAAATTTGGGACAGAAATAGATTCGACAAAGCGTCCAAGTAATCTCATCCATGCCAAAATGCGTGATGTCATGCATTATTTTTCATTTATAAGGTTTTATTGAATGATCACCAATGATCAGTTTATAATGATCATTTTAACTTGTCGATCAACTTGTCATGTTTGCACTAAATCGTCCATAACTTTTGATTTATAGCTTATAATGACACGAATCCAATGCCTACGTTAAGCTAGATCAGTTTTCTGTTTGCTAACAAAATTTTAGAGAGAAATTGATACAAAAATGAGTCAAAGTAATCCTGTCTATCCAAAACTAAGTGATGCCATGCATTATGATTCATTTGTATGCTTTTACTCAATGAGCACTAATGATCAGCTTAGAATGATCACTTTTAACTGGCCGATCAACTTGATATATCCACACTAATTCGTCTGTAACTTTTGAATTAGAGCTCAGAATAACACGAATCCAATGCCCTCGTTAAGCTAGCTCAATTTTCTATATTTTGACAAAATTTGAGATAGAAATAGAGATGAAAAAGCATCCAAGTAATCCAATCTATCCCAAAATGCGTGATGTCATGCTTTCTGCTTTATTTCTAAGCCTTTACTTAATGAGCACCAATGATCAGTTTAGAATGATCATTTTATTGGGCTAGTCAAGTTGACATGTCTGCACTAAATCGTCCATAAATTTTGATTTATAGCTCAGAATGACAAGAATCCAATACCCACATTAAGTTTTTTCAATTTTCTATATTGTGACAAAATTTGAGACAGAATTAGATATAGCAAAGCGTCCAAATAATCCAATTCATCCCAAACAATGTGATGTCATGCCTTATGCTTCATTTATAAGCCTTTACTTTGTGAGCACCAATGATCAGTTTAGACTGATCACTTTAATTGGCCGATCAACTTGACATGTCCACACTAAATCGCCCGTAACTTTTGATTTAGAGCTCCGAATGACACGAATCCAATGTCCACGTTAAGCTAGTTCAATTTTCTAAATTGTGACGAAATTTGTGACAGAAATAGATACGACAAAGTGTACAAGAAATCCAGTCCATCCCAAATGCGTGATGCTATGCATTGTTCATCATTCATAAGCTTTTACTCATTGAGCACCAATGATCAGTTTAGAATGATCACTTTGATA